>OX421504.1:767267-794767 GCA_949126835.1 Anisus vortex
GCCCAGAACGAAGTTTGATTGGATGCGTGTGAAAGTATGTTTTTTTGTCATTGTTATTCTGCCCCATCACCTGTAATCATTGTAGGCCATTCCTATTCACCCATTTCTATTGTGTATTTTCCCCTTTCACCCACACTTACGGTCACATTTACTCGCCTTTTGTTGTTTCAAAGATAAGAGTTTGGCGATGTCCGACCTCACCATGTATTTTCAGGATGTATTTACTAGAAATTACAGCGATAAGGTGGCCTTGAATGCCCATCCTATGGGGATGATACTAGTAACCCAATATCTCTGTTGTAATCAGGAGTGTTAGCCCTGTGATAATTAACTCCCTCCCCTTACTCTTCCATTGCATGCTACACCCACCCCTAAGTATGGTAATATAAAGACAACTGGTTACTCCCCACCTACCCTCTCCTCACTTGACACCCCTATCCTTCTTGCTTGGCACCCCTACCCTTCTTGAGTTGATGTAAGTTAATGAGTTTTCCCCACCTACCCCTAAAACTAAACATTCTAGATATCTCCAATTTGTCCAATGAATGTAAGTTTACATTTTTTACATCCACGTGATTTTAACTGCCCAATCTGGGGGAAAATTCTGGAAGCGGAATCTCTGACCAGTGCGATAACGTAGATAGTAGATAAAATCGATTTTTTTTTTTTCAAAATTTGGATTATTTCTTTGAAATTTGGATTTTTTTTGGCAGTTGTTTGGATTATTCATAAAATTTTATCTGGCAACCCTGTCTACATCAGTAGAATTAGAGAGAGGAAGACAAATCAGGGAGAGAGAGAAGTAAAGAAAGAGAAACATGGGATAAATAAAAAATAAGAATAGGGTCTACTTAAGAGATAGAGAGAAAAAGAGAGAAAGAAAGAGTGAGAAATAAATGAAATACATTTTTTAAAAAGAAATCAAACGATATATAAATAGTGAGAGATGGCGACGAAATAGAAAAATGAGAAAGAGAGAGAGAGAAAGAGAGAGAGAGAAAGAGAGAGAGAGAGAAAGAGAGAGAGAGAAAGATAAATCGAGAGAAAAGAAAAAGAAGAGCTATAAAAAGGAGAGAAAAAATAAAGTTTATTGTGACGGAAGAAAAGCAGGAAAAAGAAAGAATTAGAATTCGATTGGGAGTAAAATAGAAGTTAGAGAGGAGGAGAAATAGAAAGAAAGAATTAAAGAAATGACATTTATGTCAAGCAAAGAGAGTGACAAAGAGAAGGGAAAAAAAGAAAATGGTAAAAAAAAGTCAAAATGTTTTCTATTTAAAGAAACAAGGGAGGTAATTTAAAAAAAATAATTTTCACTATTAAACAAAGATAACGACAAAGATAAATGTTTTTAAATAAGACAAAAGTTTTGTTTTGTTAATTATAATTATATTTACTATCATACTAAGACATTAAGTTATATTGAATTAATACGTTTTTTCATTTTACTGACTGGTTCATTGATAATGCTGTCAACCGTAACGTCATTTCAGGGACAAACAAATAAGTAAAAAATAACCTTCGCATAAAGCCAGGCGCATGTTTCTCTACTCCGTCAAAAGTAAATAACCTGGCCTCCGCCTCGTGCGTTTAGATCCTTCACACAGGTGTGTGGGAAGCCCCAATCACCCCGAGCCACGGCCCTCACCCAAACTTACCCAAAGGAAGGGCAACGATGCAAGAATCCAACGCGCCTCCCAATGGAAAAAAAACAATGAAAAAAAAAAGTTGATACCAGTTAGGGCTGCTGATGTCATCAATGTCTCATGAAGATTTCCTTCTCCCCCTCCCCTCCCCTAGAAAAAAAAAAGCTGCTACCAGGTCATACCTGCTACTAGGTCAAAGTATTTTATACCTTGCGCATGCTTCGCTACTAGGTCATACCTGCGTTTATGTCACAGTATTTTGGAATCGATTATAAACAATGTGACGTTTGTCGACATAATCGAAACTAACACTATACAAGCCTAGAAGGCCCACAGTAGGGGCAAGGAATCCATGCTCCGACGCGCCTCCTAATGGAAAAAAAAAATGTTATTTACGATACAAGTGCACGATTAAAACTTTCTTAGCAAACATTAATTTATTTTAAAATAAATTATCACAAAGTAAAATTTCCATTTCCTAATTTGATTCATTTACTTTAGATAATATTTAGTGAATACGTGAATCAATGAATTAATTCTAATGTGCTTAGATTATTTATTTTTTTACTTTTAAGTAAAACATGATTTTTAAAACTCTTTTGATTAGACTGCGCTTATATTTTACTTTGTTTCAATTTAGTTTTCTGAATATATAACTTTGTATTTATATTCAACATAAATATATTATTATATCAACTGTAAAAAAGTATTTTTATATTAACTTTTTGTACAACGATATCTAAAGCACTATATATAATGAAACAGTTTAATATAATATTGATAGAAACACAGTCAATGAAGTATTTAAAAAAATAGAAATTTATTAACACATTTAAATGTAGGAGGATATCATTTTATATTTACATTCAAGTTGTGCATTGTGATTTAATTAGTATTATATTCTTGAATTATTTAAAGAGAATATATTTTCTTTTACTTTTTCTATATATTTTGCACTAACACTGTCTGTCTGACTTTTTACACATAGACTATATATTATGTGTATAAATTCAATATGGTTTTTGTTTGTCGTTTATAAAAATAACAATGTTTTATTTTAAAAATCATTTCTTCACGTCTTACACCTAAACATTTCTTTGCCAATATTTAGTTTTCTCTTTAGAAACTACTTGGGCATCTTGAAGGCATATCTTCTTTGTAATAACATCGTCCGTCTCTCTAAGTTGGGCAACCAATGTTCGTTGCCTCTAGGTTTGTTACAACACTCGACCACATAATTAGATTATTTTATTAAAATTGTATTTACAATATTCAGTTCTTACCAAAGCATATAGTAAGTTGAAAGATTAAAACTGATTCTGTAAACTCTAGAACTATTGACTGTATATAATTATATTACTATCTTTGTCATCAGTACACAGTAATCTAGAGTCTATTCCCATGTATATGTTGTAAATAAAATACATTTTGGCTTCTAGGATTATACTAAAGATTAAAATGACACAAGAAAGCCAGGATTTACGTTGGATAGAAATATTGAAAGATAGAGATTTAAGAAATGATGATAAAATCATCAACATTTACTTTGAAAGATTGAGGCGCAGTTTTCAACAATTGCAAGGTAAGAATATTTTAAACCATGGATAACTTTAGAATTGATAGTTTTACTATTTTCACTAAGTATGTGTAGAGGTATCATACATTGTATGTGTGTATTACATGGTGTGTTCTTTTCTAAAGTTATAAAATCATATATCAGACTACAAGTGTAAAAAGCTTATTATGTTTGTATAGACCAGCTATTTCCTTTATACTGGGCCAAGAAAGTGAAATAATTGGGTTGTAATAAGAACAAAATTGTTTAGAAAAATTCATTTCTGTTATGCTACTTATATAGGCTAGTGGAGCCAATACAATTGTAAATTGAAGATGTTGATACCTATAGAGCCGGCTGGTCCAGCGGTTAGTTCACCGGACTGTCAACCAAAAACCAACGGGCAGGTCGCGGGTTCTATCCCTGCCACCGACGGATCCCTGTCGCCCTGCAGGAGTTTTGGGCCTAGTGGACGTAATAATCTTCTATCTAGAAGGAACGTTTGTAAACTTATAAGATAAGAGTCGCCGTGGACTCTTCTTTTTTTTTATTCAGGGGAGTTAATAAGAGGTTTTATAAGGCATAACTATTTTAATGTATTCTTTCCCTTTACCCTTGTCTGTTATTGTCATTAAATTGTATAATAAATTTATTATTGGAAACCTAAGCAGATTATGTTAGAGTGTTACAACATGTATTTTCTAAGATTATAACACTTTAATGATTCATTAGCGTCTGTCCCATTGAATTTCACAACAGATGATATAACCCAACACTCCATACCAACATGTCGTCTGCTTACATTCTTTCCCCACCCACGCTCTTAGATCACAACGGTTCGGGAAAAAAATGTTTGTCGTCTGTTATGAGAACTCGCGCATGCGTAGAGAGACTTTGTGACGAACCAAGGTCTGTATTTTTTTGTGTGTCATTGTGTCAATAAACTTTTATTTTGGTTTTTATTTTTTTTTATTTTTGTAAGTGCTATCAAGGCATCATGGGATCGGAAAGATTGTACGTTAACATTATTGAATAATTTCCATCTATCTACGAGTTACTGCCCCATTGGTCAGTTAAGTAACCTTGATCCCTGGCTTCTGTGAACTATTTTCTCAGCTTTATATCATTCTGTCAGTCACAGCACCGCCTATTCAATAAAAACATTTCATCAAACTTTTTCTTGTTTATTTTTTTTACTGTAGCTAAGCGTAACTATAACTTATTAGAACAAAATCAATTATCAATAGCAATAAAATCTATCAAAATGAATTTTCTATAGATCTATGGCTACTAAAAATGAAGTAAAATGGTATCCAATGGGCATCGTGGCTACAACTGGGTGATCTGGAGTTGGCATATGACCTGGCCTTATTATCACACACAACAACAGATGTAAGAAAAAACATATTTATAACAATAGCAGGAATAAGGCTGGAAGAAATAAGGAAGTTTACTTACCTCAGCAGCATAAACAAGAAAGGACATATGCAGACATACATATGAGGATTGTCATGGAAAGATCAGCCTTTAATCAACTGAAAAGAAGTTTTAAACTTTGGCACCTCATCAATAAAAACAAAAGTTAAGGTCAACACAGTGTGTTGAACCACAAATGACCAGCTCAACCTTCAATGAGGAAGAATCAGTCATTCATTTCTTCTTGCATCGAGATGATTCTTAAAATATTCTGGCCTAAGATCATCGGCAATGAAGAGCTCTGGCAATGTACGCTGCAGGAACCAATGGAAGAGTCAATCCGACAAAGAAGATGGAGATGGATAGGCCGCATATTATGAAAACCCACAACAAGCATCACAGTGATGAAAAAGACAAAATGCGAAACTTTAATTAAGCGTTAGTTCATACGGATACCTTTTGTTCATGTGTTATGACGTCATCGTTTTGTGTGTGTAATGAATTCTCCCTGTGCCTAGACTTATACGATCAACCGTTCTAAACTAAATAAAGTTTCTCTCTCATCTAATGATATGTCCTGGAATATAGAAAAAAATAATTTCAAAAACATGACAGGACGATTACCTTGAACTCACAAGGCAAGAGGACAAGAGGTAGACCTGTAGATAGTAGACGCTACCACGATGGGATAAAACTGGTGACAGCTGGAGAAACTTTGACCTAGATCAAGTTGTATGGAGAGCTTTTGTTTAGTAGACCTGCCCCAGGAGGGGAAACATGCGTAACCGGTTGATGATAATGAACATCGAAAAATGATTTTGTTTTTAAACCTTGAGGAATTTGTTAAATTTAACGTGCATGTACAATTTTTACAAACTTTTAAAATCTATCTGTGATAATATTATTATTTAATTGGCTTAAAACCTATAACACCAATTACGATGATTTAAAGTGAACTAAATTAATGTAATAGATTTGTAGTGAACTAATACTAATAATGTAATGCTTTCTAAATACAATATTTAGGACACACTATAAATGTAACCTATTGTAAATTTGAGCGAATTCTTTTAGGAAGTCGATGTTTTATTCGGAAAACCATCATAAAAGGGAGACAAATGTATTTCATTCTTTAAGAATATTATTTTTTGTTTATGGCCCTTAAACTGTTGCCGTACATGAATGCAGTGAAAAGTCACTAGTTGAGATTACACCTGCCTACTGATTATGTAGGATTATATTTTGACGGGAAATAAGTAATCATGCAACATTTCCATTGGTGAAAGGAAACAGGTCATAATTTTGACCAAGACAGATGAAATCGTCAGCTAAATAAGAACTTGCCATCGTGAAATGATAGACTCGCTGATTAGACAATTGTTTTATTTTTTATTTGAGGGATATTAAATCTATAAAAAAAACTATTACAAGCTAAAGTCAATTAGATTTATGTATGACTACAACTTACGTGAATTAAATGTTCAGTTTTCTTTAGCATATTCTTATCTTAGATTAAATTTGATAAAAAACAATAAAATTATTAGTATTTGGTACTTGATTGATATATTTTACTTTGTATATGGATTCTTATATTATATTTATAAATTTTCAGTACATAAGATTTAAACTTATATTATGGACAAACAAAAAATGTTCATGTAAGATTAACAAACAAGACAGTTGTCTGTACTAGATCTAATACTTTTATTGGAAATGCCCATGACATATAGTGTTGTGAATCAATTTTAACATATGACACAAATAACATTTGTCATTTAAAATACAGAGTATTATATCGACATGTAGGAACTCTTCCGATTCCTCCGGCAGCAAAATTCACTTCACAAGAAGTGTTGGTGTAGTTCTCATTTAGATACTCCTATGCATGTAGGTGACACCCAACGCTTGAGTTACAGCCTTTCTTGCATTGAGCACAGTATGGAGTGTTTTCGAGTTCCGTCTCTTTCTGCAGCTAGATTCTAGACTAATCTAGACTATACAGCTTTTTACGTTCCCTCTTGGGCAGTGGCCAACCGGTTGGTACTGTAGTGTCTTTAAATCTGGAATAAAAAATATTGACCATTACAATTACTAATTACTATACATTATATTTATAAAGTTAGTATTGCATGAATTTAATGGCTGGTTTCTAAAACTGATCCCGTTATCTTTATCACATCAGACAAATACTTTAACTATCAACAAACTAACTGTTGACCACTTAGTGACCTTCAGTAAACGTTGTCTAGACAACCAACGAAAGTACGTTCTCTTTAACGGTTGGAGGAATGAGGTCACACACACATACACACAGACAAACACACACAGACACACACACTGACACACACATACACACACATACACACAGACACACACAGACACACATAGACACAGACACACACACAGACACAGACACAAAGACAACCACACACAAACACAGATACACATACATACATACACATGCACACAGACACACACACACACAAACACAGACACACACACAGACACACACACAGACATACATACATAAACACACACAGACACACACACAGACACAGATATACAGACGCACACACAGACACACACAGACACACACAGACACACAGGCACACACAGACACACACACAGACACACACACATAGACACACACACAGACATACACACACACAGACACACACACATAGACACACACACACAGAAACACAGTCACACACAGACACACACACACAGACACACACACAGACACTAACACACGCACAGACTCACACACAGATACACACAGACAGACACAGACACACACAGACACACACAGACACTGACACACACATACAGAGACACACAGACACACACGCAGACACACACACACAGACACACACAAAGACACACACACACACACAGACACACATACACTTTTGTTCACAGACTTGTAGGCTACAAAAAATAAATAAAAAATTTGTTACAGTTGCATAGTTACATGGGCTCTTTCAGTAACAAAGACTTTTGCCTCATCCTTCCTCTATTCATTGTTTTAATTTAGTCACTCTGTAATATGGAATTACTGGAAAATATACATTAAAGTTTGATATTACTTAAATTATCCAACATTTACAGTTTTAAAGATAATTTAAACATTTAAACTTTCAATTATTTAAGGCGCCATGTTCCATGTACACAGGCTGTATTTAATTGCTTAGATCAGTTTTGAATGAGGACAGTTACTTGCAGACATGAAAAATTCAATATAGTACAAATTGTTACGTCGTGTCCCGCCAATAGGCCTACAGCAGTTTTTAAAAAAAAGGCGGGCAAACAAAATATTGACTTGTAACAAAATATAAAATATTTACGAAAGGTTCTGAGGAAATCCTCAAATTCTAATTTGTCAGTAAAAAAAAATATTATGTGCTATTTCCCCCTTAGAATGTCGTTTCTTGTTTCAGCTTGATTATGAACAAATTAACAAATTTTAATTGTCTTAAACTTTTATTTATAACTTTAGCAATAAAAAAACGAACGAGGTGACAGAAACGTTTAAACTGGATTGGTCTGGTTAGTTTGGTTGACACTTGACATTTTACCATTTTAGACTTATCACGTGACTTTTTTTAGAATGAGCCGTAGAAGTTTTTTAAAATGAAGGTGTGTTTTTTTTTCAACCCGGAGAGTTTCCCGACTTAGTTGACATATGTCTAATGACGTCATTGTAGATTTACTAGGCCTAAAGGTTCCCTGACCTACATTTAAGAGTAATAATGAACAAGTTTGATGCTAGAAAACGCTTAACATGCCGAGACGCGTGCAAGAAGGCGCGCGAGAGAGAGAAAGTAATGACATAATTGTACAAACATAATGAGGAATTCCCGTGACCTAGATTGTACAGGTTATTCGCCAACTAATGATGTGTTTCCTATAGTTTATATTTAATTAGACATTGCTTATATTTTATGATTGTCATTTGTAATACTCACATTTTATGCTTGTAATGTTTTTTAAACATTTCCAAAATGTTAAACTCATTTATATTTTCATCTATATTTTCAATTTAAGCGTCATAAATAAGGAGGTTTCCCTGACCTATTTGTTCATATATGGCATTCGGTATTTATTCTGTGGTGGATATAAACTCTAGGTAAGCCAAACAGATGGAAATGGATTGGCCACACCTACAGAAAACCGGCATACAGTCACATGCAGTGTCACTCGGCATGCGCTCACTTGGAACCCCCAATGCAAAAGGAAAAGAGGTCGACCGAGAAACACATGGAGGCGCATTATGGAAACTGATGTTAAAAAGCAAGGGCTTAACAGGGGTCAGATAGAGAAATTGGCCCAGGATCGGGATACCAGGAGGATTCTTGTTGGCGGCCTATGTCCCAGGTGAAAGACATAAGTAAACAACGTTCCTCGCTATCTCGATTACTTCAACTCCAATAGTTGAACGTAATTGTATCGAATTGTATTACATTTGCATTTACACCTTTTGTTTGTGGGTTATCTTCCGGTATAAATTGGAAACGTCATCCAAAAGAAATTTTTATACCAGATTCAAACTGGGAATCGTCTGATAGGGGCCTTCTTTAGTAGGGTTAGGTAGGCCCTACCTTGATTCGTGGTGTCGAAACTGCAGAAGAGACGGCCGTGCACGTGTTATTTGACTGCCCCGCCTTGCAGGATCTTAGAGTGGACAGGAACGACCAACCGTTTGTGCCGAACCTTTACGGTGATGTATCAATATGTTGCGTGATACAGCAGAGAGTTCATTCTCCGAGTCCTAAGAGAGTAATCTCAGCTCCCATTCTTGAAGAAAGCGGGTTCAAGTCTGGTTTACTCTCCAAAAGCGAATACTATTACTTTAAACTTGCTGGCTTTCTGATTGTCGGTCTGATACGTAGAGTGATGCAATACTTGTTTGCGAATATTTTACTAAAGATACCCACACAATTGAAAAAAAAAAGAAGCAGAGAAGAGAAATAACTTTTTCTGAAGCAATTTCGTTTTTTTATAATATAACTGTAAGACCTGGTCTTTTAACAACAGAAAGGAAATAATTGGAAAAGAAAAGAATGTTCTTAATACGTATCATAGAGACTGTTTTGTAATTAGAACAACAGAGACTCGGTTTCATTTTTTTGAATCTCTAGAAATATCTCCATACATTGTTTCTGTCAATTTATTTCGTCTTTCAATAGTAAAAGTAAAACGAATGCAGCCCTACAGAAGCATTAGGATTGATTCTATTCTACGATACTGTATGTGCAGTCCTACAGAAGCATTAGGATTGATTCTATTCTACGATACTGTATGTGCAGTCCTACGGAAGCATTAGGATTGATTCTATTCTACGATACTGTATGTGCAGTCCTACAGAAGCATTAGGATTGATTCTATTCTACGATACTGTATGTGCAGTCCTACAGAAGCATTAGGATTGATTCTATTCTACGATACTGTATGTGCAGTCCTACAGAAGCATTAGGATTGATTCTATTCTACGATACTGTATGTGCAGTCCTACGGAAGCATTAGGATTGATTCTATTCTACGATACTGTATGTGCAGTCCTACAGAAGCATTGGGATTGATTCTATTCTACGATACTGTATGTGCAGTCCTACAGAAGCATTAGGATTGATTCTATTCTACGATACTGTATGTGCAGTCCTACGGAAGCATTCAGATTGATTCTATTCTACAATACTGTATGTGCAGTCCTACAGAAGCATTAGGATTGATTCTATTCTACGATACTGTATGTGCAGTCCTACGGAAGCATTAGGATTGATTCTATTCTACGATACTGTATGTGCAGTCCTACGGAAGCATTAGGATTGATTCTATTCTACAATACTGTATGTGCATCCTGGAAATAAATTTCGCAGAATCTTTAAGTTTCAACCCCTTTAATTGTACGAAAATAATTGCGGATAGTGAAATAAAAACTGTACCATTACAAAGCGTGTTTACCCTGAAGCACAAGGTATTCTTGTAAGGCTTGATACAAACGAATTCTTAGTTCTTCTATTAAAATGAAAAAAAAGTGCTAAAAGTGGGGCCTTTTTCTTAAACGCCCCCCCCCCCTTAGCGTCAAAATCTGGCTACGACGCTGAGCATTAAATAGCATGCCATTTATTGCTAAAATGTCGAACATACTGACAATAAATTCGTCCGTAGTTTAGAAAAGAATAATTTTCCAAACACGTTTTAATTTTTGACATTTTGTTATGTCTTCTTTTACTACCGGTAATGTAAAGTTTAGGATGATTTTTTCCTATTTATATTTGTATTTATAGAACTATTGTTAATAAATTAAAGTAAATATTTCAATAAAGATTAAAATAAAAACATGTTCCATTGTAGTGATTTTCACTTTATATTTAGTTGAAGGAGCTGGTAGTTTACACACTAAACTTACTTCCTGGTGTGACACTGCGCAACAAGAGGGAGTGGCGGTAAAGCGACTTAGACCCAAATTTATAATGCTGAGTACCGTATAACTGCAATGTTAGCCCGTTAGCACAAATCCCATAGTCGCTTACTATAAATATGGCCATCCAGGCATTCTCTATTTAAAAAAAAGGGATGAGCCTTCCAGTTCTTTAGTCTAGGGCGTAACGTATTCAGGGGTGAACCAAATCCAAGGTCCTGTCCGGCTGCCAGCCACCCCACGGCACGCGTAACAGAGTACGGTTTCAACAGACCAGCTTAGAAGTCAACTGCGGATTCCTCTAGGATCATCATGGTGGTGGCTAGCCCGTTTACCTTTAGTGTAACTCAGTAGCACAAATCCTATACTATAGGTACAGATATCCCGGCACGGGTGGTTCTCGAGACGAAGTCGCAGCGTCCATTGCTTCCTCCCCACATATATTTAAAGTGCGATGAGAAGCGGGACACCTGGAGACGCTGTAAGGGAGCTGCCTCCCATGCGTTCTCTCGCCGGTGTAATTTTAAAGTAATCGTATCGGCGGTTTACACACTTCGACAGTCTTTGAGGCCCATGGGTGCGCTATTTAAAACCAGATTATAAATAATAAATACGACTTGTGCTAACAAATAGACAGTTAACTCGCTGGAGCCTTGTTGCGATAAACGTAAGCGTCTTTCAGAAATGGGGCGCTGGGCGGGTGGTGGCGGAGTTTTTATCCTATCTTATACATTACAGACGCTCCTTCTATTAAGAAGATTATTGCGTCTTACGCTCATCCGTGGTCCGAGTCTAGTCTTGCATTTTTATTAATGTTTTAAATGATGTTAAGTTACTGGTTTTCCTGGTTTGTTCAGGCCAATCGGAAGAAAGAGTACTTATATGCATTTGTTCTCGTATAAGGGACAAGGAAAGTGTTTTTGTCTTTATGTTTATCTGAGCTTTGCAACAGGTTGTTATTGGGTTGTATCTCTAAATTAGAGTTTAATGCCTTGTGTATTATTATTACTTTACTATTTGCCCTTCTGTCCTCGAGTGTTTCTAGGTTTAGGGATTTGACTAATGGTGTTACTCTTGTTAATTGGGAATATTAACTAGTTATGAACCTTGCAGCTCTTTTTTTGGATTTGTTCTAATTTTTTACTGCTTTCTTTAGTTGATGGGTCTCATACAGGTGTTGCATATTCTAGTATATGTCTAAATAAGGGGACGTCCATTAATTACGTCAACAATTTTTAGGCGATTTTTACCTCCCCCCTACCCCTTGTCAACAACTGTCAAACTTTCAGAGACCCCCCCCTATATAATTAGGTCAACAATTGGTTACCTCCCCCCCTCAAAACAAGTAACACAATTTTAGACGCCTGCTTTTATGTTTAAAATAGATTTTAAATGGAAAGGTCTATAGATTTACTATAATTAATTGTAACACATTTTAAAACTTGTTAAAAAGATTTCTTATTGACTATAATTCACATATGTTTACAATTGTTCTTTTCATATACATATTTAACCATGTCTATTTCTACGTTTCACTTAAATAGCTTTTGGTACAACGTTAATTGTCAAATAGTTTAGGGGGAAATTGTGCACCAGTTGTAAATTAGCCTTTTATTTATCTAGGGATGTTAACCGAAAACCGGAATACCGGATTCCGGTTTCCAAACCGGATTTCGGTTTCCTGGTTGAGAGGTAGGCCTAATCATTATTTCAAATAGAACACTAGATCTATTTAGTCGTAGATATTGTGTTTATTTTTTTCCAAATACCAACTATGGCTTGCGATAAAAACAACATCAAACCAAATGTTAAGTTACAGTTATAAGTTCTTTGAGTCAGCGGTGGCAGTACCGCTGGATTGCGTACGTATCTGCGTACGTATCTGCGTACTAAGCATCCTGAATTAACATAGTCATCCTCTTCATATGCTTTTTAATATCACGGTCAACGATAAACGCAAATTTGATTATTCATATTGAAAGCTATTATCGTTTTTAATCTATTAGCCCATATTTTTTTTAGTTCTAAAGAATTTTATGGTAAAGCGTACAAAATCATATTGTATTCAAAGAAATCAACCTCTTGAATGCCCTGCAAACACTAATTAAATTTGCACTATTTTTCAAACATAGGACCTACCTACAAAACTACGCACATTTGACTTTTCCGGCCTGTAACTTGTGACATTGCGCGGGAAGGGGGGGAGAGGGGAGAGAGAAACCTAAATCCGGTTTTAAACCGGTTTTATAGAAGTGAAAACCAGTTTTTCTTCAAAACCAGTTTTTTTTCAAAACCGGTTTTGAAAAGAAACCGGTTTTAACACACCTAGTTTTAACTAGAGATGGGAATCGAACCCTCATTTAGTAGTTCGGGTTCGGTTCGGTTCGGTGAGACCATAAGTTCGGGTTCGGTTCGGTAGGACCCTAAGTTCGGGTTCGGTTCGGTCGGATTAGTAAAAAACAAAGTTCGGGTTCGGTTCGGTAATAATTTAAGTTCGGGTTCCGTTCGGTTCGACAACAACTGAACTCTTACAATGTTAGCGTTTTAATTAAACTGTTTTTTTTTTTAAATAAATAAAAAATCTTAAAATAGTAGCCTAGCCTAAAACTGAATTTTCTACTGATTTAAAATAATGTTTGTCTTCTGCCGCATGTTCAAAACTCACAATTAATTATACATAGGTTGATGCAAATAAAAACAACAATAGGCCTAAGTGTTATTTCTGGGTCTTCTGTTATATGAAATACAATTTAGAGGCCGACCGAAACCAAATATTTGGTTTCGGCCGAAAACGAAACCATACCGAAAGTTCTAAATGAACTTTTGGCTGAAACCATAACCGAAACCAAAAGTTTAACAACACTTTCGGCCGAAATAAAAAAAAACACCTAAATTTCCAAACAAAACATTTTAAATACGGTATTAACTAGTTTATTGGTAGCCTACTCCATATAAGTAAACCATAGAACTTGTAATAAACTGTTGTAGGCTATATACATGTAGCCTAGGCCTTTTATATATAATTGATTGGAATATTCTTTATGATTTAATAACCTAAAAGGCAATACATACTTTATTTTAGATTTTTGTATCTAAATATTATGACAAAATTTTGATACAATTAGACAAAACAATACAAAAATGACAAATGCAAGATATTCGGCTGATGACCGAAAGTCAATATCACTTTATCCAAAACCGAAAACAAACTGAAAGCAAACTTTTTAGCTTCGGCCGAAACCAAAACCACACCGAAAGAGGCCATTGGCCTACTTTCGGCGTCGAAGCAGAACCGAAACTGAAGTTCGGTCGGCCTCTAATACAATTAGTATACGTATTTCTTGTGTAAGCAATATATTTCTGGTGTAAGCGACGTATTTCTGGTGTAAGCGACGTATTTCTGGTGTAAGCGACGTGATAGGAATGTAAAATTTTTTCGCCATTACAGAAACAATTTTTTTTTTGAAAATGTCCATTGTTATCAGTGATAACGCTCTAAAATGTCATAAAAGACAAGTTGAGCTATTAGAAAGTAACATGTAATGCCAAATTATAACAAAATAGTCTCTGTGACCTATTGTTTACCCGCCCCCTACCCTTTTTTCTTTCTCTTTTTTTTTCAAAAACAAGGATTTAAAAAAATTATGTTAAAAATGTAATATTATTATCAATTGTTTACGTTTCAATTTTCATACTTAAAAGAAATATTAGTATTTAAATTGTTTAGGGTGAGCCTGTGCACACAGGCAAAAAAAGCCTGCTATTTTATTGTCCCCCTCCTACCCTTAACGTGCAAGATTTTCCCATTAAAATGTTATCTCCCTCTCCCTATATACCATTAATTGTGCTATCACTTGCCCCTCCCCCCTCTGCACTACACAATTTGTCCCTCCCCCACCCCATAATGTTCTTTGTCTCACACTGCCAGTTTATCATCTATGACATATAGTATGGATTTTTGTTTTCACTCAAAATAAGCGGCTGGAGTGTTCACCATGATGTCTGGTCAATTTATCTTGTTTTCCAATGTGAGGTTAAATATACACCTCTCCATCCCCCCATCTCTAGTTGCAACGTAACTCATTCACTCTATTTTAGCCACAGCGCCGCTGCTGTAGTAATGAAATTGACATACTTTTAAGCTTCTTTTCGCTTCGCAAAATACATTTGGCCAATAATATACATACAAACATATTCATTTTTTCTTTAAAAAAAACAACAAGTTAAAATGCCTAGGTTCACAAAAATAAAAGCCAATATCCTAATTTTGGAATGAACAAAAACAAGCTCTTGGGAAAAAAGTCAAGGCATGTTATCACTGATTGTTATTAGAATAAACACGCTAATTTTTTTTTGTGGGGTAAAGGCAGCTAGGAAGCGGGGTGAAGACAGGTAAGAAGATAAGATCAGTATGACGTCGAAGAGCAATCATGCTTTTGTGACACATTTATCTAGGTCACTTACGTTGACGGTCGGTCGATGTTTGTTTAAGCAATGTTTTGTTTTTCTATTTCGCCGCGCATTTCTATGTGCCTGAAAGCCGATGTATCAAAGGGTGTTGGGGAAGGGATGGTTATACAAAAATAATTCTTTTTTTTTTATTACTATCAATACAAATGTTATCATTACTGGCGAATGCTTGCTAGTGACAAGATATATTTGTTTCTGTTACTTTTATATAAGTTCGTTCGGTTCGGTTCGGAGTCCGTCACTTTACAGTTCGGGTTCGGTTCGGTTCGGTCACCGGCAGAGTTCGGGTTCGGTTCGGTTCGCTAGAAACCACAGTTCGAGTTCGGTGTGTTCGGTTCGATTCCCATCTCTAGTTTTAACCATATGTTCACTCTTCCTTCTTACATTATTGTCCACACACACACACACACATTATATACACACGGTAGTTGCCTTCCCTGCCCCCCCTACTTTGCACTTTTTGCCACCCACTCCTTGCACTTATGGCGACGCCACTGATACTAATACATTTTTATCTCATTATATTTTTCCAGAAAATTAGAAATGAAAACGTACAAATTACTAAATGTAAATCGACCTAATTTTAATATTTCATCTATTATAACGTAGTGAGCAAAATATATTAGTTTATATATCAGGAGTAGGGATATTATGTTAAAAGGAAATAATGTAGGCTAAGTCATACTTCATGGGGTGGACCAAGAATTATTTTTCTGAAGGAAATATTTTTAAAATAACCATGTTGGATTCACAAAATTCAATTCATTCAATGCTTTATAAACATTAGTTATAGTCTCGGCGAGGGCCTTTTATTGTTTTTAGTTCTATTGTCGATCCCAACCATCGCTTACTTGGCTTATATAAAGAACGCCTGACTCTGGCGCCTAGCCTAATTTAGATGTACTGAGCGGCAAAAAAAAAAACTGGGTTTCTGAACGTTCTCTGCAGACAGTTTGTTGGTGTGTTTGTGTTCCTTTGTTATTCCAGCCACCATTTCTCACTAGACTAGGGTTGCCAGACGTCCGGCATAAGGAGGGCATGTCCTCCTATTTAGACTCTTGTCCTCCGTCAGGCAGGCAAAGCACAATACCTTTAAAATGTCCAGCTTTTGTAATATTTTATTTTTTGTAGGCATAAGGACAAATACATTTTAAAATTAGTATTAACATGTTAATTAAGAATATAATTAATAAACAGGTGATCATCTGTACAAGAAAAGAATTATCCCGTTTTTTTTAGAAGACTTGTGCACGAGCTTTAAAGCTGCCAAACCAAATGCACGCTGCCTTTCAGCCACATTGAATGTTATTTTGAACAAAACTGTTTCTTGCTCAGTTTACCAATACACATTTAAACTTGAAATAACTGAAACTGAAAATATAAATAATAATTTTTATTTCATTAATTACATGTACATTTAATAACGTAATAAGATATATAAAAAGTTTCCATTGAAAGGTTTTTCATTTTTTTACGGACATGTTCATTGTTAATAAGTCAACTGTAAATTTTTACCTCAACCTTGAAATAAAGGTCACGTCTAAAAATAAAAAAAGGATCTGAAACTTCCGTGATATTTCTCAACCACCACAGCCTCCCCCTCTCGATCTTTTTACGACGTTTTATCGAGCTGTAGCAAAACCCACTTTGTCATCACTCTATCTCACTGAGTTTTTATTCCACTCGCCACTACGATACCCCCGTTCAGGGCCCTTCCACCTTCTTTCTCCCCTTCTTTCCTCCCTCTCCCCCTCTCTCCCCCCCTACGGACTAATTTATTCTGACAGTACAGAAAAGAAGGAGGAACGATATAAACATTACCAGCCTAGCTCCCCACCACGATCACACCCGCCAGAGGGCAACAGACGCAGACTTGTTGACTTTTGGTGTCTGTCGGTCGACGGGGGGGGGGGAGAGAAGGCGGACCGCCCCCCCCCCCTAACATCACGTGACTGCTCGATACCCTACTGTTACGTCCACAATCCCCTTGTGGCCAGAGCTGTGTAGATCTTGCTGATAATTCTCGTTAGTCCTAGGGGAGACTTTAATTATTAGTATTTATGTTTCAGTATTACACGAACTCTTCTTATAGTCCTGGGCACAAATTCAGTATTTGTATTCCAACATTTCCTTTCTTGTAAATTATGGTAGTAGATAAATCTTATAGTAATGTATACAACACAATAGGATAGTAACTTGACAAAGAAGCTTCAGTGTAACTGTTGTTGATAGTTTATTTCAGGTGGTATGTTCAATATATACAATATATCTATTATGTACAGTTAGAATAAAATAGTGCAAACACAAACGTTCTCAAAAGAACATATTTTGAAACTCTCTGTCTTTCAGACAAAACAAATCATTAAATACCATCCGAGTGGTGCAAGGGACAGACCCACTACCAGTAGGGGTGAAAATCATGGTAACATTACAAAACTCATAACAAAACGATATGAACTTCCCCCATTAAATAATGAGTCGTTCCCAGACTCTGAGAATTTGAGATCAACACAGAATCCCAGCATTACCTAGAACCTTTCGTTTTCCTACTAAACGTCCTAATATCGCGTGTAGTAAGAAAAGAGAGAGAGAGGAGAATAAACATTGCGTGTTCCAATTCTTGGAAAAACAATATACATGACACGCCCCCACCCAATGAAAGAAATAATGTACCATAATTACCCAAGTAATACTCAACATGGTACATTTTTCGTACTTAACACTATCGTTTTAATAACCAACAATCAATGGAAGATTATTAGACAATTTAAGCAAACATGGCTCACTGGCACAACTAAATTATAAAAAGTGTCACTACCCAATGGTAATTGTGATTATAACGTGATGGACAAATATTTCACCGTTAGTATTAATATTAACTAATGTCTCAACAAGTACAAATAATTCAAAAATATTCTAGTCATTCTTATTTTAACTATGTACAGTTGTGTGGATTTCCACCAAAAATTTGCAAAAAGTCTTAATCTATTTAAACAAATATAACATTGCTCAAACTCTGTCAATTTTCAACAGTTTACTTCTAATATACAAACCAAAAGATAAGTAGTACATAACTCGAATCAAACTATAGGTTACTTCCCCTTTAAATTACAGTGTCGACTTGACATTAACAGGGTTCATACCTAAGATGATGATACTTCCCCTTTTCTCAAATATGAGGAGAAAATACGCTCTAGTTACGATTACTACAGTAATCTCAATATTAAAATGAAATCCACTATTATGCGTTTTTGGCAAATTTGAAAGTTTAATATAAAAGATTGTTCAGGGTTGAATGAGTGCTCACCTTTAGGTACCTTTGTTTCCCTCCATTCCCGGATATATGGAATATATAACAACCTATATACAACATAGTGAATATCCACTAGTTTTTTCCCATTCTATTGCCATGATATAACAATTTAGCAATAGATTTCCAATATTATCTATTAATTTATACCAATTAAGATTACATCTCTTTCTAAGATAAAAATTGTACATATTATTATTTAGTTCCATTCATTAACTAAAATAAAAACAAGATAATAAATCCACTAGCTCAAAGTTTTCTCACTTAATTGCATGTGATGACAATTACTTTCATCCCTCCATATCAAGTAAATACGTGCATATGTATATATTTATTGCATCATGCATCAGCAGTTAAATGGAATTTCTTTTCCATAATCAAATGAATTTAAAATATATCAGAACATCGATATTATACATGATTATAAGAATTATTAATACTTTCAAAAGACTTGACTTCTGTATGATACAAGTATTCTATAGGTATTCCATAATCAAAATTCAAACGAATGATAGGTTATCATGACACATTCTTAATGAATAAGTGAGATGATCTGAAAAAGAAGTATGGGTTATTCAGTCAATCATGTAGCACCCGAGATAGAGTATCAGCTGTGACGTTGTCCCTACCCCTCAGGTGTTTTATGTTTAAGTCATAGGCTTGGAGGAATAAGCTCCATCTAACAAGCCTCTGGTTTTGCTTGACCCTGGAGAGAAAAGTCAGAGGGTTGTGGTCGGTCAGTATTTCTATCGGGTACCCAGAGCTGTTTACATAGAAATCAAACTGTTTTAACGCTAGGATCAACACTAAAAGTTCCTTCTCACTTGTATTATAATTACGTTCATGGATATTGAATTTCTGTGAGTGGTAGCACACCGGGTGCTCCTCTCCGTGGTCATCCTGCTGAGTCAGCACCGCTCCCATCCCAGTATCGCACGCGTCTACTGCAATTTTAAAGGGTCTATCAAAACGCGGGGTCACCAAAATAGGTGCCCTGGATAATCTTAACTTCAACTCATCAAACGCCTTTTGGCACTTGTCAGACCAAACAAAGCGATTGTTCTTCTTTAGTAGGTCAGTTAAGGGGCAAGCTACCGTAGAAAAGTCCTGGCAAAACTTACGATAATACCCGGCCATTCCAAGGTAACTACGGAGTTGTTTCCTTGTCTGTGGCACTGGGACATTCTGAATAGCTTCTATTTTAGCATTTACTGGTTTAACCTTTCCACCACCCACTACATGTCCAAGATACTCGATAGTGGCATGTCCAAACTGACTCTTAGCCAGGTTTATTGTCAAATTGGCGTTATTCAGTCGTTCAAACAAGTGTCGTAGTTGACTGACATGTGTCTTGAAATCTGTACTATACACCACTATGTCGTCGAGGTAGGCATTACACTGGAAGATACCGCGAGTGAGGGTGTTTATAAGCCTTTGAAACGTCGCAGGGGCATTACGGAGTCCGAATGGCATGACCTTATACCTGTAAAGTCCGTCAGGTGTCACAAACGCGGATACTTCCTGTGCCCGTGGCGTCAAAGGAATCTGAAAGTACGCGGAGAGAAGATCAATTTTTGTCACATACGTCGCATCACCTATCTTATCAATGAGGTCATCAATACGAGGAATGGGATACGAGTCAGTCTTTGTCAAATTATTTAATTTCCTAAAGTCTGTACAAAACCGCAATGTGTTGTCGGCTTTTGGTACCAACACACAGGGTGAAGACCATTCGCTATCACATTCTTCCACTATGTCATTTTCTAACATATACTTCACCTCTGCTCTAATATGTTCAAGTCTGATGGGGTTAACTCTATATGGATGCTGTTTAATTGGCCTGGCACCCTCAGTTAATACTACATCGTGTTCTATTAGATGTGTCCTCCTGGGAACATCTGTAAACAGTGACTTATATTCATGTACCAGCTCAATAATCTTCTCCTTATCTTCTACCGGAAGATGTTCTAGCCTTGTATCTAAACTCTTAAGGGCATCTGTATTATTAAGTTTACTTTCTGCAAACTTATATTCTATCCTAGATAAATCCGTCGGGACCCTAGCTAATGAAATCATGGGGACCTCCCGTGGTTTACTCTTTTCCCTGGAAACATAGGGCTTAAGCAAATTAATATGGCATACCCTCTGCTTTTGTCTCCGGTCAGGAGTCTTTATCAAATAATTGACCTCGTTAAGCTTTGACTCTATCTCATAGGGTCCACTAAACTTTGCACTTAAAGGCTGATTTTGCAAAGGTAGAAACACAAGAATTTTGTCACCTGGTGCAAAAGTTCTAGCTGTAGCTTTACGGTCATAGTTCTGTCTCATACGCTTCTGCATCTGTGGAAAATGAATCTTCACATGGTTAAAAGCATGATAAAGCCTATTTTTAAATTTATCTACATATGACAAAAGTCCAATCGGTTCACTGTCCGTTAGCCAAGTTTCATGTAGAAGTTTCAACGGACCTCTGACTGAGTGTCCATACACAAGTTCGAATGGGCTAAACCCCAGGGATTCCTGAGTGGCCTCCCTTGCAGCGAACAGTACATAAGGCACACCCTTATCCCAGTCTTTCTCGTTTTCATAACAGTACTTTTTAAGCATCGATTTTAATGTCTGATGAAACCTTTCCAGAGCTCCCTGGCTCTCAGGATGATAGGCACTTGATAGCCTATGGCTTATCCCTAATTGTTCCATGACTTGTTTGAAAATGTTCGAAGTAAAGTTAGTCCCCTGGTCGGACTGTACTGTCTTCGGTAGGCCATAACGTGTGAAGAAATTTGTCAGGGCGTCTACCACCTTCACTGTTGTTATGTTCCGCAACGGAATGGCTTCCGGGAAGCGAGTGGATGAACACATGACTGTGAGCAGGTATTGAAAACCGGCTTTTGTTTTCGGCAACGGGCCCACGCAATCAATGAGTATATGACTGAATGGTTCGTCGAACGCTGGTATCGGCTGGAGTGGAGCGACAGGAATTCGTTGGTTAGGACGTCCTACCATTTGGCATACGTGGCAAGTCTTGCAGTATTGTTCGACATCTCTTCTCAGTCCTGGCCAGTAGAGGTAAGGGAGGATACGGTGGTGCGTTTTTCGGACTCCCATGTGACCAGCGAAAGGAAGATCATGCGCCATACGCAGTATATCTTGACGATAGCACTTAGGTATTACAATCTGGTGAATACTGTCCCACTCGTTTGTACCTGAGTTGAGCGGTTTCGACTTTCTCATCAACACTTCATCTTTCATGTAGAAACATTCCGCCATTGCATCTGCAGTCTTTTCATCAACAGCTTTCATTCTGAGTTGCATTATTACTTCGTCATTCAATTGTTCTTTCACCAATTTCTGCTTTGGTGACAAAATGTTATCGTTCTCTGTTGCATCACCAGTTGTTAGTTCAGCAAAGAACGTAGCACTTAAATCGATGTCAGGTGTTTCTGTTATCACTGTTTCATTCGCATGTGTGTCTTCAGAACAGACAAACACATCTTTCGTTGCACTACACGGCGTAGCAGGAGCCTTTACCGACTTCTTTTTATGCATTGCTCTTGTCAGTGCACATGTTGGGCGTTCATTGGCAGGACGTAGGTTTTTGTCCTCCGCCATCTTTGTCTCCAACACTTTAACCATGGGCCCGACAGTGACTCTGCCGCCCATAATGTCATTTCCTAATATCATGGAAACGCCTTTGACGGGTAGTGCGCGCCACACTCCCACTACGATGTTACCTGTAAAAATATCCGACTCGAGTTTTATTCTGTGCAGTGGAGCTTCCACAGCCTCCATACTAGCACCTCTCAGCACAACAGACTCACCGGTACTGGTGGCATCCGTTAACGGCACACTGCCCTCCAGGATCACGCTGACAGCAGAACCCGTGTCACGTAATATCTGTATTTTCTTCTTGCTGAGTACATCGACTTCTGTCGACACTGTCCCCTCGTAGACAAAGGGTCGAAAATCGGATAGGTCGTCCTCTTCCGGGACTTCAGGAACCATCTGTTCCTCACGGCCTTCTGAAAGCATAATAGATTGAGTACAGCTATTCTCTTTTACCTTAGATAGACTGTTCTCAAAAACAATCGACTCCACAACTATGGGCGATGCCGGCCGCATTTCTTTTGAGTTTCTTGACCCTGTGTTGCACACTTCTTCTGTCTGCTTGCTATCTTTCTGCACTCTGGCACAGTGTAGAATAGCACCTTGCTTCTTGGTAAGGATCCAACAATCTTTCTTCATGTGGCCCTCTTTCTTGCAATTGAAACATACCACCTTTGCTTTATTTACATCTGTCTGCTTCCTGAAATGAACTAAGTTACTATTATTATTTACACCACTGTTCTTATTATTGTTTTCACTTGTCTCTTTTGGTTTACTAGCCTCCTTGGGCTCTGGTTTGTGCACTTTGGGTTTGTCAGCATAATATGGCTTTATGCTGGCGTGAATTATGGCATAGTTATCTGCCAATCTAGCAGCTTCATGCACATCTTCAACCCCTCGGTCTGAGATGTGAGTTTTAATATCCACTCGAATACAATCATTGAATTCCTCAAACAGTATTAGGTTCTTGAGTTTATCAAACTCACTTACATTCTGTGACCTTAGCCACTGTTCTAACATTTTCTCCTTTTGTCTCAAAAAGTCTACATGAGTTTGATCATATGCCTTCTTTCTGTCTCTAAATAGCTTTCTATATTTTTCTGGTGTCAGGGAATAACTTTTTAGCACCCTATCTTTGATTACTTCATAGTCATTTATTTCCTCGGGTGTTAAACTCAACACTACGTCCAATGCTTTTCCTTTGTTGAGAGTTGACCTTAACAATAAAGCCATCTTATCATCAGGGAACTGATAATCTACAGCTATCCTCTCAAAAAGCAAAAAGAAATCTTGAACATCTTCTTCTCTGAATATAGGCAAGTGTTGCTTCATTGCGCTAATATCCATACCATTGCTGTCCCTACGATGGTCAGGTCTGTTCATGCGTGCCATCTCTATCCTTTCTCTGCTTTCAATCCTAATTCTTTCATTTTCCCTTTCAGTTTCTATCCTAATTCTTTCATTTTCTATCCTAATTCTTTCCAATTCCATTCTCTTCATAGCTAATTGGAATTTTAGGTTTTCACTCAACCCTTCATCTTCATCATTGTTTGATGATCTAGATGACATATTTCTTACCTCGTCTCCGTGGGCAATTACCTCGCCCCCACTGGGAGCTACATAACCTTCATTGATATCGTTCTGTCCCACTTCAACTACACTACCAGTGTTCATGGCATTCTGCCCGTTCAAACATGTCATAATTTCTTTGGTCAAACGATTACGATTAGGTCTTGCCTGTCCTGCCTCAATCCCAAAGGACTCAGCTAATTCTTTTAGTTCAGCAAATGACATGGCATTAAGTTCCTCACTTGATATATTCGAAGCCATAGTATAGCGTTCGAAATATTTGTTATAGTAGAGTAGTATATATTGTATAATAAAATATAAAGTTCCAACTTACGATTTGTCCAGAAATTTGCACAATATAATATTAAACACTTCGTGGAATCTTCACACTTCCCAAGGAATAAAAACGCAAACCAGTACTCTCCTCTTTTTAAAAAAGAATAGTTTCACAGTCCTGAAAACGAAACACAAATATGCCGCTCTCAGTACTACTAATGTCACAAAATATTTATAGGTCAGGAAAAAATATAACTCAAATTTTCCAGACGAGATCAACAAATTTTTTCCAATCCTAGATCAAGAAAAGTAGAACTCAAATCTACCGAATGAGACTACCAAATCTTGTCAATCCTAGGTCAGGAAAAGTAGAACTCAAATATACCGGGCGAGACCACCAAATTTTGTTACGTCCACAATCCCCTTGTGGCCAGAGCTGTGTAGATCTTGCTGATAATTCTCGTTAGTCCTAGGGGAGACTTTAATTATTAGTATTTATGTTTCAGTATTACACGAACTCTTCTTATAGTCCTGGGCACAAATTCAGTATTTGTATTCCAACATTTCCTTTCTTGTAAATTATGGTAGTAGATAAATCTTATAGTAATGTATACAACACAATAGGATAGTAACTTGACAAAGAAGCTTCAGTGTAACTGTTGTTGATAGTTTATTTCAGGTGGTATGTTCAATATATACAATATATCTATTATGTACAGTTAGAATAAAATAGTGCAAACACAAACGTTCTCAAAAGAACATATTTTGAAACTCTCTGTCTTTCAGACAAAACAAATCATTAAATACCATCCGAGTGGTGCAAGGGACAGACCCACTACCAGTAGGGGTGAAAATCATGGTAACATTACAAAACTCATAACAAAACGATATGAACTTCCCCCATTAAATAATGAGTCGTTCCCAGACTCTGAGAATTTGAGATCAACACAGAATCCCAGCATTACCTAGAACCTTTCGTTTTCCTACTAAACGTCCTAATATCGCGTGTAGTAAGAAAAGAGAGAGAGAGGAGAATAAACATTGCGTGTTCCACTTCTTGGAAAAACAATATACATGACACTACTAAGCCCTACTTATTTGTTAATTTTTTTTCTCAAACCCCCTTTTGAATCCGAACAGTTCATGCCGAAAGGGAACGGCTAAACGCTGTTCGAAAACTCAATCTGTTAATAAAAATTTTCTACTCAAAGCTCTCTACTCTATCCCCTCACTATGAGGGATTTCCTTTAATCTTCTATCCCCGAGGGTCTCTGTCACAAGGGGAAGACAGGCGGCCTTCAAACTTTAAACTTCTTCTCTAAATTTCTTCTTCAACTTCTGTGAAAGCAGAAAGACCAACCCCACCACCGCCTCCCTTGTCCAATATCAATTATGTTCTTTTTTAATACTTTAGTCTGCACCCAAGTTAAAGGGGCAGAACCATGCAAACATTTAACTATTTTCGCTCTTGTTTCCCTTTTTTTTCAAATGCAACAAGCACCGATTGTATATAAAAAAAAAACACTTTCCCTCCCACCTGAAAGGGACGAAACTATGTAAAATAACTTGTAAATAAAAATAACAACTGTTGTTACAGTTTGTAAAAAAAACTTTAAAAAAAATGTAAATTATACGCCTACTACTTGTTTTATCAATTTAAATAAACTAATGTTATGAATATTGATCCCTTATATAAGAAGTTATGTGAAGCCGGCTGGTCTAGCGGTTAGATCACCGGACTGTCAACCAAAAACCAACTGACAGGTCGCGCGTTCTATCCCTGCCACCGATGGATTCATGTCGCCCTGCAGGAGTTTTGGGCCTAGTGGACGTAATAATCTATCTAGAAGGAACGTCTGTTAAGTTATAAGAGATAAGAAATTAAATTTTTTTTAATAAATTGTATAGTGTAAACATGATATTGATCCTAGTTTTTTTTTTTTGTAGATTAGACTCCTCTGAGACGTTAGGATTTGTTTTCATATTCTCCTACCCTTTTTATTTTAATAGTAAGTGTTGGTTAATATATTACACTACAGTACGACAATATTTTCCACAATATATTGATATCTTCTTCATTATATTTCATCATATTTCTATATATTTAAAGCTTATAGATTGTTGCTTTTATTGATTGGATTCGATAAGCTTCAACTTCCATTGCTAGTCCTACGATTAATATTTTATTTGGTACTACTTTCGGTTGTAACAGTTATTTATTTAGAGTCGGGTCTACTTATTGTATTTCTTGATTTATTATCTTCTTTCCTTTGCCTGTTAATAAAGTTAATTGTTATTTTGTTAATAGGAGTTTTATTCTTCTATTTAATATAGATTGTAATCGTTTTAGATAAAGTGTTCTTTCCTTGGTTATTAGACTGTAACGGTACCTCTGCGATCATGCGCAACCATTCCCCTAGACATTATTATTACTTAGAGCCATTTCTATAATTTATTTTAAATTTAAGATCCTGTATAATTGCAGGGATAACCGTTTTAGAGTTAATAAAATTCGTTCAATGTTACATGGGGGCTCGTTCGGGATAAATTGAATTAGGGACTTTAGAGTTTGATTCTTTTACAAATTATTAGATCTAGATTTGATTAAAGTAGTCATTTTTCTTCTCGTGGCTTGGAGTGATTTGGTTTGTTTTGTCTATCAGCTGTGGTGTTGACCTAGCAGATAATTTTATACTATGTAAATAAAGGTGTTTTTGATAGGAAATATCTGAGTTTAGTGACACCAGAAGTAGATGGTAACCAGGCGTAATATTTGTTAAAGCAGAGAGAGAGAGAGAGAATTAGAAAAAGATAGAGAATTCAGGGAGAGGCAAATAGAAAAAGATAGAGTATGACAGATAGAATTAAAAGACTTGGAGACGGTATAAGTTGAAAATGGAACAGTTGTAAAAGGAGTATGCTAGTTACACGTCTTGTCAATAGGCCTTCTGCAGATTAAAAAAATATTTAAAAAAAAGCCGGGCAAACAAAACCGTGACTTGTAAAAAAATAGATAAAATATTTACGAAAGGTTCTGGGGAAATTATCAATTTCTAATTTGTCGGTAAAATAAAATATTATGTGTTTTTTTCCCCTTAGAATGTCGTTTCTTGTCTTAGCTTGATATGGACAAACTGACAAATTGTCTTAATCCTTTATTTATAACTTTAGCAATACAAATTAACGAGGGGAGAGAAACGTTTAAACTGGATTGGTCTGGTTGACACTTGA
>OX421504.1:799767-1332267 GCA_949126835.1 Anisus vortex
GACGTCACGTGGGAAGGTATTATAGCAATCCTAATTTAGTGGTTAGTTTTAATTTTTCATCAGTAATATAGACCTAGTTTTACGTAGCAATTTTTTGTTTTGTATAGTAATTTATCGAGTAAAGGGAGCTAACGTAATGTACCAGTTATGACTCAAAGGACTCTATGTGTTTTAATGTATTCTCTCCCTTAGTTTTAAGCAGTATTATTGGCACAATGTGTTCATAAATGAATTTATGCAATGCATGACAAACTTTTAATCTGTTGATTTTCCAAGCGTTTGTAAAATATCACATTTTTGTTATTGTTGTTTTGTCTGTCAGTTTTTGGAAGATGTCAAAGATGTCATGAAATCAATGTACATTGTTGTTTGAATCTTCCTTGTGGACATTTGACATTTTGTCTTGTGTGTGGACATTTACTGAGTTGTCAAAATGAAGAAATAATTGTTTGGAACTATTTTATTTCTGTTAAGTTATTTATATAGGTTAGTATACTTGATACAAATGTAATTGGGTCATGAAGTACAAAGTAAAATATTACTGGGTCACGGAAAAATAAGTTTAGGAGAAGTTGGTATAGATTTTAGTTTTTTCAGGGCAGTTAATAAGAGGTTTTAAAAGGCATAAAGTTTTAAATGTATTCCCTCCCTTAGGTCTAGTCTGTAATGGTCATTCCATAATTGGAAGGCTAAGATTATGATATAATTGTAAGTGATGCATGACTTGGTGTGAAGTTATAAGGAATAAGTTTGTGCAATAGGTGCGATTAATGGGTAACTAGGAAATGTGTGTTTGACGTCATGTAATGTTTACTTGAGAGAGAGAGATGGTAAACAAGGACAGGGTATGTTAGGCCGTGGAAGAGTGATGTTCTTGGTCTTGATATGGTAGTAGTAACGAAGTGTAGAAGTGATGGTGATATACAATACGTTGATTAAAGTTATTATCCTCAAGTGAAGTCTTATCAAGTTTATTGAGTTGTGTTACTACATGTTATGAAGATCTCTCAGTTACAAAATGGTGGATCAGACGTCGTACTATCCGGTTTGCCGTGGCTACACACTATTGCCTATTGCCAGCCGTAACTGCTTACGAAAGCTTTCTGGCATAGTAAGCGGGCGTCATTGCATCGTTGCAACCGCTGATAAAGGCATACATCGTCTGCGTCCTTGTGCAGAGGGCATATTATTGCGGGCGTCATTGCATCGTTGCAACCGCTGATAAAAGTATACATCGTCTGCGTCCGACTGTGGGTTTGAGTGGGCTTCCCAACGAATTAAAGTATATGTTATTCGTTTAGTTTGTTAGCGTGCTGGTATCTTGTTTTGGGCTGTTTTGTTTATCGATTTGTGTCAAAACATTAAGTATAGTTTACTTGTGTGTATTCTTCTGTCTTTCTGCTAAACTATCTGTGTATATATATATATATTTATTTGCTTTATGATTTACAATTGATTTATAATTGCAACTATAAATGTTATATGCATCACATTGCTATATCGTAAGTATATATGATTTATGCTGGTGTGTTGGTTGAGGTAATGTGCTATATGGTCAACGTTTACACGCCTTTATGTTAATCAAAACTTAAAGATTTTAAATTAAAAACATTGCACATATTAGGACGGTATTTGTGCTGATTTGGAGGTTGTGCATACATTTATTTTGGTACACATATTGCATTGTATTATAATATCGTGTATAGTGGTATTAGAACGATACTTGTGCTATATGCACACGCATAGATTTTATTTATAGTATATGCTTTTTAGTATAGTATAAATAGCGATAATGTCGGACATGGATCCGTTGAGGCTATGGGTGGACATTGCCAAGAGCATGGGATTAAAAGGGGATGCCTTGGGTGATTTCTTGGAGAAAAAAGGGCAGGAGTTTAAGGAAGTGAGGGAGAAGGAGATACAGAGGGAATTGGAAAAGGAACAAAGACAAAAAGAAGATAGGGAGAAGGAGATACAGAGGGAATTGGAAAAGGAACAAAGACAAAAAGAAGATAGGGAGAAGGAGATACAGAGGGAGAGAGAAGATAGGGAGAAGGAGATACAGAGGGAATTGGAAAAAGAACAAAGACAAAGAGAAGAGAGGGAGAGAGACAAAGAGAGAGAGCATGTATTAAAAATGAGGGCACAGGAACTAGAAATAGAATTGGCTAGGCAGCGTGCAGCACCAGTGCATAATACTAATGAACATAATGGTGCGATTAAGAACATTAAGATACAACCTTTTGATGCTAAGACTGAAAGCATTGAGAAGTTTATAAGAGTTTTTGAGACTCACATGAAGATGGTAGGAGTCGCTGAGAACCAGTGGAGTATCCACTTATACCAGGCTATGAGAGGGGGTGCGCGTGAGGCACTCGCGTGTATAGAGAACTCTGAGGGATTAGCTTACAGTGAGTTAAAAAAAAAGTTGTTAGTATACTTTAATAAAACCGAAGATTATTACAGGATCCAATTTAATACTAGGGTAATTAATAAATCGGATGATCCGCAAAACTTTGTCGCGAATTTAAAGTCTGATCTAATGAATTGGATTGAAATGTCTGAAATTAAGCATGAGTTTGGTAGCATGTTAGAACTCTTATTAGTAGACAAAGTGCTGAATATGGTGACACCTGAATTATATGCATTTATAAAGGGGAGAAAGATATATAAAGAAAAAGATCTAGTAAAGGCATTGGCTGATTTTAAAGATAGCCACCCAAATTCAAATTTAGCTAAAAATGAGACCAGTAGTGGAGAGCTATTTGTTATGAGAGGTGTAAGACAGAGACATAGTAGTTTACCTTCCCGGATGGATAGGTTTAGAAAACCTGGTACTTTTGGTATTAAATGTTGGTCATGTGGTGATGTGGGTCACACTCAGGCTAGGTGTAATAAAAAAAATCAGAATGACAACTGGCACAGGAATAATCAGAGAGGTTTTAGAAGGGGTGGATGGTTTAATAGGTCGGGAAGAGGCCGGATTAATAACAATAGAGATTGCCATGTTATAATTCAAAGTGACCGGACATCAGACTATAGTCCAGAGTCCAGAGGTGACAGAGGTAGATCTAGAGATAGGGAAGAGTCCAGAGGTGTCAGGGATAGATCTAGAGATAGGGAAGACTCGAGGTCTGGACATAGGGAAGTTTCGAGAGATGCTAGAAATAGATCTAGAAATAGGGAGGAGATTGTATCTACGGTTTTGGATAATACAGGAACATTGGTCCTTTATCCCGCTTTTGTGAATAATCAGATTACACATATGCTGAAGGATTCTGGGTGTAGTACGGTCGCGGTGCGGAATAGTTTAATTAAACGAGAAGATATGACTGACAATAGAAGAAGAGTTAGGTTAGGAGATGGTTCTGTGGTTGATTGTAGAACCTCATTTATTGATATTGACACACCTTGGGTTAAGGGACGAGTGGAGGCATTGGTTATGGAGTCGCTTCCAGCACCATTGGTATTGGGAAATATTCCAGAAATGATTCAAGACAATTATGACAAATTATTAACGGACTGGATGGATAGAAAGCAGGCACAATTTAAAATTATGTTGCCTGGTAAACATGTACTGTGTGGTATGAGTGAGCCGGAAACAGACGTTAGGGAAGTTAGTTTAGTGCATGAATATAATATGGTAGATAGTTGTAGCGTGATGACTAGGGCACAACAGAAGTACGAAAATAAAGAAAGAAAGGTAGAGATGGGTGTGAGTGTGGAAACTATAATGAATGTTACTAAAGAGCAAATAATTGCTCAGCAACAAGATGATGCTGAATTAAATGTGGTAAAAGAAAAGGCTAGAGTGAGTAAGAATAAAGGTTTTTTTTATATACAGGGAGTGTTAGCTAAACGTAACTATAACATAGGGCGTGATAATAAACCCGAGTATAGAGTGGTGGTTCCGAGGACTTTAAAAAAGTTAGTTCTAAAAGCAGCACATGAGATTCCGTTAGCTGCGCACATGGGTCATAATAAGACGTGGCAAAGACTTAGCCGACATTTCTATTGGCCAAAGATGCATGAAGATATAAAGTCCTATGTAAAGGCATGTCAAATATGTTGCAGACATAATAGTCTGGATGCAAAACACAAGGCTCCATTACAACCGATGGATTTAGCCTTGGGGCCGTTTCAGAAAATCGCAGTAGATATAATAGGACCGACTGCTACTATGACTGATAGGAAACATAGATATATGCTTGTTATAGTAGATATGTGTTCGCGTTGGATAGAGGCTATTCCGTTGAAGAACATTTTGGCAGACACTATATGTCATGCGATGTTAGGAGTTTTCACAAAATTTGGGTTTCCTGAAAAAATATTGTCAGATAATGGGACACAGTTTAGGTCTCAACTGACAGCTGCATTTGCGGAGATGTTACAAATAACGCAAATATTTGCGGCTAGATACCATCCGCAATCGAATGGCGCAGTAGAAAGGGCTAATAGAACTGTAAAAACTATGTTGAGAAAAGTAGTGCAAGATAAAGAGAGAGATTGGGATAGATTTTTGCCTATGGTGGTGTTTGCTTATAATGAAACTCCACATGAAGCTACTAACTTTAGTCCGTTTCAACTTATTTTTGGAGCAAATCCGAGAGGTCCGTTAGATATATTAAAAAACGAAATAATTACTCCGGATGTAAAGAATAGATCTGCGTATGATATGATTACGGAAACTAGAGAGGAAATTGCGTATTCAGTTAAGGAGGCCAGACATAATTTAGAGAAAAGTAGTGAAAGACAGAGAACAATTAAAAATAAACATAGGTTTTTAAGACAACTTGATGTAGGGGATAAGGTATTAGTGTACTTGCCGAATGGAAGTAGTGGAGGACAATCGTGGCAAGGACCTTACACAGTAGAAGAAAAACTCAGTCATGTAGACTACAGAGTTAATATAAAGGGAAATAGCAAAACTTTTCACATAGATTTACTGAGACAATATTATATTGATCTTGTGATGTCCAATATTGCAGTGGAAGAGAATAGTGATAATGTGACAATACACACTGTAGAAATGGGAAATAGTAAAGATAGCGATATAGTGAATGCTATAAAGTTTAATAAAGATATTGCCAGTGAAGTTAAGAAGGAATTAATACAATTGATTGGAGAATATAAGGATGTAATTTCTGAATTACCAGGACAAACTAATGTCATTCAACATGAAATTAAGGTGAATAGTGACAGTTATTTGAAGCAGAAGCCATATCAAGTACCATATCATTATAGAAAAGATGTAGAAAAAGAGATACAATTGTTGCTAGATAATGGTCTAATACAGAAATCGCAATCGCCTTATGCATCGCCTATAGTCATAGTCAAGAAGAAGAATGGCAAGATTAGGTTATGCTGCGATTTCAGAAAAATTAACCAGATAACGGTAATTGATAGGGAACCGTTACCTAATCCAGAAGACTTGGTAAACAATATGGCGGATGCAAACATATTTTCACACTTAGATTGTACAAGAGGATTTTATCAGATTAGAATGAAAGAAAGTTCTAAGAAGTATACTGCGTTCACTACGCATGAAGGCTTGTATGAATGGAACGTGATGCCGTTCGGTTTGGTAAACAGTACGGCAACGTTTGTGAAAATGATGAATATCATTCTACATAAAGAACCATGTATCAGACATTATGTGGATGATATATGTGTGTATACTAGGTCCTGGGGAGAACATATTAAAACTTTGAAGCGGTTATTTGGGATACTTAGAAAATATAATATTACGGTGTCGCCAGAGAAAGTAAAAATTGGATTAAATAGACTAGATTTTTTGGGCTATAATATTGGGCAGGGACAAATACAACCTACAAAAGAATTAGCTAAGAAAATTCTTGATATTGAGAAACCAAAAACTAAGAAAAATGTTAGATCGCTTATTGGATTGTGCAGTTTTTATAGATCGTTCATACCTAACTTTGCAGAGGTAGTTGAACCTTTAGGAAAATTAGCTAATAAGGACAGTCCTGCAAACATTGTTTGGACGGAGGAATGTGAGGTAGCTTTAAGTAAAATTAAGGCTGTTTTTCAAAATGAAGCTATACTAAAACCCATAGATCTGAATAGGCACATTACTTTAGCTACAGATGCCTCGAGGATAGGGGTTGGGGCTTGTCTTATGCAGTTACATAATGGGCAATTTCAGCCTGTATTATACTTAAGTAGGAAGCTCTCAGAAGCGGAAAAGAGGTATTCGGTGATTGAGATTGAATGTTTGGCAATTTTCTGGGCAGTAACGCGGTTACAAAAATACCTACTGGGAACTCAGTTTGATATATTGGTAGATCACAAGCCTTTGGTAAAGTTTAATTGTGACAAAGTTAAAAACAATAGGGTAACCAGGTGGGCACTGGTATTGCAGGATTACAAGTTTCAGATTAGGTCAATAAAAGGTTGTGATAATCATATTCCTGATATACTTTCTAGAATGGGTAATGATTATGTGTAAATTTGGTTTAAGGATAGGGATTGTTGTAGATAATATTGTAAATAGTGTTTTTTATATTATTATTTTGAGATATTAACAAATGTTACATTTTTCACAGATTTTGATTTGGGTATTATGATGATGATATTTTGATGATGATGATGATGATGATGATGATGATGATGATGTTATATTGCCACACATTGTACCCAAGTCAAGTTATATGTTCTATATTGGTGTTGTGGTTAAGTGGAAATAAAATGGGTGAACATGAGTAAATGAGTGAATGAATTAGATGTAATCATTTTTTATTTAAGTAATGACAGTTATATTGATAAGTTTGATGACTGCTTGGGATACAGGATAGACATCATTTTTCAGTGTTATTATTATTATATTATTCATATATATGATAATAATTGCTGTCTTGTGGAGAACATATGTTGGTGTGCAATTTACATTTTACAATACTTTGTTTACTAGGTGCGTAATGGATGTATTGAAAGGAAGTGCATATTTGTTATGATTTGTTGAAAATCTTAATTAAATAGAGCTGGAGCATTTGTATAATAGCAGATGTATATTTATAAGTTTTTTTAAAAAAAAAAAAAAAAAAAAAAAAAATACTAAAGGTATTTTTAAATGTGAGAAGGAGGGTGTAAGTGATGCATGACTTGGTGTGAAGTTATAAGGAATAAGTTTGTGCAATAGGTGCGATTAATGGGTAACTAGGAAATGTGTGTTTGACGTCATGTAATGTTTACTTGAGAGAGAGAGATGGTAAACAAGGACAGGGTATGTTAGGCCGTGGAAGAGTGATGTTCTTGGTCTTGATATGGTAGTAGTAACGAAGTGTAGAAGTGATGGTGATATACAATACGTTGATTAAAGTTATTATCCTCAAGTGAAGTCTTATCAAGTTTATTGAGTTGTGTTACTACATGTTATGAAGATCTCTCAGTTACAATAATATTACACAATTTTTTTTTCACAGGATGAAAACACTTTAAGGTAACAATACAAAACTAAACTTGTTATTTATTGTAAATTTCAACTTTAAAAAAATATAAATATTGTGTTCTTTTTTTCCTCTTAGTTTTAGGAAGATGTGAAGGATGTCATCAAACCAATGTACAGTGTTGTTTTAATCTTCCATGTGGACATTTGACATTTTGTCATGTGTGTAGAGATTCCATGTCTCAATGTACACAGTGTCAGAGGAGAATAGATAGATGTCAAACTTTATCTGAATTTATACATCAAGAAACTCTACAATAAGATCAGCCATGTTACGTTTAAAGAATTATTATCAAGACAATTTGGTGATTATAGTGTGAAGAAACAGATTTTAATTATATGTTTACATGTTACATTAAGGCACGGTGGCCTGGTGAATATCAGAATAATATTTGTTTTATATTGCAAGTTTTAACAAAAGTAAAATATGTCCAATGTATTAATTATTTTTATCTCTATTTACACGGCTTATGACGTCATTTATTACTTTTTTTGAATCTTTGATAACTAAAACAAAACTTAAGAAGCAAATTATATTTCATTCTAAATATAGAAATGTTTTAACTCTATATTTTTTGAGCAAAATTATATTTGTACAAATTTTATAACAGCCTTTGTATATTGTATATAAATTGTATAGCAGTCTGTGTATATTGTATATATACATGTATTTATAATATAATTGATATATTATAGTATGTTACGATAAATTTTGTTTTGAGTCTAGTTTTATATTTTGATAAGTGTTTTAGATATTTTTTTAGTTATTAATTTTCTTGCTTTTGTTCAAGTAACCCATTCCACGTCTTACTGCCTATAAGAATGAAAGATAATTTTGATGAGTTATATTTCTATTGCATAATATGGTATACGAAAAATGTATTTGTCCCAGAGTCTTTCTCAGCATCACATTGTGATATATTGTTGTTCTTTTGTACTTCTAATCGAGTTTCTGTGTTTAGGCTTAATGATTAAACTGTTGTATTTAAACTTGCCAAATGTAAATATTTATTCGTAATGAACATTGCAGCTATTTTTATGAATTTGTTCTCGTTTTAATTTTTAAATGGTTTCTTTACTTGATGCATATTCTAGTATAGATCTAATTAATTTTAGGTTATTACTTTTTTTGAAGCCTAAAGTTTCGTTTCTTTATTTTTTACTTCATCAACATTTGCATTCCACAAAATGTGTATATATTTGTTTACAAGATCTGCCCTAAAGTAAGTTATACGTTTAATTTTATTTCTATATTTTCTAAGAGTAAAATATTTTTTTCTTTTATTTCGCTACACAAAAAGCCTCGACAACATAATCCGTTTTGATGCCATATTTTCGTTATATATTCACCTTATATGTTTTTTTGTAAGATTTCATTTGGCCTATATTTTATTATCTTTCTATTGTCTTCTATATCTTATAAAATATCTTTGTTTAATGAACAGTTTGGTCAATGTTTTAATATTGATCCAAATATCATGTATGATTTTTTTTTTTCAAAAATGACATTTGTTGGCTGATAAACGTGTAAATACATTTAAAAGAAATAAATTGTTGAGATATTTTGTTGGTTAGCTACTAAGCCTTATTACCTTTTTTTTGTCATAGACTGATACGTAAAATAGTCCATAGAAAAGAAATCACTCAACACATTGTTTTAAACACAAAGATTTTGATATTTAGGTTTCAATAAAACCTAGTTTCGATTTCTTACATGTACAACTATTGTAATATTTAAAGTAAAGCGAATTGAATTGTCTACTCCAATAGTTGTTGTTGAGTATAGCTATATCACTTGAATCAATAAAACACACTGCCTGTGTAAGTTAAGTTTAGACGAACCTGCTTGAATTTAGTTTTTCATTATTTACATTGGGAAGAGATTCACAATGAAGTAATGCAAATCTAGATTAAAGAGCTGCTCGTTGGGAGAAGTATGGTTTATCTTTGAGTTATACTGGATGGAAAACTTAGTGTCTTACGTATCCGTAAAAAAAAAATGGTAAGTAGGCTAGTGTAGCCAACCAGCTACCACCCAACTTTTCCTTATTCCCCACCACTCCTCCCCGCCCCATTCACCAATATACACAAAGTTTTTTTTTTTTACCTAACAAGACAATAATTGTGTCACTAGACAACGCCAAACAGTGTGGCCGCGGGTTAGAAGGTGAGAGATACAGAAAGATACAGAGAGAGACAGAGAGAGACAGAGAGATACAGAGAGATATAGAGAGACAGAGAGAGACAGAGAGAGACAGAGAGAGACAGAGAGAGACAGAGAGATACAGAGAGAGACAGAGAGAGACAGAGAGAGACAGAGAGAGACAGAGAGATACAGAGAGATACAGAGAGAGACAGAGAGAGACAGAGAGAGACAGAGAGATACAGAGAGATACAGAGAGACAGAGAGAGACAGAGAGAGAAAGAGAGATACAGAGAGAGACAGAGAAAGACAGAGAGAGACAGAGAGAGACAGAGAGATACAGAGAGATACAGAGAGAGACAGAGAGAGACAGAGAGAGACAGAGAGATACAGAGAGAGACAGAGAGATACAGAAAGATACAGAGAGAGACAGAGAGAGACAGAGAGATACAGAGAGAGACAGAGAGAGACAGAGAGATACAGACAGACAGAGAGAGACAGAGAGATACAGAGAGAGACAGAGAGAGACAGAGAGATACAGAGAGATACAGAGAGATACAGAGAGATAAAGAGAGATAAAGAGAGATACAGAGAGATACAGAGAGATACAGAGAGATATAGAGAGAGACAGAGAGAGACAAAGAGAGACAGAGAGAGACAGAGAGAGACAGAGAGAGACAGAGAGATACAGAAAGATACAGAGAGAGACAGAGAGAGACAGAGAGATACAGAAAGATACAGAGAGAGACAGAGAGAGACAGAGAGATACAGACAGACAGAGAGAGACAGAGAGATACAGAGAGAGACAGAGAGAGACAGAGAGATACAGAGAGATACAGAGAGAGACAGAGAGAGACAGAGAGATACAGAGAGATAAAGAGAGATAAACAGAGATACAGAGAGATACAGAGAGATACAGAGAGATACAGAGAGAGACAGAGAGAGACAGAGAGAGACAGAGAGAGACAGAGAGAGACAGAGAGAGACAGAGAGATACAGAAAGATACAGAGAGAGACAGAGAGATACAGATAGAGACAGAGAGAGACAGAGAGATACAGAGAGAGACAGAGAGAGACAGAGAGATACAGACAGACAGAGAGAGACAGAGAGATACAGAGAGAGAGACAGAGAGATACAGAGAGAGACAGAGAGAGACAGAGAGAGACAGAGAGAGACAGAGAGAGACAGAGAGATACAGAGAGATACAGAGAGAGACAGAGAGAGACAGAGAGAGACAGAGAGAGGCAGAGAGATACAGAGAGATACAGAGAGAGACAGAGAGATACAGACAGACAGAGTGAGACAGAGAGATACAGAGAGAGACAGAGAGAGACAGAGAGATACAGAGAGAGACAGAGAGATACAGAGAGAGACAGAGAGAGACAGAGAGATACAGAGAGATACAGAGAGAGACAGAGAGATACAGAGAGAGACAGAGAGAGACAGAGAGAGACAGAGAGATACAGAGAGATACAGAGAGAGACAGAGAGATACAGAGAGAGACAGAGAGAGACAGAGAGATACAGAGAGAGAGACAGAGAGATACAGAAAGATACATAGGGAGACAGAGAGATACAGAGAGACAGAGAGAGACAGAGAGATACAGAGAGAGACAGAGAGATACAGAGAGAGACAGAGAGAGACAGAGAGAGACAGAGAGATACAGAGAGAGACAGAGAGATACAAAAAGATACAGAGAGAGACAGAGAGATACAGAGAGAGACAGAGAGATACAGAGAGATACAGAGAGAGACAGAGAGAGACAGAGAGATACAGAGAGAGACAGAGAGATACAGAAAGATACAGAGAGATACAGAGAGAGACAGAGAGATACAGAGAGAGACAGAGAGAGACAGAGAGATACAGAGAGAGACAGAGAGAGACAGAGAGATACAGAGAGAGACAGAGAGATACAGAAAGATACAGAGAGAGACAGAGAGATACAGAGAGACAGAGAGAGACAGAGAGATACAGAGAGAGACAGAGAGAGACAGAGAGAGACAGAGAGATACAGAGAGAGACAGAGAGATACAGAAAGATACAGAGAGAGACAGAGAGATACAGAGAGATACAGAGAGATAGAGAGAGACAGAGAGATACAGAGAGAGATAGAGAGATACAGAGAGATACAGAGAGAGAAAGAGAGAGAAAGAGAGATACAGAGAGATTCAGAGAGAGAAAGAGAGAGATAGAGAGATACAGAGAGATACAGAGAGAGACAGAGAGATACAGAGAGAGACAGAGAGATACAGAAAGATACAGAGAGAGACAGAGAGATACAGAGAGACAGAGAGAGACAGAGAGATACAGAGAGAGACAGAGAGAGACAGAGAGAGACAGAGAGATACAGAGAGAGACAGAGAGATACAGAAAGATACAGAGAGAGACAGAGAGATACAGAGAGATACAGAGAGATAGAGAGAGACAGAGAGATACAGAGAGAGATAGAGAGATACAGAGAGATACAGAGAGAGAAAGAGAGAGAAAGAGAGATACAGAGAGATTCAGAGAGAGAAAGAGAGAGATAGAGAGATACAGAGAGATACAGAGAGAGAAAGAGAGAGACAGAGAGAGACAGATAGAGACAGAGAGATACAGAGAGATACAGAGAGATAGAGAGAGACAGAGAGATACAGAGAGAGACAGAGAGAGACAGAGAGATACAGAGAGATACAGAGAGAGACAGAGAGAGACAGAGAGATACAGAGAGAGACAGAGAGAGACAGAGAGAGACAGAGAGATACAGAGAGAGACAGAGAGATACAGAAAGATACAGAGAGAGACAGAGAGAGACAGAGAGAGACAGAGAGAGACAGAGAGAGACAGAGAGATACATAGAGAGACAGAGAGAAACAGAGAGAGACAGAGAGAGACAGAGTGAGACAGAGAGATACAGAGAGAGACAGAGAGAGACAGAGAGATACAGAGAGATACAGAGAGAGACAGAGATATACAGAGAGATACAGAGAGACAGAGAGATACAGAGAGAGACAGAGAGAGACAGAGAGAGACAGAGAGATACAGAAAGATACAGAAAGATACAGAGAGATACAGAGAGAGACAGAGAGATACAGAGAGATACAGAGAGAGACAGAGAGAGACAGAGAGATACAGACAGACAGAGAGAGACAGAGAGATACAGGGAGAGACACAGAGAGATAGAGAGAGACAGAGAGAGACAGAGAGATACAGAGAGAGACAGAGAGAGACAGAGTGAGACAGAGAGAGACAAAGAGAGACAGAGAGAGACAGAGAGATACAGAGAGAGACAGAGAGAGACAGAGAGAGACAGAGAGATACAGAGAGAGACAGAGAGAGACAGAGAGAGACAGAGAGATACAGAGAGATACAAAGAGAGACAGAGAGAGACAGAGAGAGACAGAGAGAGACAAAGAGACAGAGAGAGACAGAGAGATACAGAAAGATACAGAAAGATACAGAGAGAGACAGAGAGAGACAGAGAGAGACAGAGAGAGACAGAAAGAGAGAGACAGAGAGATACAGAGAGATACAGAGAGATACAGAGAGATACAGAGAGATACAGAGAGAGACAGAGAGATACAGAGAGATACAGAGAGAGACAGAGAGAGACAGAGAGATACAGAGAGAGACGGAGAGAGACAGAGAGATACAGAGAGAGACAGAGAGATACAGAGAGAGACAGAGAGAGACAGAGAGATACAGAGAGAGACAGAGAGAGACAGAGAGATACAGAGAGAGACAGAGAGATACAGAAAGATACAGAGAGAGACAGAGAGATACAGAGAGACAGAGAGAGACAGAGAGATACAGAGAGAGACAGAGAGAGACAGAGAGAGACAGAGAGATACAGAAAGATACAGAGAGAGACAGAGAGATACAGAGAGATACAGAGAGATAGAGAGAGACAGAGAGATACAGAGAGAGATAGAGAGATACAGAGAGATACAGAGAGAGAAAGAGAGAGAAAGAGAGATACAGAGAGATTCAGAGAGAGAAAGAGCGAGATAGAGAGATACAGAGAGATACAGAGAGAGACAGAGAGATACAGAGAGAGACAGAGAGATACAGAAAGATACAGAGAGAGACAGAGAGATACAGAGAGACAGAGAGAGACAGAGAGATACAGAGAGAGACAGAGAGAGACAGAGAGAGACAGAGAGATACAGAGAGAGACAGAGAGATACAGAAAGATACAGAGAGAGACAGAGAGATACAGAGAGATACAGAGAGATAGAGAGAGACAGAGAGATACAGAGAGAGAGATAGAGAGATACAGAGAGATACAGAGAGAGAAAGAGAGAGAAAGAGAGATACAGAGAGATTCAGAGAGAGAAAGAGAGAGATAGAGAGATACAGAGAGATACAGAGAGAGAAAGAGAGAGACAGAGAGAGACAGATAGAGACAGAGAGATACAGAGAGATACAGAGAGATAGAGAGAGACAGAGAGATACAGACAGAGACAGAGAGAGACAGAGAGATACAGAGAGATACAGAGAGAGACAGAGAGATACAGAGAGAGACAGAGAGAGACAGAGAGAGACAGAGAGATACAGAGAGAGACAGAGAGATACAGAAAGATACAGAGAGAGACAGAGAGAGACAGAGAGAGACAGAGAGAGACAGAGAGAGACAGAGAGATACATAGAGAGACAGAGAGAAACAGAGAGAGACAGAGAGAGACAGAGTGAGACAGAGAGATACAGAGAGAGACAGAGAGAGACAGAGAGATACAGAGAGATACAGAGAGAGACAGAGATATACAGAGAGATACAGAGAGACAGAGAGATACAGAGAGATACAGAGAGAGACAGAGAGATACAGAGAGATACAGAGAGATACAGAGAGAGACAGAGAGAGACAGAGAGATACAGAGAGACAGAGAGAGACAGAGAGAGACAGAGAGAGACAGAGAGAGACAGAGAGATACAGAGAGAGACAGAGAGAGACAGAGAGAGACAGAGAGATACAGAGAGAGACAGAGAGATACAGAAAGATACAGAGAGAGACAGAGAGATACAGAGAGAGACAGAGAGAGACAGAGAGATACAAAGAGAGAGACAGAGAGAGACAGAGAGATACAGACAGACAGAGAGAGACAGAGAGATACAGAGAGAGACAGAGAGATACAGAGAGAGACAGAGAGAGACAGAGAGAGACAGAGAGATACAGAAAGATACAGAAAGATACAGAGAGATACAGAGAGAGACAGAGAGATACAGAGAGATACAGAGAGAGAGACAGAGAGAGACAGAGAGATACAGACAGACAGAGAGAGACAGAGAGATACAGAGAGAGACACAGAGAGACAGAGAGAGACAGAGAGTGACAGAGAGATACAAAGAGAGACAGAGAGAGTCAGAGAGAGACAGAGAGATACAGAGAGAGACAGAGAGATACAGAGAGATACAGAGAGATACAGAGAGATACAGAGAGAGACAGAGAGAGACAGAGAGAGACAGAGAGATACAGAGACAGAGAGATACAGAGAGAGACAGAGAGATACAGAGAGATACAGAGAGATACAGAGAGATACAGAGAGAGACAGAGAGAGACAGAGAGATACAGACAGACAGAGAGAGACAGAGAGATACAGAGAGAGACAGAGAGATACAGAGAGAGACAGAGAGAGACAGAGAGAGACAGAGAGATACAGAAAGATACAGAAAGATACAGAGAGAGACAGAGAGATACAGAGAGATACAGAGAGATACAGAGAGATACAGAGAGATACAGAGAGAGACAGAGAGAGACAGAGAGAGACAGAGAGATACTGAGAGAGACAGAGAGATACAGAAAGATACAGAGAGAGACAGAGAGATACAGAGAGAGACAGAGAGAGACAGAGAGATACAAAGAGAGACAGAGAGAGACAGAGAGAGACAGAGAGATACATAAAGATACAGAGAGAGACAGAGAGATACAGATAGAGACAGAGAGAGACAGAGAGATACAGAGAGATACAGAGAGAGACAGAGAGATACAGAGAGAGACAGAGAGAGACAGAGAGAGACAGAGAGATACAGAAAGATACAGAAAGATACAGAGAGATACAGAGAGATACAGAGAGATACAGAGAGAGACAGAGAGAGACAGAGAGATACAGACAGACAGAGAGAGACAGAGAGATACAGAGAGAGACACAGAGAGATAGAGAGAGACAGAGAGAGATAGAGAGATACAGAGAGAGACAGAGAGAGACAGAGTGAGACAGAGAGAGACAGAGAGAGACAGAGAGAGACAGAGAGATACAGATAGAGACAGAGAGAGACAGAGAGAGAAAAAGAGAGACAGAGTGATACAGAGAGAGATAGAGAGATACAGAGAGATACAGAGAGAGAAAGAGAGAGACAGAGAGAGACAGATAGAGACAGAGAGATACAGAGAGATACAGAGAGAGACAGAGAGAGAGACAGAGAGAGAGAGACAGAGAGATACAGAGAGATACAGAGAGAGACAGAGAGAGAAAGAGAGAGACAGAGAGATACAGAGAGAGATAGAGAGATACAGAGAGAGACAGAGAGACAGAGAGATACAGAGAGAGACAGAGAGAGAAAGAGACAGACAGAGAGAGATAGAGAGAGATAGAGAGAGACAGAGAGAGATAGAGAGATACAGAGAGAGACAGAGAGAGACAGAGAGATACAGAGAGAGACAGAGAGATACAGAAAGATACAGAGAGATACAGAGAGAGACAGAGAGATACAGAGAGATACAGAGAGAGAGACAGAGAGAGAAAGAGACAGACAGAGAGAGATAGAGAGAGATAGAGAGAGACAGAGAGAGACACAGAGAGACAGAGAGAGACAGAGAGAGACAGAGAGATACAGAGAGAGACAGAGAGATACAGAAAGATACAGAGAGAGACAGAGAGATACAGAGAGATACAGAGAGAGACAGAGAGAGACAGAGAGATACAGAGAGAGACAGAGAGATACAGAAAGATACAGAGAGAGACAGAGAGATACAGAGAGATACAGAGAGATACAGAGAGAGACAGAGAGAGACAGAGAGATACAGAGAGACAGAGAGAGACAGAGAGAGACAGAGAGAGACAGAGAGAGACAGAGAGATACAGAAAGATACAGAGAGAGACAGAGAGAGACAGAGAGAGACAGAGAGAGACAGAGAGAGACAGAGAGATACAGAGAGATACAGAGAGATACAGAGAGATACAGAGAGATACAGAGAGAGACAGAGAGATACAGAGAGATACAGAGAGAGACAGAGAGATACAGAGAGAGACAGAGAGAGACAGAGAGATACAGAGAGATACAGAGAGATACAGAGAGAGACAGAGAGATACAGAGATACAGAGAGATACAGAGAGATACAGAGAGAGACAGAGAGAGACAGAGAGAGACAGAGAGAGACAGAGAGAGACAGAGAGATACAGAGAGAGACAGAGAGATACAGAGAGAGACAGAGAGAGACAGAGAGAGACAGAGAGATACAGAGAGAGACAGAGAGAGACAGAGAGATACAGAGAGAGACAGAGAGAGACAGAGAGATACAGAGAGAGACAGAGAGATACAGAAAGATACAGAGAGAGACAGAGAGATACAGAGAGACAGAGAGAGACAGAGAGATACAGAGAGAGACAGAGAGAGACAGAGAGATACAGAGAGAGACAGAGAGAGACAGAGAGAGACAGAGAGATACACAGAGAGACAGAGAGATACAGAAAGATACAGAGAGAGACAGAGAGATACAGAGAGATACAGAGAGATAGAGAGAGACAGAGAGATACAGAGAGAGATAGAGAGATACAGAGATATACAGAGAGAGAAAGAGAGAGAAAGAGAGATACAGAGAGATTCAGAGAGAGAAAGAGAGAGATAGAGAGATACAGAGAGATACAGAGAGAGAAAGAGAGAGACAGAGAGAGACAGATAGAGACAGAGAGATACAGAGAGATACAGAGAGATAGAGAGAGACAGAGAGATACAGAGAGAGACAGAGAGAGACAGAGAGATACAGAGAGAGAAAGAGAGAGACAGAGAGATACAGAGAGAGATAGAGAGAGACAGAGAGATACAGAGAGAGAAAGAGAGATACAGAGAGAGACAGAGAGAGATAGAGAGAGATAGAGAGAGACAGAGAGAGACAGAGAGAGACAGAGAGAGACAGAGAGATACAGAGAGATACAGAGAGATACAGAGAGAGACAGAGAGATACAGAGAGATACAGAGAGATACAGAGAGATACAGAGAGAGACAGGGAGAGACAGAGAGATACAGAGAGAGACAGGGAGAGACAGAGAGAGAGAGAGACAGGGAGAGAGAGAGAGAGACAGAGAGAGAAAGAGAAAGTAAATGTACAAACATAGAGAAGAATTCCCCTGACCTAGATTGAATATTTACATTGAAACATTTGCTTCCTGTCATCTAGAATAATGGTAAAAATATCTATTTGATTGTATTATTTACTATTAGTGTATAATGATAAAAGTTAAACCTTTAACATGCTACGAGAAACTTTTATTCTTAAACGTTTGCCTATTCTATAAATAAACGAAGAAATGTGGCCTAATAGTCCACCTCTTTCTCACTTTTACAGATAAAGTCTTGCGGGCAGGGACAACGCACTATCCGGCGATTATACAAGGTACTGTTCCTCTCCATTGCAAGTAATGGCTTAGTGGACGTAATAATCTTCTTTTTTCTAGATAGAAGATTATTACGTCCACTAGGCCCAAAACTCCTGCAGAGGGGCATGGATCATTCGGTGGAAAGGATAGAACCCGCGACGTATCGGTGTGGGAGAGAGGGAGAAAGAGAGAGAGAGAGAGGCAGAGAAAGAGAGAGGCAGTGTGAGACCGGTGCGGGGTGTATCGCAACTTTTATTTTACCAGTGTAATGTTTGTCAACTTTTTTTAATACCAACCAGTACCACACACACACAAAGTAAAAAGGGGGGGGGGGGGTAGAAATAAAACACAGTCTTACAGTACGTTTATTTCATTGGCTTATACCTGGGGATGGGGGATGAAAAGAGAGAGAGAGAGAGAGAGAGGGATACATAGAAAAATAGAAAGATAAAGTAAATAAAGAAGGACAATGAGAGTGAGAGAAGAAAGTAGACATAGAGATAAAGTGAGAATACAAGGGAGTAAGAGAGTGTAGAAGAGAGAAAGTGATAGAGAGAAAGTAAGATGTAATGAGAGAGAATAAAAGAAGAAAGATTGTGAAAGAAAGTTCTCAAGTTAAGAATGAGAGAAAGTGGGAAAGAAAGCAATAGAAAAAAAAAGAAACCAAGAGAAAGTAAGAAATGTGAAATGAGAGAAAAAAATGAATTTATGGAGAGACAGAAAAGGAGAAATAAAGAGTGAGAGAGAGAGAAACAAATAAAGAAAGTAAGAAAATGAAAGAGAAAAATACTTTGAGTACATAGACCATGGAATTGAGTGGGATATGTATTGATAACTTCTCATAACAACAACATAAAGTTTAAGGCAATGTTTGGATTTCAAATTAGAAACAAGGGAGGTAATTATTTAAAAAACACATACATTTTCACTTTTAGACAAAGTAAACATAAAATATGAATGTTTGAAAACATAAATAATATTTTTTTTTCATTAATTACATGTACATTTAATAACGTAATAAGATATATAAAGAGGTTCTTTTAAAACGTTTTTCATTTTTTTACGGACTCGTTTATTGTTAATCAGTTAACCGTAAATTTTCCCCTCAACAATAAAATAAAGGTCAGGTCTAAAAATAATTAAAAGAGGCAATGTGGTATCGATGGTTCCCAAATATCGCCCCATGGGGGCGATGAGAAGCCTTAGGCGGGCGATAACATTCCCGGGGGCGATTGGGGGGCGAATTAGGGCAAGTGAGCGGTACAAACGTACCTGCTATAATTTCAACAACTCAGCTATTTGAATCGATTAGTTTTTGGATGAAATATGATGTAAACGCAAGTGCTACTAAATATCTGATATCCCCCAACAGTAGGCATACATATTATTGAACAATAAATAAGAATCGCAATGACTTTTCGATGAAGTAGAGGTCAGTATTTGGCAAATACGGTAAGCGGGCGTCTGGTCCTATGGTTGGTTCAACGGACTGTCGCCTTAACATCTGATAATATTACTCTTTTGTTCTGTTTGTTTTACCGAGATGTCCTTTTTTTTTTTCCTTTAGGAGGCGCGTCGGAGTTTTACCTCCTTGCCCCTCCTGAGGGCCTTCTCGGCTCGTAGAGTTTTGGTTGTGTCAAAGAGAGTCAATACGAGAGAGCTTACTCAATCTCGCAAGGCTCGGACAACACACAGCTACCGGGTGTCTTGTCCCTACCGTGCCTCCAGCCAAACTGACCGCCCTCTGAAACCAGAGAGCCGACATACGATAGCAAGGGGTGGTGGAGGGGGGTGACAAAGACTTCCCACACATCGTGCAAACCTAATGTGAAAGATTTACACGTTGTGTTAAGAAGATGTTGTTTAATGCGTTTGAGAACCTCTGTGGCATTATCGCATGGAGATTAAACATAAAAAATTCTTTGGAGGCCAAAGTTTTTGAAGTATACAAATATATATAAGACACTTTTAAAAAAAATTTTAATGTTCTAAATCATTATCAAAAGGTAATTTTTCAATTTTCTCTATTAATTAATTTCCTTTATATATAATTGAGTGAATAATTAAATCTATTAATTTATTCTAATGTGTAAAGATATATTTTTTAAAACTGCCATATATGTAAATTTAAAACTGTGTAAAAAACTATTTTGTTTAAACTTTGCTTAGTTACAATTTAGTTTTTACTCATATCAAACATTTTGAGTATATTGAACATAAATAAATTAGATGTAAAGATATATTTTTAAAATTAGTTTTTTGTTCAACAATTTTTTAAAGCACTATATGCGCTGTATAATGAAACAGTTGAATATAATACCAATATACAGACAGTAAATAAAGTAATAACAGACGTTCAATAACAACTTTAGATATAGGATATCATTATTGTATAATTTTTCATTAAAGCTCTATATTGTATTTTTTAATTAGTATTATGTTTGGCTTTATATAATTCGCGATCCGAAGGTCGTGGATTCGAATCCTGATGAAGACTAGGATTGTTTTCGGATTGGAGGGTGTCCCTGAGTCTACCCAGCTCTGGTGGGTACCTGACAATGTTGTAAAGGTGGCTGAGCATTATGCTGGCCACACATCTCCTAGTATGCCGTGGTCACTATATCTCTCTTTCTCTCTCTCTCTCTCTCTCTCTATGTATATATATATAATTATCTTTATACATATATATATGCATATAAATTCAAGGAGATTGATACTCTGGCGTTTATAGAAATAACAGCTCAATTTCTTTCTAAATTTAGGTCTCTATTTAGAAGCTACTTGGGCATCTTGAAGGCCTACTTTCTCTTCTAATTACTTCGCCCGTCTATCGTTGCCTCTGTTTGTTGCCCCAAAAGGAAGTCTGTATTCGGCCACATATTCCAATTATTGAAAGTTTTATTTACAATATTTAGTTTTACTAAAGTTGTAAGTCAAGTCATTGCTTTCATTTTTCTACAGATTAGGAGTCAACAACTAAAGCATATTGTAAGTTGAAATACTGATTCTGTAAATTGTTTAACTATTGGCTGTATATAAATTATATTTCTAACTATGTCAACAGTACACACAGTCATCTAGAGTCTATTCCCATGTATATGTTATAAATAAAATACATTTTGACTTCTAAGATTAAAATAAAGATTAAAATGACACAAGAAAGCCAGGATTTACGTTGGAGAGAAATATTGGAAGATAGAGATTTAAGAAATAATGATAGAACGATTGACATTTATAAAGAAAGATGGTGGCTACGTTTTCAACAATTGCGAGGTAAGAATATTTTAAAACTGAAGAACTGGGCTGTAAAAAGAAGTAAGTGTTTTGAAAAAAATCATATTAATTTCCTTTACGTTTTTTAATGTTAATATTTTTTTTTCGTAAAATATCAAGTTCTGTTTTTTTGTTCTCAGTTCCACACACATGTCAAGGATGTCATCAAATTAATTTATATTGTTGTTTAAATCTTCCATGTGGACATTTGACATTTTGTCATGTGTGTAGAGATTCCATGTCTCAATGTACACAGTGTCAGAGGAGAATTGATAGATGTCAAACTTTATCTGAATTTATTGAACAAGAAACATTGCATTGAGCCCTAGACCCTTGATGAATGATTGGGAATTCCTAAAGTAACACTTTTATGAATGTATTTTATAGTGTTTAATTAAGATTGTATAATTATCTAAAATAATTTTTGGCTATACTGAAATATTTTTGTATTATAAAGTAACATTTTAGCTTGTATTGTTGTTAATGTACAAGTTATAATTAAAAATAAAATCAGTAAAGATCTAAGTATACATCATTTTTATTAAAATTTGTGAATTAATTATTTGATCAAATTTTGTTTTGTGAATATGTACAGCTGTAATGTTGATGTAAATATTTTAATATCTCAAATTCAAATATAATTGTATTGTAATATGGTAAAATAAAGTAATCTAATGAAATACTTAAAAAAATATGCTTTTATATTTTATACGTATGAACTGGTTTTTATTTTGACAGACGTGTGTTCTAGATGGACATTTTCCCAATAAACCTTAAGAAAGTTTACATTGTATTGTTAACAAATGTTAACATTTCGGATTAATTTGTACAATTACAATAGGAGATAAATGAGCCGCTATTTTAAACTCCATATTGTTTGACACAAACTAATATATGGGAGGCGTTATACGGCGGATAGGGTAGGGTAGAACCTGCGTTACCTCTGTTGACAGCACACGTTACTAATCACTGGGCCAAGAAAACTTGCTCAATTATTACAATTTTGCCAGCTGAACAATAATGCGCATGCGCCAATAGCAGTGTGTATAATATAGGTCACGAAAATCCGCCGTATAACGACGGCGAATCCGCCGTATAATCACTGCGAACATATATATTATATTATTATTATATTTGTACTTGACTTTATTATTTCTTATTTAATTTATACTTGAATATATAATATATATTGTTTTGTATATTTGAATGACAATGTTTTAATTAATACATGTTTAAACTATGACACAACTTACCCACTTATTGCAGTAAACTTAAACTTCCCTCAAGAATAAATTAGTCCATTGTTTAGAATAAAAATAAAAATCCTTCAACATGTTGTTAGCAAGAATTATTTCAATATTTTCTTTACTACTGTAAACTTTGTGTTGATTGTATTATTATATTCAAAGCTATATAAATATATTCAAGACAACTAGATCGAATTAAATATTGAAATTAAAATTGAAATAAAAGCACAGTCCTTGGATATAAATACAATGACCTAAATATTGGTTGAAGCAACCAGAAAACTACACACTAAACCGACTGTGTGTGCACTGTGTTGTGTCATTATATCACTACGCCACTGGGCATTATGCATTTGAAGTAATATATTTAGTAAGCTGTATCTATTTAACTTGTAATAAAAGTAAAATTCGTTAAACGAACCTTAAATTTACAATTTTACTTGATCCTGTTGTACTTATCTAAGCTGTGATTGTGTTTTATTACAGTAAGTTACAATAACTTTTCAAAAAACGTAACGACCTCCATTTATTTAAGTTCCATACTTCCAAATATTAAACGTCTAAGTAAAGAAGTAAATGTAAATAATTGGACAAATTTGTCGGCTATTTCGTCCTGACGTGAGAAATATTCATTACACCTGGACACAGTTTAAAGAGAGCCGACAACATGACGACAAGACAATAGATGAGACAAACGTATGCAACAAGCATGATCATGTAAGCAGGCCTTAGAGCAGGGGTCGGGAACCTTTTTTGTCTTAGAGAGCCATGGATAGCACATATTTTGAAAAGTAATTCTGTGAGAGCCATACATTATGTTTAAAACTAAAAATTCAAGTAAATGCGTGCATTTTGTTTAAGTTTAACACTAAAAGTACAATAATTATGTCTCTGAATTCTTCTGATGCTGAGCTGCAGTAGACTTTTGCTCATTTGTAGAATGAAATATTGATATAAAATTAATATGTAGATCAAAAAGTCTTTAAAAAAAACATTTTTTTTCAATAATCGAACATTTGTCTGCGAGCCAGATGCAGCCATCAAAAGAGCCACATCTGGCTCGCGAGCCATGGGTTCCCGACCCCTGCCTTAGAGTGTATTAATAATATTGAACATTCTCTGGATCTAATAAAAAACTAGAGAACGGAAAAGTTATGAAATTCTTAAATATTCTTGTCTTCGTTAATCCTACCATAAATGGTTAGATACACAGGGCTAGGGACAAGGAAAAAGATTTATTATGTTGTTTTTTTTTTAATGAAAATTTTCAATTTGTTACAACATCAAATCTGATTGGGTTACTTTATGCTATCTTCAAGATTTCCCATATATCCATACAGGATAAACTAAATGGGTGCAATTTTAGAGGATGAAGTATATTACTCACGGAGACAGCAAGGAATTAGAAGGAAGCAAGTTGTGAGTCAAGTCATTGCTTTCATCTTTCTACAGACTAGGAGTCCACAAGTTGTGAGTCAAGTCATTGCTTTCATCTTTCTACAGACTTAAAGTCCACAAGTTGTGACTCAAGTCATTGCTTTCATCTTTCTACAGACTTAAAGTCCACAAGTTGTGACTCAAGTCATTGCTTTCATCTTTCTGAGGCAAAAATGTATTGACTTTATCAATTTCAGTGAACAGTGGATAAGTTTAATTAAAATTGAATTTAATAAGTGTTGATGTCCTATTATTATTATTGGACTATCAAACATTACCACCAGTCTTCTCAGAGTATTTGAGTTGCAGTAGCTGAATTATTTGATTGATTTGAACATCAAAATGGACGACATCACCACAATATAACTTCCAAACTTGTAAATAATAAAAGAACGACTTATTGCAGCATATTATTTAATAACAATTCATTAACAGTTGACACTTCACATCCAATGAACAAATATAGCTTTATAGTATCAACATAATACACAATTTTATTTATTTTTCCTGAGTCTAAAATAATGCCTGCGTTCCTTGTGAGTTATGAGAAAAGACTGCCGACCGCATGGACAGTCACTTGACTATATCTACTTCCGATATAGGTTTTCTTAATATCCAAAAATGGGTTTTATTTCGACTTTTTAATTATTAATATAGCTACTACCTATATATTATTTTATGGCTTCATAGCATACCCCCCAACCACAGAGAAAAAATAATAATTTATTATTATTTTTGATACGAAAAATGTTTACAATAATGAAAAAAATTATCTTAATCTTAATTAATGCATATAATCATTCATTTAATAATACATAGAGAAAAAAAATTCATTTAATATATGTACAAACAATCAAAAAACATATTTATAGGCAGAAATATGACACAAAGAATAATGTCTAATGTTTATATGACAATTAGTCATAGACAATTATCTTTAGGTATTGTCTAATCAACTTCAGTAATACTGAGATAAACTATTGGATATCAGTGATGTATATGGATAATCATTATGCTAAATACTCATCAAGGCTGTCGAGATTATCTATTATCTTTATCTCACAAAATCTAAATAGATTCAATGAAAATTTTTTTATACAACATTTATTATTTTATACAACAAAATTAATATAATACTAATGTCGGTTTTTTTTTTTAATTGTCATTTTGTATTGATATTCTCATAATGGTTATTATGAATATATATCTTCATAATATTTATTTTGAATTGATATTCTTATTGATTCTTATTGATTATTATTGATTATTATTGATTGTTATAGATTATTATTGATTGATATGCTCAATAACATTACTTACAATGTAACATGATTATCTTCCATCTTAGTTTACAATAAAATATTACACAAATTATTCAAGTCTTTTCTTCAATTATATATTTATATTACACTGCTCATCTTCCTGTGAGTCATATATGTATCATTTATTTATTGGCTTCAATGCTATCTTTAGTCTTACATGAATACAATACAATATTATCATCTAATGTTCTGACTTTAGAGTCTTACATAGGCATTTCATTATTATATCATTCTTATTTCAATTCCTCTAATGCTTTTTTTTAATACTTACATAGGCATATTAATATTAACATATGGCATAACAGATTCACTGTTCAGAGGCCACAAAATTTATGTGCTTAACAGTCTTACCAAACTGTTCAGAGGCTACATAAAAAAAATTTCCAATTGATAATCATTATTTTCATCAATTAGATTATTTTATACCAGTATCCATATTTACATATTTGTTCTTTACAAAGAAAAAAAAATGTTATCATGTCATTATACCTGTTACTGAAAATATCATATCCCATTCATAAATTTAGTTATTCCTATGTATAATTTTATTGATTATACCTGAGTTCTCTGCTAAAATTCCTTAGAATTTCACAACATTTTCTCAATGTTATTTTTCTATGTTCAGATTTACTAATATCATTGTCTGGTTTATTTTCAATTTCAATTATTTTGCTTTTATTTTCCCTATTATAGCTTTTTAATATTGCACAACATTTATTTAATGTTGTTTTTGCATGTTCTGATTTATTGATATCATCTTCTGATTTATTTTCAATTATCAAATCATCTTCTGATTTATTTTCAATTACTTTGTTTTCTTCATAAGTTCTCAAATTGTTTAAATGAACAATTTTTTCTTTGTTATTAATGTTAACCTTGTAAAATACATCTGATAACTTATGCATAATTTCAAAAGGTCCTCTCCATTCCATAGTATTGCCACTGCCCATTGGCAAATAAACAAGTACTTTATTACCAACTTCTAGTTTTCTCATGTTCTTATGAATATTTTCTTTGATATCAACTGCTATCTTGTAAAAAGGTTTGTTTATGGTATCTGTCATTTGTATTGGAGCCTTATGTTTAGAATCTTTTTTATTATGTCTAAGACAGGTATCACAGCTTTTAATAAATGTTTTCAAATCTTTTTCCATTTTAGGCCACCAGAAATTCTTTTTAAGTTTACAAACTGTTTTCTTGCTACTCAAATGACCTGACAATGCATTGTTATGCGAAATTTGCATTACTTTGACAGTTAATGTTTTAGGTATAACTATTTGAGTTATATCTAATTTAGTGTCCTTTCTACAGAGAATTCCATTTATTATTTCAATGTTTTTATTTTTAACCTGACCTTTTTCAATTTCTGATACCATTTTAATTATGTATGGATCTTCTTTCTGTTCTTGTTTTAGAGTTAGCTCATCAAAAGGCATGTTTATTAAACTGATATTTTCTGTTTTTTTCATTTGGGTTTCCTTTTTATGAGGACTATCAATGTATGATAATATGTCACTCTTCATTTTAGTAAAATCAGATATTTGATTTTTAGCAATGTTGAATATTTGTTTATGACCTTCTAAATGTCTACATAATGAAATAGCATGTAATTCTTTTGGTACATTGTTTATTTCACATTGACTTTCAAATTTGCTTACATACTGTTCTAGTTTTTCTGTTCCATTCCATTTGGGAATAGGATTATCCTTTTCATTATTTATGGATAAGTCAATATTAGGTGTCTCATAGAGAATATTATTTTCTGACTTTCCTATGGTTTGTAAGAAAGTAAAAGTTTGTAGAGCAGGGTAAAATTCTTGTTCTGGTAAATCTACTAACTTTTCATTTTGCAATAGAACAGGTTTCAAATTCAAGTCATTGGATTTTTCATTCATCCATTTTTGAAAAATGTCAAAACTATTATCATGTTTGACATTGAAAGAATTACCAATAACTAAAGGTGCAACACAGTTTTTCATTATGGCTGCCTCTGCTTTTCCAGTGAGCCAAGGACAATCAATGTCTATTATAGTGATAGGACATTTTATTGTGGAACCATTTGCAAGTTTTATTGTATCCACTCTTATTATATTGGTGGGTTTCTGATTTGGAATGATACTTTCATCTATGCATATTATACTACTTCCGGTGTCTCTTAGACAGTAAGTGGTGTTTCCTTCCACATAAGCAGGAAAAAGTATTAACTGACCCCTGTTTTCAAATATGACATTATTAGATTGAGATGTGGAATTGTTAAGTTTTCCTCTATTTCTTCCATTTTGGAAATTTGATTGAGGTCTGTTTTGAGTATTAGGAAAATCTTGTCTTCCAACATGTTGATTTGGCACATTGTTATTTGAAAAATTCTGATTTGGCATATTTCTGTTTCCAAAATTTGAAAAATTCTGATTTGGAAAGTTTCTATTATCAAAATTAGAAAAATTTTGATTTGAAAAACCTCTATGATCAACATTTGATCTATTGAAGTTTGGATTGAAATTTCTACCTCTTGCATTGTTATTTCTGTAACAATATTCTGATGAATGGTTTGTACCATTGCAAAAAATACATCTATAATTATTAGATTTTGGTTGATTACCAAATTTTTTTTTTATTGCCAAATTGATTATGTCTAGACCTAGGAGGTGAATAGCTCCTTCTTCTATGTTGAATTGTATTTACTGTTTGATTTTGTTTAGTCAGTTCTACATTAGGATGACTATCCTTAAAATTTGAGATTGCATCTATCAAATTTTCTATTGTCTTAACTTTTCTTTCCATAATGTGAGTAAACAATGGTTTAGAAGCTTGTTCTAATACTTTATCAACAACCATGATTTCTATAATCTCATTAGGATTTTTGGTATCTATTTTTACTAAGTCTAACCAGGTAAGTAAAAATGTTTTCACTTCAGACACAAAAGCTCTCGGTTCTATCTTGTCTGTTAAGATAAAGTTATGAAACTTTTGTCTGTAATAATCCTCAGAGTGGATAAAGAATTTAATTAACTGTTCTTTGATAATGGCATAATCAGTTATTTCTTTATCAATATGTGATAGTGCTTCCCTACCCTTATCTTTCAATTGTGGGATAAGGTGAATGTAATATTCTGAAATGGGAATCCCATATCCTTTACATGTTGCTTCAAATAAATTTAGAAAATCAACAATTTTCTCTTTTCCATCAAAAGGAGGCATTTTGAATCTAACACCATGTTTTGATTTTTCATTATTTGTTTGCTCAACTTTAGTATTTTGTAATTTAGCCAACTCCAATTCATGAGCTAATTTTAGTTGAGTTTCTTTCAACTGAGTTTCTCTTAACTCTTTTTCTTTATTCAATTCTAATTCTTTTAATTCTTTTTCTTTATTTATTTCTAGTTCTAGTTGTTTTTGTTTAATTTCATTATCAAGTTCTTTTTGTTTAATTTCATGAGCTCTTAATTCTGCTCGTTCATCTCTTTCCTTATCTGCTAATTCTTTTTTCAATTGTTTAACTTTATTTTCAACAAATTCTTGATATTCTTTCTTATCAGTAATACCATATTCTTTTGCCAACAATTTAGCCTCATCATAGAGTAATTGAACCTTTGACTCCATTATTATTTATTATGAATGTCAAGATTTATTATATTATAGTACAGTACAATTATTATAATGCACTATTTTATAGTACAGCAATGTTTTATTCCTATACTGGATGGCAATATTTATTAATTACTGAATGAGCATTTTTATATTACTGAATGACAATATTTATTAAATACAGAATGAGCAGTCATATAATATCACAGCAACTTTTTTTTTTTTTTCCTATGCTGTAGTAAAATGTTTATAATTCAGAATGCAAAATGCTAGAATGTCAACAAGTGTGCTAAGCCAAGACACATTTTCTATTATGGCTTGTTTATTTTATTATTATTAGCAATTTTATAGTAGAGTTTAAAGCAAGTGCAAGTCACTTTTTACTATTGTGACTTATTATTACTATATAGGTTGCACAATTATTTTCCGCAAAGCAAAGTACAATCTTATTATTACCAATGGTAGCACATAGATAATATTATTATTATTATTGAGGATGGCATATAAGAATTAGATTAATGTTATCATAAGCCACTATGATATTATTCTTATGAGCAATTGAAATGGATGTAATTATTATCAGTATTGGAAGTACATTTTCATAGTGATTATTGGAAGTACATTTTCATTAATGCCAATACACAATAATTTTACTATAATTAATAGCAATGTAAATTCTAGATAATATTATTACAGTAGCACTGCAAAGCACAATATTATTTTTATTTAGGTTATTTTACCTGTTATATTGTGAATATTTTGTACATTTGTAGTTACATGTATTAGATATCAATTATTATTTTGTTAATTGTAGTTACATGTATTTGGGCACTACTTAAATTATATAGTTATGAATGTGAATATTCATATTATTATTATCTAGGTGAACTTATTATTGTTAATGTTCTTACCATAGACCATTATACTCAGAGAGCAAAAACTAACCAATGCATATTAATGATATCTCAAAAAATACACAACAAAAAAATTATATCAAGTAACAATAGAAAAAAAACACAATCACAATACACTAATGCTGCTTGGACCACAAATGATAGAGGAATTTTTGACAAAGAATAACGACATGTATAACATTGACAAGACTATAGTAATTTTACTTTAATAATTCTTAACAATAACAAACAAAGTCAAGACAACTAACAGAAATAACCCTAACAAAGAATCATTTCTAATCAATCTCTTTTAAGAAATAGAAATAGATGATAGACAGAATAAGAATAGACAAGAGATTTATTTTAGAAAGTCCCGCCAACCAGAGCCCGCTTTATACATAAATAATACATATATATATATATAATTCATACTAATGAATGTAAAAAATATGATTAAATTAAAGATTACTTAATAATCCAAATGAAAACACATTCACTGTATGAAATTACTGCAATGTAAATCCAGAGTAGAAATCCAGAAGAAACTTAATTAATTATTTAATAATCCAATGAATGTTCACACTGTATCAAGTTGAGTTGCTTCAAGTTTCCACTTCAGTATGGTATAATCCAATTTTAGAATGAACACAAGAAAAAAATGTATACCATTAATTAAAATTAATGTCAAAGTCTTTGGTATACAGATTAAATATTAATTATATTTAAAGTTATTTAATGTTATTTATTTATCTTCTGATAAGCACATCGGACTTCAACACATCAGATTTCAACACCTGGTCGTGTCACATCGGATTTGAACATGTGGTTATTCTACATAAAATTCAACACATCGTTGTGTCACATCGGATTTGAACATATGGTTATGTAGGCTACATAAAATTCAACACATGGTTGTGTCACATCGGATTTGAACATCGGACTTGAACATATGTATATAGTTTAGGTTCCTTGTTGATAACATGTGGGAACGAAACTTTTTCCGGTTGCAAATATTAAATAATGATCTGCGTATAGTCACTTTTTTTTCGATTTTTTGTATCGAATTTTCCAATGATGAAATATTTGTCATCGGTGTACAAATGTTATATTTTCTTAGAGCTATTATAGTGCTCAATCATATAAATAGCATATGTATTTGAAATAATTGACTCAGGCTTCAGTTTTGTTCAAAAACTGGTACTCACATAATTTTCCATGTGGTTTGTAGTACGTCTTCAAAAAGTTCAAAAAGTTTCGAATTTGAACATAATATTATATCCTTCAGCTTCTCTCTCCGTTAGCTGCCACCAAACCTGTTGATGTCCTATTATTATTATTGGACTATCAAACATTACCACCAGTCTTCTCAGAGTATTTGAGTTGCAGTAGCTGAATTATTTGATTGATTTGAACATCAAAATGGACGACATCACCACAATATAACTTCCAAACTTGTAAATAATAAAAGAACGACTTATTGCAGCATATTATTTAATAACAATTCATTAACAGTTGACACTTCACATCCAATGAACAAATATAGCTTTATAGTATCAACATAATACACAATTTTATTTATTTTTCCTGAGTCTAAAATAATGCCTGCGTTCCTTGTGAGTTATGAGAAAAGACTGCCGACCGCATGGACAGTCACTTGACTATATCTACTTCCGATATAGGTTTTCTTAATATCCAAAAATGGGTTTTATTTCGACTTTTTAATTATTAATATAGCTACTACCTATATATTATTTTATGGCTTCATAGCAATAAGCATCTTTTTTTTTTATTCAGCAATGAGCCAGCATTTGTCCAGATCTAATATTTGCTCACAACATCTGAAACAAATGATATGCAAGCAGAGCGTTTACAAGATTATGTAGCGCCCCAGGGCAAACGTTTCAGCGCCGCCCCTGTGCATACTGTAACTGCTTGTTTAGTGCTATATTTGTTATATTTAGAGTAAATTTGCCGCCCCACTGGAAGTGTCGCCTCTGGGCATATGCCCCCTTCTGTCCTCCCCTATGTGAGGGCACTGTATGCAAGTTGGTCAAGAATAAATCAAGTATAAAAAAGTTTTAAACCAGTATTTAACATTGTATGTATTAATGACGTCACACCTGCTAATAAAGCTATTTCATGTATTTTAATCTTAACGTTATATATTAAGTTGTTTTTTTTATGATGGCCTCATGATGGTGAAGTAATCGGTAAAAGGGAGTAACGCCAGATTTAATGTCGTCTACAATAGGCCAGTTTAGAACTGGACATTTTCCGATAGTGACCTAGTTCAGCAGGGTTTAGGCAAGACGCCTAAGTAGTTTAAGTACGAATATTTACGATTGTCTTGGTTTAGGCCCCTAGAAGATTCGTGCTGTTAGATTGCCCCGCCTTGCAGGATCTAAGAGTGGACAGGGAAGGCCACCATTTTGCTCCGACACTTTACGTGAATGTATCACAACTGCGTCATGCAGCGGAATTCCTTCTCCGAGCTCTAAGAGAGTAATCTCGTCTCGCATTCTCTCGTCGAGAAGTGGAGTTCAAGTCTAGTCTACGACAGCAAAAGTTCCTATCGACGCCCTCGTAGTTACTGTATATTTTTTTGCTTTAGTGTTGAATGAAATATAAACCTACAAATGATACATTGACAATGTAAATACTGTTTGTTATTTTAATTTAGAATAATTTAAAAATAAATGAAATAATGTTGACTGATGCAACTGTTATGTAATAGTTTGGAAAATGTGAATTTTTTAAATGCATGAACCAATTAATTTTATTTATTGTCTTTCTCGCTTCTATTAAATCCTTTTTAATTTTTGTCTTTTCTCTCTCTAAAATATTTCCGCTTTTTAACACTCTCTATTCTCTATTTATCTATCTCTATTAACACCTCTCTCTTTTTCTCTATTAAATCTCCCCTTCTCCCTTTCTTCGCTCTATCCTCATTGTCTCTCGATTTTTTCTCCCCTTATTTCATTCATTAGTGTCTGTCCCCTTCACAACAGGTAATATAAACCAACACTCCATTTAAACATGTCGTCAACGGTTCAGGAAAAAAACGTTTGTCGTCTGCTATGGCTAGAAGTTTTCAATGAAAACTCGCGCATGCGTAAAAAGACTTTGTGACGAACCAAGGCCAGGTTTTTTGTGTCTTTGAGTCATGAAACTTTTTATGAAGGCATTCATGTGATCGGAAAGATTGTAACTCTACATCAATGAATAACTGCCATCTATCTACGAGTTACTGCCTCATTGGTCAGTCAAGTGACCTTAACACCGGGCTTCTGTGAACTCTTTTCTCAGTTTATATCATTCTGTCAGTCACACCTTCACCCATTCAATAAAAATATTTCATCTAACTTTTTCTTGAGAATTTTTTCATTGTAGCTAAGCGTGGTACTATAACTTAAAAATAAAATAAAAAAATGAAATTATCCATATTATAAAAAATAATGAAATGGATCAAAATGAACTTTATATCTATGGCTACTAAGAATGAAGTAAAATGGTATCCAATGGACATCGTGGCTACAACTGGTTGGCCTATAGTTCGCAGATGACCTGGCCTTAGTATCACACACAAGATGTAAGAGACACCATATTAATAACAATAGCAGAAATATGGCTGGAAGAAGTTGGAATTTTTACTTACCTCGGCAACATTGAAGATAGACATGGAATGACAGACGCAGACTTAAAAGTGAGGATAAACAAGACAAGAACTGTCTTTGATTAACTGAAAAAATAGTCAGGGTATTTAACACCACCGTCTGTAGAAACACAGAACCAGCACAACCTTCCGCCAGGAAGAATCAGTCATTCATTACCTTCTTGCATCGAAAATATTCTTAAGATATTCTGGCTTAATTCCAAAGTAATGAAGAACTCTGGCAATGTACGCTGCAGGAACCAATGGAAGAGTCAATCCGACAAAGAAGATGGAGATGGATACTTCACATACTATGAAAACCCACAACAAGCATCACAGTGATGAAAAAGACAAAATGCGAAACTTCAATGGGCCGTTTTACAATTACGGTATATAAGATTGACTTGTATAAGGAACAAGGGTGTTAACTCTCAGCAGCAATACGGCCCATTAGTTCATACTAGATCTAGACACTTTTTGTTTATGTGTTATGACGTCATCATTTTGTGTGTGTAATGAATTATCCCTGTTCCTAGACTTAGACAATCAACCGTTCTAAACTAAATAAAGTTTCTTTCTCATTTAATGATATGTTCTGGAATATAGAAATAAATGATTTCAAAACCATGACAGGACGATTACCTTGAACCCGCAAGGCACGAGGAAAAGATGCAGACCTGGAAATGGCTACTTACAGCAGACAACAGCACGATGGGATAGAACTGGACACAGCTTGACCAGGGATGCAGGGAGAGCTTTTGTCAGCGCTATAAGCCCCGGAAGTGAAAGATGTCATGATGAAAATGAACATGGGAAATTTCATCCCCCAGCCTGTCGAATTTGTTGAGTTCACCATGCATAATAAAATGGTAGGAAATGTTAATTCTGAAATATTTTGAATTTCGACAATAATAATAATTTTTTTTTATTTACCTAAAAGATATTAAATCATTTACGGGCATTTCAAATGAACAACATTAATGTAATGAATTTATCTAAATACATGTTGCTAATTTTTGTTAATTCAAGACAGACGATGTCTGCTCCAAGGTCTAAAAGGGAAACAATTTAGTCTTCACAGTTGAAAAAAAGTATTTTCTAGGTTATGTCCCTTTGACTTTTATGTACCGGTATGTAGTTTTGTATTAACAGTTAAAATAGAGACTAAATAGTTAGCTATGTTTAACATTTCATGTCCATCTAAGAAAGGAAACGGGTTAAATTTTGACCCAGACAGATGAAATCGTGAAATGACAGCTGGGCTGATAATTGTTTTGATTTTTATTTCAGAGTTATTAAAATTTAAGATATTATTACAAGCTAGAGTCAATTAATCTAGATGTTTGTATAACTACAAGTTTCATGAATTAAATGTCCAGTTTTCTTTAACATATTCTTTTGGGTAATTTCTGTAATATACAACAGAACCATTAGTATTTGGTACTAGATATATATACCGTATATAGGCCCTATAAATATTACTTTATATATGGATGCTAATATTATATATATTATATTATATAAACTTTTAGTACATAAGATATAAACATATATGGACAAAACACAAATATTTTCATGTAAGATAAACAAACAAGACAGTTATCTGTATTAAAACTTTTATTTGAGATGTCCTATAGGCCTATATATAGTGTTGTAAAATCAATTATAACGTATGACACGAATGGCATGTGTCATTTAAATTACTAACTATTATAGTGACATGTAAGAATTCTTCCAATTCCGCCGGCAGCAAACTTCAACAAGTGGCGTTAGTGAAGGTTCTCATTAGGATACGCCCCTGCTCCTAGGTGAGAACCCAACTATAACTTAGTCTTTCTTTCATTGTGTACAGTATGGCGTGGGTTCGAGTCCCAACGTCTATCTCTATAAACAGTAAGCTATGTGATTTTGGAATAGGCTCTCTATGTTCCGTGTTGGATAGTGGCCAGCCGGTTGGAGCCACCAGTACTGTAGTGTCTTTAGATCTGAAATAAAAAGTATTTAACATTAAGTGATATGGCTATTACTAAACAAATATTTATACAGTAAGTATTACATGCATTCAATGGCTAGTTTCTAAAAATGTGCCCATCTTTGTCACATCAGACAAATACTTTAACTATTAACTTACTGTTGACCACTTAGTGACCTTTAATAAACGTTGCCTAGACAACCTCTTAGAGTAGTAGTAGTAGTGGTAATCCTATCCGACCAAATTAATCCATAATACCGGTGACGCAGCTTTCTCTTATTTATGTAGCCACGGCATACTAGTGGATTGTGTGGCCAGCACAATGCTCATCTCCTTCCTTAGCCCAAACTAATGTCGGGCACCCATCAGAGCGGGGTAGACTCAGAGACAGACCCGGGAACAAGCCAACAACAGGATTCGAACTCAGAACCTTTGTTAGGCCAGCCGATTGCACTTCAGCTATGCCACTGTGAATAGCCTGTACTGTAAGAGTACATAGGGCCTACCCTTTAAACAATAAAATAATAATAATAATAATATCTTGTATAGCGCTGCCAACAAACATAATGTAAGCTCAGAGCGCAATCAAAATACAACTAAGAACACTGATATAATCTCTAGGCTAATAAATATATAACTAAATTTTTATTTAAAACTTTACAAACATAGGACAAATCAAATAAATGAAGCAATAACCGACCTAACGTATAAGTAATACAGTAGGGGTCTAAACCATGTTATCTATATCTAAGGTAAATATTGAAATAATGAGTTTTAAAGTTATTTTTGACAGTAAAAATAAAATTTGTTCGCCTTTATTGAATGGGAAGTAGATTCCACAACTTCGGACCGGATATTGAGAAGGCTCTAAGGCCAACGGTCTTCAGAGAGAAAGGGGCACTTCCAAATCGAGGAGTCGGCAGAACGAAGTGTTCTTTGTGGAACAAATGGTTTAATTAGTTCATTGAGATAGGACGGCATCTCGTTGTTTAAAAGGCACTGATGTTAAAGTAGCGCCACTTTATATTAAATTCTGGCTTTCACAGAGAGCCAATGGAGCCGACACAGGAGAACTGTCACAGAATCGCGCCTTGACTTACCAGGCGGTCGGCACTGTTTTGAATGCACTGTAATTCGGCGACCTTATCGTCAGGTATCCTGATTAGCAGAGCATTACAGTAATGGGTGGGGCTATGAGGTCACACACACATACACCCTTGTATTCACAAACTTGTAGAACAAAGTAACAATTTGTTACAGTTACATGGGCTCTTTCAGTAACAAAGACTATTACATCTTTCGTTTATTCAGAGCTTGGATTGATCCACTATTCAATATGGAGTTATTTCCGAATATATATTAGAGTTTGATAAGATTATCTAAAAGAAAGAAAGACTGGCTTTGTGTGGGAAAATATCTGGTAAGAGAGACAGAGGAAGACAAAGGCTAACATATGTAGAAAGCCTGAACGAATGGGCCACGAACAACAACATAAGTAATAAAACTTTCTGCAAAAAGCTAACAACAGGAAAGAATGGAGAGTCATGACCGCCGATGTCTATTCCAGACCTGGCACGTAAAGAAGAAGAAGAAGATTATCTGACGTTCAAAGTTTTAAGGATCGTTGTACACAATTCAAACATTTAAACTTCCAATTATTTAAGGTGCCATGTGCCATGTACACATACTGTGTTCAATTTGACAGATCAACTATGAATAAAGACAGTTACTTACAGACTTGAGAAATTCAATTTATTACACATTGTTACGTCATGTCCAGCCAAAACTACAGATCAAAAAAACAAAAATAAAGTCAATCAAAACACTAACATATAAAAATTATGAAACAGATTAACGACGAAATGTGTGAAAATTGTCCAATATTAAGTTTTCAGTAAATTAAAGTATTAAGTGCATGTTTTCAGGAATATCTTTTCTTGTTCTAGTCTTGTTTTAGCTTGAGTATGGACGAATTGACAAGTGGTCTTAAACCTTTATTTATATATGTGGCATCCTTCCGTCTCGCGAGACGGTGGTGCATCACCGTGGTTCGAGGTTGCACTTCCTCGTGCGGCTGAGCAGGCCTATTCTTGAGTGACAGTCTTTTTTACAGCATTTACACACGTGTTCCGTGACTTCTATTTTCTTCGCCTTTCTTCTAGCCCTTTTATCTATGGTCTCCTCCATTCTACTTTCCTCTGCTATTTTTACCCCTTCCCTGACAGCAGTGCGCCAGGTGGACCGATCCTGTGCCTTCCCCTCCCAGTCATTTGTGCTTATTCTGGCTGTTCTCATGTTCCTCTGGCAGACATCTTTGTAACGGAGGCGTGGGCGTCCTGTTTTTCTCTTTCCAGATGCCAATTCTCCATATAGGAGGTCCTTAGGGATTCTGCCTGGACTCATTCTTCTTACATGTCCTAGCAATCTTAGGCGTCTTTCACTAAGGACTGCTTCTAACATAGCATGCCTGCTATATCTCAGGTCTATGAAGGCAATGTAGAGTGGCACCTGCTGCTCTCTACATTTTCCCTGCATCTGCCGTATGGAGAACACAATTTCTATGATAGACCGACCCGCCCGAAAACCACATTGGGGACTATGGATAAACTCGAGAGGCTAAACTCTGCAAGCGTGTGAGAGTGACGCGGGCAAAAGCCTTTCCGCCCTAGATGACATCCCTGACATGCCGCTCATGGAAGAACTAGATGCCATTCCCACACAGGAAGAGCTAAGCAAAGCCATCGACTGCCTAGCCTGTGGAAAAGCTCCTGGGACTGATTGTATACCTCCAGAAGCTGTGAAGAACGGTAAGATAGAATTCTACTCCAGCCATTGCACGAGCTGCTAGCCCTCTGCTAGGAACAGGGAGACATCCCCCAGGACATGAAGGACGCAAACATAGTGACGCTATAAAAGAATAAGGGCGATAGAAGTGACTGCAATAACTATCGCGGCATCTCGCTTCTCAGTATCGTAAGAGACCTTTATTTATGGCTTCAAAAATTGACAAGTGGTCTTAAACGTTTATTTATGGCTGCACAAAATGACAAGTGGTCTTAAACCTTTATTTATGGCTGCACAAATTGACAAGTGGTCTTAAACCTTTATTTATGGCTGCACAAACTGACAAGTGGTCTTTAACCTTTATTTATGGCTGCACAAATTGACAAATGGTCTTAAACCTTTATTTATGGCTGCACAAACTGACAAGTGGTCTTTAACCTTTATTTATGGCTGCACAAACTGACAAGTGGTCTTTAACCTTTATTTATGGCTGCACAAATTGACAAGTGGTCTTAAACCTTTATTTATGGCTGCACAAATTGACAAGTGGTCTTAAACCTTTATTTATGACTGAACAAATTGACACATTGAGGCGAGGGAAAGTTTATGTGCTGTTTTAGACTAGATTTTAGTCTTATCACGTGATGTCTTTTTTTATCACCTGTCATATTTTTTGTGCAGGAGTTTTGTCAACAAAGGTTTTCCTGACCTTTGTCATAGGCCAGCCGTGCCACTGCTGGCACGCAGAGCCATTTCTGTGGGCACGCGAGCATTTACCAAAATTGTTATCTTTGTCTGAAAAAACACAATTGATATATATCCACAATGCTGTTATGGAAGCTTTTTTGGCACAAGATATAAAACCAGAAAAAGTTGTTTCAGTTACTAGTGATGGGGCACCTTGCAAGGTGGGGGACGCATCTGGTTTCATACATTTAAAGAAGCAAAACACCCAGTCGTTCAGTTTCACTGTATTATACTCCATATAAGCAATATGTGTCAGGGATAGCAGCAAGTAATTAGATGATATCATCAAAGATGTCACAAAATAGTCAATTACATCATGACTTGTGACCTTAATTGTCTACAGTTTCACGCACTTCTTTATGAGGGCAAGGCGCAGTATAATACTTTACTCATTTACAATAATGTCAGGTGGCTGAGTAGAGGACTAGAATTGGAGAGATTTGTGGCATGTTTGGATGAAATTAGGTTGTTTATGAATCAAAAGTGGCATGCTTATCAACAGCTCACTGATATGGTCTGGCTTACCAACTTCAGTAGTTGTGTGTTTACAGATTTTACAACACAATTCAATGAACTGAAGAAAAAACTGCAAGAATCAGGGTGAAAACAGCAGAAATAATGTTTTGTGAATCAGAACATTTAAAAGAAAACTGCAGCTGAAATATTTTCCAAATGTAAAAATACATTTTAAAATTCTATATAAAATTTACCGACAATCCTACAAGCAATCAGGAAATCTGCAAGGAATTTTCTAGCATTGTAGCAGCTGCAAAGGAGAATTTCAGTAATAGTTTTGTACAGTTGCGTAAGATGGAGACAAATCTCTGTTTTCTTACTTCCCCAGATCAGATAATGACAAATTTGAAGAAGTTGATCTTTTCTGCTTATTGTGGTTAGATTTAGGAAAATCTGGAAATGTAGCTATTGGATTTATAGAAAGCTCTATCTGGAAATGTGCATTCTATTATCTGCGTGTGGAAAGTGTGGAATTCTCTGCCAAATAATTTCAAGTCGATGAAAGCACTTAGGAATGCACTTCTTACTTTGTTTGGGTCATCAAATGCTTGTGAGCAGGTGTTTTCAACTTTAAATTATAGGCCTATCAAATCTAAAACAGAAACAGACTGACAGATGAACTGAATGCTGCATGTGTCTTAAAGTTACGGAGCATGAGCCAAGGCTTGACAAATTATCAGCATGCGCACAACAGCAAAAATCTCATTAACTATGTAAACTCATGCCAAATGCATACAGTTAACTGTAATAGCTGTAATTATAGTATATTAATATTTTTTTCATTTACTACAGTTAATTGTTTTATATAAAAGACTGTTTGTATCATTCAATTTAATTTGTTATTATTTTTGGACAAAAGATGTTAATTGGTTGGGACAACAGTATGAGCTGTTCTTTTTTTTCTAAAGTAAAACCTCATTATTTTGTTTTCATTGCTGTGTTCAAATGAATAAGTTGTCTTGTATTGCATTTTGGGCACGCGGCCTCAAAAAGGTTCGCCATCACTGTCATAGACCAATGGCGTCAATCTCCCTTAACTAATTGTTTTGTTTCTCTCTGCGGCTTACTTCCCTGTAATACTTTAAGATAAATAAAATTTCTGTTCCAGAAACCGCTACTCAATCTAGTTCTGGATTACCGCATGTTGAATTTCTTCCAAATGTCAATGAAGAAAAAATACAATTTTGGGCAGTTTAATGCCAGAGATAGAAAGAGAGAGAGAGAGACAGACATCTAGATGTTGCTGTAGGGATTGTGACGCCAATGGAGAGAGAATTCTTCTCTCTACACACTTGTCTACTCATTCTACGTTAATTGAAACAGAGAGAGGAAGACAAATCCGGGAGAGAGAGACAAAAGGAAAGAAAGAGAAATATGGAGAGAAAGATATGGGATGGGATGAATAAAAATAAGAATACATAACAGATAGAGAGAAAAAAGAGAAAGAAACACTGAGAAATAAACGAGATGAATAAAAAAATAAAGAAATCAAAAGATATAGGCCTATAAATAGTGAGAGATGGCGACAAAATAGTGAGAGATGGCGACAAAATAGTGAGAGATGGCGACAAAATAGTGAGAGATGGCGACAAAATAGTGAGAGATGGCGACAAAATAGTGAGAGATGGCGACAAAATAGTGAGAGATGGCGACAAAATAGTGAGAGATGGCGACAAAATAGTGAGAGATGGCGACAAAATAGTGAGAGATGGCGACAAAATAGTGAGAGATGGCGACAAAATAGTGAGAGATGGCGACAAAATAGTGAGAGATGGCGACAAAATAGTGAGAGATGGCGACAAAATAGTGAGAGATGGCGACAAAATAGTGAGAGATGGCGACAAAATAGTGAGAGATGGCGACAAAATAGTGAGAGATGGCGACAAAATAGTGAGAGATGGCGACAAAATAGTGAGAGATGGCGACAAAATAGTGAGAGATGGCGACAAAATAGTGAGAGATGGCGACAAAATAGTGAGAGATGGCGACAAAATAGTGAGAGATGGCGACAAAATAGTGAGAGATGGCGACAAAATAGTGAGAGATGGCGACAAAATAGTGAGAGATGGCGACAAAATAGTGAGAGATGGCGACAAAATAGTGAGAGATGGCGACAAAATAGTGAGAGATGGCGACAAAATAGAAAAATGTGATGACAAAAAAAGTAAGTGTAAGAGAGAGAGAGAGAGAGAGAGATAAAGCGAGAGATAGAAAAAAAAAAGAAAGAGCTATAAAAAGGAGAGAAAAAGAAACAGTATTGTGACAGAAGAAAAGCAGGAGAAAAATGAAAGAATTAGAACTCGATTGGGAGTAAAATAGAAGTTAGAGAGGAAGAGAAATAGAAAGAAAAATTAAAGAAATGACATTTATGTAAAGCAAAGAGAAACAAATAGAAAATGGTAAAAATAAAAAGATAAGGAGACATGGAAAAATAGAATAACACGAAGATAGAAAGCAAATGAAACATTAAAGAGAATAAAAGATATGTGAAAATATATGCTATCTAAGAGAGAGAGAGAGTGAGAGAGTGAGAGAGTGAGAGATAGAGAGAGAGAGAGAGAGAGAAATTGAAAAAAAAAGAGGGCAAGTGCGAGAAAAAATAGAAAGAAAAAGAAAATATAAGAGTATTAAAATGAAATAGAGAATGAGAAAAGGACGAAAAAAAGAAATAGAGAAAAAGAGCATGGAGAGAGAATAACAGAGAGAAATATAGAAAGAAATTTTATTAAGAACGAGACAAAATAGTGACATGGAAAAAGAAAGAGAGAAGAAGAAGAAAGTAAAATTCAATAAAATAAAGTGAGAACAGGAAACTAAAGAGAACGACTATGACACTAAGAAAAAGTTTAAGAATACAAGAGAACAGGTGCACAAGAGAACAAGGGAACAAGATAGCATGAAAACAAGAGAACAGTAGAACAGGAGAGCAGGAGAACAAGAGAACACGATAACAAGAGAACAGGAGAACAGGACAGCAAGAGAACAATAGAGTTTATAGAAGAGAGAAAATAATGGAGAGAGTAAGATGCAATGAGAGAGGAGAGAGAGCAAAGGAAGAGATATCATGAAAGGAAATGAGTACTAAATGTAAGGGGGGGGAGAGAGAAAGTGGGAAGTAAAGTAATAGAAAAAAAAATATTATACAAAAGTTAAGAGAAAGAAAGAGATGGAGAAAGACAGAAAAATTTAAATTTAGGAAGAGACAGAAAAGGTGAAATAAAGAATGATAGAGAAATATGATTTGATAGAGAAAGGAAAGAGAAGTAAGAATTAAGAGAAATAAATTGAAAGAGAGTGAAAGCGAGAGAGAAAGAAAATGAGAAACTTGTAAAGAGAGAGAGAGAAAATGAAAGACAAAAAGACTGTGAGTAGATATAATTGTGTGAAATAAGTTTTTGCAATTTATTATAACGACAACATAAAGTTTGAGTCAATGTTTAGATTTAAATTTAAAGAAACAAGGAAGGGAATTATTAAAAACAATTAGTTTTCACTATTAAACAAGTTAAGGACCGAAATTAATGTTTTAAAAAACCAGAAGTTTTGTTTTTTTAATTGCAATTACATTTACTATCATACTAATATATAAATTTACATTGAATTAATACGTTTTTCTTTTACTGACTGGTTCATTGATAATGCAGCCAACCGTAAAGTTATTTCAGGGCGAAAAAAATAAGCCAGCTCTAATAATAATTAAAAAGGAGTCCAATATGACAGAACAACTGTCTCCAAAACTTAATATCGGCCAAAGTTTGAAAGTTGCGAACAAATAATGTTATTTGTAATGTAAGTGTATGAGTATACCTTTCTTAGCAAACATTCATTTATTTAAAAATAAATTATCACAAGGTAACATTTCAATTTTCTAGATTGATTCATTTACTTTTATATGTATTATTAATATTTAGTGAATAACTAAATCAATTAATTTATTCTAATGTGCTTAGATTTATTTTTTTAACTGTCAAGTTAAAAATTATTGTAAAAACTCTTTTATTTACACTGCGCTTATATTTTACTCAGTTACAATTTATTTGTCTGAATATCTAACTTTGTATTTATATTCAACATAAATATATTATTATATCAACTGTAAAAAAGTATATTAACTTTTTGTACAACGATATCTAAAGCACTATATATAATGAAAAAGTTTATTATAATATTGATAGAAACACAGTCAATGAAGTATTTAAAGAAATAGAAATTTATTAACAAATTTAAATGTAGGAGGATATCATTTTATATTTATATTCAAGTTGTACATTGTGTTTCAACTAGTAGGCCTTATTACATTTTGGATTTATATAAAGAGAATATATTTTCTTTTACTTTCTCTAGATATTTTGCACTAACACTCCCTGTCTGACTTTTTACACATAGACTATATATGTAGTTTATATAAATTCAATGATTGTTTTTTTGTTGTTTATAAAAATAACAATATTCTAATTAAAAAATCATTTCTTCACGTTTTACACCTAAATTTCTTTCCCTATATTTAGTTCTCTATTTAAAAACTACTTGGGCATCTTGTGGGCATATCTTCTATTCTAATAACATCGTCTGTCTATCTAAGTTGGGCAGCCAATACTCGTTGCCTCTAGGTTTGTTACAACACTCGACCACATATTTAGATTATTTTATTGAAAGTTTTATTTACAAGATTCAGTTTTACCAAAGCATATAGTAAGTTGAAAGATTAAAACTGATTCTGTAAACTGTAGAACTATTGACTGTATAAAATTATATATCTATCTTTGTCATCAGTACACAGTCATCTAGTGTCTAACCCCATGTATATGTTGTAAATAAAATACATTTTGGCTTCTAGGATTAAATTAAAGATTAAAATGGCACAAGAAAGCCAGGATTTACGTTGGAGAGAAAGATTGGAAGATAGAGATTTAAGAAATGATGATAGAACGATCGACATTTATAATGAAAGATGGTGGCTACGTTTTCAACAATTGCAAGGTAAGAATATTATAAACCCATGCATAACTTTAGAATTGAAAGTTTTACTATTTTCACTAAGTATGTGTAGAGGTATCATACATTGTATGTGTGTATTACATGGTGTGTTCTTTTCTAAAGTTATAAAATCATCAGACTATAAGTGTAATATGTTTGTATACACCAGCTATTTCCTTTATACTGGGTCAAGAAAGTTCAATAATTGGGTTGTAATAAGAACAAAATTGTTTAGAAAAATTCATTTCTGTTATGCTACTTATATAGGCTAGTGGGGTCAATACAATTGTATATTTGAGATGTTGATACCTATAGAATCGCCGTAAAATTTTCTTTTTTTTTTTCAGGGGAGTTAATAAGAGGTTTTTTGGGCATAACTCTTTTAATGTATTCTTTCCCTTTAAAGTCTGTTAAATTGTCATTAAATTGAATAATAAATTTATTATTGGAAACCTAAGCAGATTATGCTAAGATGTTACAACATGAATTTTCTAATATTAAAACACTTTTAATAATTAGTGTAAGAACACAAAACTAAAAATGTTTCTTAGTGTTAATAAAAAAATTCTTAAAGTATAGAGTTGTGTTTTTTTTTCCTCTCAGTTCCAGGCATATGTCAAGGATGTCATCAACACAATGTACATTGTTGTTTAAATCTTCCATGTGGACATTTGACATTTTGTCATGTGTGTAGAGATTTGATGTCTGAGTGTACACAATGTCAGAAGAGAATTGATAGATGTCAAACTTTATCTGAATTTATTGAACAAGAAACATTACATTGAGCCCAACACAATTGCAGAATAATTGAGAATTTCCAAAGTAACATTTTTATGGTTGTATTTTATAGAGTTTTTATTATCTCAAATAATTTATGTTTATACTGAAAAAATTTTGTAAAGTAACATTTTAACTTTTTTTTTTTAGTTATAATTAAAAATAATATCAATATACGTATACATTATTTTTTATTAAAATATATGAATTAATTATTTGATCAAATTTCATGTTTTTGTAAATATGTACAGCTGTAATGTTAATGTAAATATTGTAATATCTAAAACTTAAATGTAATTTTATTTGAAAAGGAATTATGTGGTAAAATAAAGTAAAGTAATGAAATCCTTTAAAATATGCTTTTATATTTCATACGTATGAACTGGTTTTTATTTTGATAAACGTGTGTTTTAGATGGACAACATTTTTCTAATAATTATTAGGAAAGTTTACAATGTAGTGTTAACATATGTTTACATTTAGATTTATTTGTACCATTACAAAGGGAGATAAATGTATTTATTCCCTTTTTATAGCCGCCATTTTAATCTCCATTTGCTTGACAATTAACGTTTATATGATATTATTAATATTACCCGTACTTGACTTTATTATTTTTTATTTATATTTGAATAGAGATTGTTTTGTATATTTGAATGACAATGTTTAAATAAATGTTTAAACTATGACACAACTTACCCATTTATTGGCGTAAACTTAAACTTCCCTAAAGAATAAATTAGTCCATAGTTTAGAATAAAAATATAAAGCTTTCAAGCTAAAAAGAAATATTTCAATATTTTCTTTACTACTGTAAACTTTATATTGACTGTATTATTATATTCACAGCTATATAAATACTAAACAACTAGATCGAATTAAATATTGAAATTAAGATTGAAATAAAAACACAGTCATTGGATATAAATACCATGACCTAAATATTGGTTGAAGAAACCAGAAAACTACACACTAAACCGACTGTGTGCTGTGTCATTGTGTCACTACGTCACTGGGCAACATGAAGTATCAGGAACTTAGATGTGTAGTTATAACTTTATAACTCTGTGTTATCTTCATTGTAAATTCATAGAACTGGAGTGTGTGTTTACACAGGTCATGTGATATGGTGTGCTTGTGAAATTAATTGCAAGTGCTCTGTATTTATATATTATGTATTGTTGTGTGTTCTTGTTTGTAAGATATTTAACAATTCTATTTGACTTGTAATGAAAGCGCAATTAGTTTTAATATCGTGAAATTTTTATTTTCATTCGATGCTTATTGTACTGATTCAACATGTGATTCTTTTTTTTATGACATTAAATTTAAATATTCTTTTTCAATCTATCGTACTCGATTTATTAAATTTGTGTACTTACAAAAATTAAACGTCTAAGTAAGAAAGTATCTGCATCATGACGTGAGAAATGCTCATACCATCTCGGACATTTGGACATGAGGCTAAGTGAAGACAAGACAATAGATGAGACAAATGTAAGAATCACGAATGCAGGTCTTAGAGTGTATTTGTAAAATTGAACAAACTCTGGATCAAATATAAAAAAAACGTACAACTGAGACCGTAAAAGTTCTGAAATTCTTAAATATTCTGGTCTTCTTTGATCATCCTATAAATAGTTATATTTACAGAGGGTCACAGACAAGAAAAAAAAATTCTTTTATTAAAGATTCTCCTGTTGTTTTTTAAATGAAAGTTTTCAATTTGTTACAACATCAAATCTGATTGGGTTACTTTATGATATCTTCAAGATTTCCCATATATCCATACAGGATAAACTAAATGGGTGCAATTTTAGAGGATGAAGTATATTACTCACGGAGACAACAAGGAATTAGAAGGAAGCAAGTTGTGAGTCAAGTCATTGCTTTCATCTTTCTACAGACTAGGAGTCCACAAGTTGTGAGTCAAGTCATTGCTTTCATCTTTCTACAGACTTAAAGTCCACAAGTTGTGAGTCAAGTCATTGCTTTCATCTTTCTACAGACTAGGACTCAAAAGAATCTTCCAATTTCCAAAGCATCATAAGTTGATGGAACATTTTACAAATCTGTCTGAAGGAATTAGATAACATACTCACGTTATCAATTTCATTGAACAGTGGATACGTTTAATTAAAATTGAATTAAGTGGAATAAGCATTTTGTTTTACATTCAGCAATGAGCTAACATTCGATCAGATCTAACATTTTCTCACAACATCTAATCTAACATCACATCACAAAATCTAAATCAAATAATATGCAAGTTGGTCAAGAATTAATCAAGTATAAAGAAGTTTTGAACAAGTATTTAACATTGTATGTATTAATGACTTCACACCTGTTATTAAAGCTATTTCATGTATTTTAATCTGTACGTTGTATATTAAGTTAATTTTAATTTTATGATGGTGACGTAGGTGGTAAAAAGGAGTAGTGCCAGATCTGATCTTGTCTACAATAGCCCAGTTTTGAACTGGACAATGTCCGATAGTGGCCTACTTTAGTAGGCTTAGGCCCCAAGAAGATTCGCGGTGTAGAAACTGCAGAGAGGCGGAAGAGACGGTCGACCACGTGCTGTGAGGTTGTTCCGCCTTGCAAGAGTTTAGAGTGGACATAGATGGCCATTTACGGAAATGTATCACAACTGCGAGATACAGCGAAATTCGTTCTCCGAGCCCTAAGTAAGAGAGTAATCTCGGCTTCCATACTCTCGTCGAGAGGTGGAGTTCGAGTCTGATCTCGAATACGGCCCCAAAGTTCCCATCGACGGCCCTGATATTTGATGTATAATTTCTTTTCAGTGATAAATGAAATAGAAAACCTATAAATTATACATTATCAATGTAAATATATATTGTTATTCTAATTTATAATAATTTAAACAGGTATGAAATAATGTTGGCTGTTGCAACTGTTAAGTAGTAAGTTGGAAAATGTGTATTTTTTTATACAGAAAAATAAACCATTTGAACCAATTAATTTTATTTATATTCATTATCGATTTGATTAAATCCTAAATATTATTTTCTTTTCTCTCTCTAAAATATTTTCTCTCCTTAACACTCTCTTTTCTCTCTATTAATACCTCTCTCTCTCTCTATTAATACCTCTCTCTTTTCTCTCTCTCTCTCTCTCTATTATTACCTCTCTCTTTCTCTTTTCGCTTCTCTCCGCTCCCTCTTTCTTTCTTCCATTTATTAAATCCTCCTCTCAACTTCTCTCGCTGTCTATTAAATTCTTCCTATTATTTACTTCGTTTTCTCTCTGATTAAATCGCCTACCCTCTCCCTCTCTCTTTCTTTTGCTCTATCCTCATTCCCTCTCAATTTTATCTCCCCTTCTTTCATTCACTAGTGTCATGTCCCCTTCAATTTCACAACAGAAGATATAATCCAACACTCCATACAAACATGTCGTCTGCTTACATTCCTTCCCCACCCACGCTGTTAATATCAAACGGTTCAGGAAAAAGACGTTTGTCGTCTGCTATGAATTGAAGTTTTCAATGAGAACTGGCACATGCGTAAAAAGACTTTGTGACGAACTAAGGCCATGAATTTGTGTCTTTGAGTCATTGAACTTTAAAAAAATAATTTAAAAAAAGTGTTATGAAGGCATTAATGTGATTGGAAAGATTGTAACTTCAAATATCTGAAAAGCTCACATCTATCTACGAGTTACTGCTCCATTGGTCAGCCAAGTGACCTTGACACTGGGCTTCTGTGAACTTTTTTCACAGTTTTATATCATTCTGTCAGTCACAACACCGCCCATTCAATAAAAACATTTCATCAAACTTTTTCTTTTTTTATTTTTTTACTGTAACTAAGCGCGGTACTATGGATTTTAAGTTATTATTTAAAAAATGAAATTATCAATATCAATAAAAATGTATCAAAATGAACTTTCTATGTATGGCTACTAAAAATGAAGTAAAGTGGTATCAAATGCGTTTAAACAGTATGGCGTCGGTATTACTTCCGGAAACAGACAAAAATGCGCATTCTGTGGATTTACTAGGCTTAAAGGTTCCCTGACCTACATTTTAAAGTAATAATAAACAAGTTTGGTACTAGAAAACGCTTAACAGCGGAGACGCGGGCAAGAAGGCGAGAGAGAGAGAGAGAGAGATTAAAATAGCTGACAACTCCGATGCCAAACTAGGTGTTCTCTTGGGCACTATACTACATAAGCGACTCCTCAAACAATTGGAACAAAAATAAAAGAAATAAACATCTATAAGTCTTAACTTCTCATTTTCTGACAAGAAGGTTTCATCTGGAGTATAATAAAGTGATCGTAGACATTAAGTTTTCTATCCAGTATAACTCAAAGATAAACCATACTTCTTCTAACGAGCCGCTCTTTAATCTAGATTTAGATGTCTTCTTCCTAATGTATATAATGTACAGATAAAATAATTCAAGCAGTTTTATTCCCCCACCCCGCAACTCTTCCTTCCTGATTCCCACACTACTTCAGCCACCGCCCCATTTCTCCACATATCCGCACGTGGATTTTATTGTCAAATACATATGTAACAAGATAAAAAGTGTGGTACTAGAAAACGTAAATAAAACAAAGAAGACAAGGGCAATGAGGTGGTAGAGAGAGAGTTGGCAAGTGTAACACTAATTTTCCATAGATAAAGTTAACGTTACACGCCGGACCAGTAGGCCCTATATAAAGCGCTTCGTGTTTGACAGCTTTCCATTGCAAGCAATCTGAACTGGTCGTTAAAAAGTATTTTAAAAATTGTTCTTTGGTAAAGCTTATAGTGGGCTAATGTTGTTCTAAAAAATTTCTATTTCTTAAAACTATTAAAATCTACATAGATCTAGATCTAGTCATCTAATAAATCAGAACAATTGTTTAAGTTTGTTTTATTTTTAAAAGTTTTCTTTTCTTAAAATGTTATAAGAGTTTAATAGAAATATAGGAATATTTATATAGAAAATCATCATTTTCAACATTTATGTTAAGGGCTCATTCGAAATGTCACAAGAAGAAAGTCAAAATTCAATGTTTAGTGCAATGTTGGAAGATATAGATTTAAGAGATGATCACAAAACTATCAACATTGAGTTAGAAAGAAGAAAAAGAACGATTCAACAATTATCTGGTAAGGATTATTTAATAGAAATAATTAAAAAAAAAACTGTTTTCCTTATAAATGAAACTCGACATACAGTTATTTTGACTGCGCTAGCAGAAGAGTTTATCTTTAATATATTACAGAATTTCTTTCTATTCTGAGTGTAGTCTTGCATTTTTATTAGTGTTTTGAATGATGTTAAGTCACTGTTTTTCCTGGTTTGTTCAGGCAACCCCTTCCATACACGGATGCCACCAGTGGCGTAGCTAGGGTAGGGGGGGGGTCCTAATTCGAAAGTTCCGCCGGGCCCCTGCTTGAGGGGGCCCCCAAAGGTGTGTCCGAAAAAACAAATTTGCAGGGGCCCCCAAAGGAGTGTTCGAAATTATTTTTTTGCAGGGACCCCTAAAGAGGCAAAGCCCCCGGGGCCCCCAAATCTCTAGCTACGCCACTCGATGCCACTCGGTAAGATAATATAATTATTTCTTGCATGAGGGATAGGAAAAGTGTTTTTGTCATTGTGTTTATCTGAACATTGTAACTGATTGTTATTGTGTTGTATTTCTGAGTAAGAGTTTAATGCCTTATTATGTATTACTTTACTCTTCCCCTTCTGTCCTCAAGTGTTTCTACCTTTAGTGATTTGACTATTGGTGTTACTCTTGTCAGTTGTAAATTTTCGCTAGTTCTGAAACTTGCAGCTTTTTTTCGGAATTTGTTCTAATTTTTAAAATATTTTGTTTTGTTTGTTTGGTCCCATGTAGATGATACATATTCTAGTATAAGTCTAACTAATGTGAGATAGAATTTTAGTTTTAAGTTTTTATTACATTTGTAAAATGTTTTTTTTAAATGAAACCTGATGTTTTAATTACTTTATCAATATGTTGATACCAAGACAATGTATCATTTATTATTACGCCTACTCCTAAGTACTTTGCATTGTTAGTTTGAGTTAGTTCTTTACCATGAATGAAGAAGTTTGTTATTATTTGTTCTTTTCCTGTCTTTATTATTCTATAAATTATGCAATCATGTGCAAATAATCTTACTTTTGTTCCAGTGTTTATACATTTTGGTAAGTCATTAATATAAATTAGAAATAGTAGGGGCCCAGGACTAGACCCCTCAGCCGACGCCGCGCGCCGAATACGCCACCGAATTTTCGCCCGCCGAAAATCCGCCAGAAAATAGGCCTATGCGGCGCGCCGCATTAGCGGCAGTATTTCGTCCCCCGTAAATCCGCCGAAAAATGAACGAGTCGCCGTAACGTATTGTGTTTGCTTTCTTAAATTTCATGGAGTTCCGTTTAAAGTTCGATTGCATTTGTAGATCGTAACTAATTCATTTCAAGACTGCAATCATAGAAGACAAGGCAGCATTCACAGAGGATAAATAAATGATCAAGACCCTGAAAGAAGGCATGTCTTCAGTGTGTGAATTGCTTCTTGTAGACGATCAGTTCAGTGTATTAATAGTGGACGCCTCTGAGAGCAGCACTGACGCCATCGTTGACAGTCATACACACAATCATAAGTCAGTGAAGGCATCATGTCCAAAGCGTTGGAATTCAACACTGACGATGATTCAGTCTATACTTGACTTGAGAAGTTCACAATACTCTCAAGCGAATTGGTCGAGTTGATATTTGTCTCCATGAAGATGAAATTGACTTCTTAAGTGAACTCGTTATCTTTCTGAAACCATTTTTTGAACAATTATTTAAGATAGTTATGGAAATTGCAAACTATTTGACGGCGCCTGTTGTTCAGTTTCATGATGTTCTCGCTTTCTAACGTAGCAGTGCTGCATCATCCTCGTATCCACAACTTGCTCAACTGGCTCGTCTTCACCTATCATCATCAACATTATCTGTACCAGTGGAGTGCATTTTTTTCGGTTGCTGGTTTGATAAAAAAACAGCAAACGATCAAGCCTAACTGCTGATAAACTACATCGCGTTTGTTTTATTCATGACAATTACAAACTGATATTTTGACCCATTTTCTACTAGCGTCCCATTTATGGGACACTTCGTAAACAAATTCTATTAAATATTCATATGACTTATAAAAACAAAAATGAGTTTTTAGCATTGTACTGTAGTTAGAACTTAACTATAACTTTGCTTGCGAAAAAAAATAGTTTTAATAAGATTTACATGACCTTGACCTTTCAAACTCTAAAATTTGATGAAGATTTCAGTTTGTCCGTTTTTTTTAGCCGCAAATGTCAATTTACGGTAAAATCCGGCTAATCCGGATATCAGCCGAAAAATTATGTCAGTCAGCCGAAATTAAAAACAAATTCGGCTGGCAGGTCTACCCAGGACAGTTCCTTGTGGAACTCCTGAGTTTACAGTTATTGGTGATGATTTAGAGCCATAAACTATTACAGTCTTTCTCTACCTATAAGAAAGTCTTGAATCCACTGATGTAAGGAACCAGAGATGAAAAAAAAAGTAATAATAGGGCCAAATGTACAAATTGGAAACGTCCTTTAAAAGAGAATTTTATTTTATGCCCTGCAAACACTAATTAAATCTGAACTATTTTTCAAATATATCTACAAATCTTCGCACATTTGGCTTTACCAGCCTTGGACTTGTGACATTGCGCTGGAAGGGGGTGGGGAGAGGGTGGAGAGAAACCGAAATCCGGTTTTAAACCGGTTTTATAGAACCGAAATCAGGTTTTGAAGAAAAACCGGTTTTAACATAGCTAATTTCAACCTTATGTTCACTATGCCTTCTGACATTATTATCCACACACACACATTATATACACACGGTCTTCCCTGTCCCCCTACCTTGCACTATTTGCCACCCACTCCTTGCAATCATGGCGACGCCACTGATACTAATACATTTTTATCTCATCAAATTTTTCCAGAATATTAGAAATGAAGTTGTAAAAATTACTAAATATGTAGCCTAATTGACCTAATTTTAATGTTTCACCTATTATAACGTAGTGAGCAAAAATATATTCGTTTATGTATCAGAATTAGGGCTGTTAAAAGGAAATAAGGTAGGCTATATATCGTATTATGATAAGGTATATCGTACTTCATGGGGTGGGCCAAGAATTATTTTTCTGAAGGAAATATTTTTTAAATAACCATGTTGGATTCACAAAATTCACTTCATTCAATACTTTGCAAACATTAGTTATAGTATCGGCGAGGGCCTATTATTGTTTTTAATTCTATTGTCAATCCCAGCCATCACTTATATGACTTATAAAATATACCGAACGCCAGACTCTGGCGCCTAGCCTAATTTAAATGTAAGCTTACTGAGCGGCAAAAAAAAACTGGTTTTCTGAACGTTCTCTGCAGACAGTTTGTTGGTGTGTTTGTGTTCCTTTAGTTATTCCAGTCACCATGTCTCGCTAGACTAAGGTTGCTAGACGTACGGCAAAAGGAAAACATGTCCTCCTATTTAGACTCTTGTCCTCCGTCCGGCAGGCAAAGCAGAATACCTTTAAAATGTCCAGCTTTTTTAATATTTTATGTTTTGGCATAAGGACAAATAAATGTTAAAATTAGTGTTAACATGTTAAGAATATAATTAATAAACAGGTGATCATTTGTACAAGAAAATAATTATCCGTTTTTTTTAGAAGACTTGTGCGTGAGCTTTAAAGTTGCCCAACCAAATGCAAGCTGCCTTTCAGCCTACATTGATTTTATATGTTATTTTTAACAAAACTGTTTCTTGCTCAGTTTACCAATAAAAATGTAAACTTGGTGGCAGCTCTTGTAATAAAATTATACTGATTGCGGGCTAAATGCAAAACTATGCAATTACAACACAATGTCCTCCTTTTTGTCTCTCGATGTCCTCCTTTTGACACCCATGTGTCTTGCAACTCTACGCTAGACAGCGAAGGTGAGGTTTTCTACAATTGGTCGGTCACTTTGCCTTGCTATCAATTGCATTAGTTTCCACCCATACATAGATCTACAAACTAGCAAGATGGACACAAAAAGGACATATCAAATGTAGTTTCCATAATTGATATATTTGTATTAACGTAAAACTATGTTGTTAATGTTATCTATGTAAGTTTAAAAAGACAAATGTAGAATTTAGTACTAAATTTGTATCATTATTTACCTCATAAAAAGTAAAATTGTTGACGTCAACTTTTCTTGACCTCCCCCCCTCCCCCATGTCAACAATTGTCAAACTTTTTCAGACCCCTCCCTCCCCCTATTTTGTTGACGTAATTAATGGACGTCCCCAATACCGGATTTCGGTTTGTTGGTTGGAAGTTGGAAGGTAATCATTACTTCAAGTAGAAGACCCTTTTGTTTTTGGTTCTAATGGAAATATTTTAAATAAATAATGTTGGATTCGCACAAAACAATTCCTGGAATGCCTTGCGCTATTTAATCTTAGATATTGTGTTTCTTGTGTTTCCAAATACCAACTATGGCTTGCGATAAAAACAACATCAAACCAATTGTTAAGTTACAGTTACAATTAAAATTTAAATTTTTTTACTTGTTGGATCATCTTTTAGATGTGCGCTGCTCTATGATGTACGCAATGGAAAGACGCAAAGTAGCCCTTCCCTGTAACCCTAAACAATTCGGCTAGACTTTATTATTAACGGCACTATTAAATACACATTCTTTTGATTTGTCCTACGCGAAACCTTTCATTACATTATTTTACAAGTTACCATATATGCCCAGAGCCTTTGCAAGCATATGTAGCGCCCCAGGGTTTCAGCGCCGCCCCTTGAATGCTGTAACTGCTTGTTTAGTGGTCTATTTGCAATATTTAGAATACATTTGCCGTCCCCTTGACAGTGTCGCCCCGCGGCCATATGCCCCCATCTGCCCTCCCCTATGTGATGGCACTGTATATGCCTCTTCAAATGCTTCTTAATATTATGGTTTACGATAATCGGTAATTTGATTATCACTATTGAAAATTGAAAACTATTATCCGTTTTAATCAATAAGCCCAGACTTTTTTTTAGTTATTAAAAATTGTATGGTAAAGAGTACAAAATCATTTTGTATTCACATAAATCAACCCATTGAATGCCTTGCAAACACTAATTAAGTTTCAAGTATTTTTCAAATATAGGCTACCTACAAAACTACGCACATTTGGCTTTTCTGACCTGTGACTGGTGACATGTTACCCGACATTGAAAGAAGGAGAACAATCGGCGTTCATGAAATAAACAAAAGGAGGTCATCTGAAGGTGAATACCATCACCTCTTCCAACAATTGAAGGCTCATCTAGATAGGTTTTATGCCTACACGCGTAGGGTTAGTTCACCGGACTGTCAACCAAAAACCAACTGACAGGTCGCGGGTTCTATCCCTGCCACCGACGGATCCCTGCCGCCCTGCAGGAGGTTTGGGTCTAGTGGACGTAATAATCTTCTATCTAGAAGGAACGTCTGTAAACTTATAAGTACCTATCTGTAAACTTATAAGTATAAGTATGAATCAACAAATGGACGTAGATATCTGTAAACATACAGCCAGCAAAAGTGCACAGCCTACAAAGTTCGGCGTGGCAACGCGCAACAAGAACTAAAAACGAGTTCTGGTAATTACCCGCGCCGGTCGGCAAATTTGTCGCCTCGAGAGACCCGGCGCGTCCTCTATGAACAACTGCAAAGCAAATACATGTATAATGTAGGCCTATAGTAACATTCCTCGCACGAGATCGCTCGGGTCGACTCGCGCGTGCGATTTTCCGAAACCCGCCGCAATGCCAACGTCGGAACTTTACTGTATAGGTTCTCCGATCTATTATTATTTTTTAAAAAATAAAGTTTTTTCACTAAAGTTCAGTCTAAACATTAAAATTTCACACACGCTAGTCACTGGCCTTTACAACTAGGCCTACAAATTAAGCGCACGCGCATTGATTTGTTTACTATGCCTATGATGACCCTATGACCTATGACGTATGGTGTGATTGGTTGAATGGTGGTGTATGTCAACAAAATCGTGTGTTCATTCAATCGTGTGTGAACATTTACCAGTGCTGTGTTTTACTACACAATAAATGATCGAGGCTCTCCATAAGTTTGCACATTCACAAGCCTATGGCTACATTATCAAAATGCCATTGTTAACTATTGCCCGAAGGATTAGATAATAATAATCTAATAGATCAACATCATAGAAAATAGACAGCCGGCGAATGACCGCACATGACATATTATAGACGACATAGTAGGCCAGTTTCACAGTCTATAGTAGACTATAGTATAGTACATAGTGTCTATAGTGTCAATAGGCGGCCTACTTACTCTTAGACCTATATAGACTAGGCTATAGGCTATAGTACCTCTACTGAGCCTTCGATTAGGCCTATATGCCCATATATAGCTTATAGACTAAATTACTTATAGGTATATAATATATAGTATAGGCCTAGGCTACCATGCTTTCATTGCTTATAGGCCTATAGGGCCTACGTGATTTCTTAATAAAAGTTAGGCTGTTGGTAATACTAATAGTAATACCATTCAGAAATCACTAATATAAAATTCACCGTCCGGCAGGGTAGGTAAAGACATTTAAAGTTTAAAGGTAAAAGTATAATTATATAGGCTTATATATATATATACGTTTTTGTTTTTTCAAATGGTCATATAATAATGTATGATTAGGCCCCCTAATATAAAATAATTTGTTTGAAATTTGTCATTAACTTTAAATTACTTTAACCCATCCGCATCATAAGTAATTTTATGTAAAGAAAGTAAAATATCCATCGGACCAAATTGATCCTTTGGGCCTTATAGGGCTGGTGAAGCAGCGTTCACCAGTTTCTGTGGCCACGGCATACTAGGGGGATTGTGTGCGGCCAGCAAACAGCACTATGCACAGCCGCCTTTACTTTACCCAACTAAGGTCAGGTAAGCTATCCATCAGAGCTGGGTATACTCTGGGAGACCCTCCAGACCTGGGAAAAAGTCCTAGCCTGCAACAGGATTCAACCCCAGGACCTACAGCGCGGTGGTATGCAAGTCGAATGTGCTGCCACTAGGCTACCGTGCCCCATAAATTAATTTTGTTACAGTAGTAACAGTTGTATAGTTACAGTAGTTACAGCAGTATGTTAAGATTTGGGTTTATATTGTTCTATTGTGGCAGTTATAGTGTAATAATATAAGTGACAATTCACTTAAAATTTCATAATGTGTCATTTCCCCTCATCAGGTCATTTTCAATTGAAAAAAATGTCAGATTTAGGCCTACTTTTTCATAAAATGCTGGAAACCTTTCAGTCCTTCCCGTTCTGAATATTCTACTCATTAGATTTTTGTACCGAACAGTTTGCTGAAATACCAATTAAAAACTGGAACCTGGCAACCCTTTATAGCTATGCTATGGAGGAATGCTGCTTAATAAGGTCCACAGATTATACTTGACTAACTAAAAAAACATTAAACATTTTAATTAAAGATATATAGGCCTACCTTTAGATTTTCATATAGGCCTTATATATCCTATATCTCTATATGAATGCAAATCTTTTGTGCCAACAAAAGAAGAAAATGAAGAAAAAGATTTACACCTGGTTTGCTCAGATCTTTTAGTAACTAGATGGATAACTTGCTTAATTCCTTTGGTTCCTTGTGGAACATAGGGCCTCCGCAACAGCTCTCCAGCGCACTCGATTCTGGGCAGTAACATTGTAAAATCATATATTGTGTAAATAGATAGCCTATTTCTTTTTCATTAAAATTACATATATACTTATATATAAATACAATTTAATAAAAAATTTTTTGAATATGCAGGTCTTTAACAAAATGGCACAAGAGGAAGGTCATGAAGCAGCTATTAGAGCCATGTTGGAAGATGTGGATTTAAACGACCACAGATTTATCAACATTTCATTAGAAAAATGGAAAAAGCGTCTACAACTATTAGAAGGTGATGATTAATTAAAATAAATTAAAAAAACTTCTTTTCTAAAATTAAAAGCTATTCTTTTATTAAATATTATGGCATATTTTATTGTTTCTACCTTGCAAACCATTTGCATATCTTATATATTAAGAATATTTGTATATACACTCATACACTAAGAAGTTCCCTGTGCTTGTCTTAAGGCCTGTTTTTTTTTAATCATCTGTGTACACAATATAATAAAGATATCTTTACTGAGAAATTAAGAGTACATTTATAAGATAAGATTTCTTTTTTGATCCAAACAAATGGAATTTTTTTTTGATTACAGATAAGATAAGATAAGATAAGATAAGATTGCTTTATTGATCCAAATGAATGGAAAATTGACTTGATTACATAAATTCCGTTTTTCAGCATACCTAAAAAAAATATTAAAGAACCATTTGTACTCAAACACAATAGACATTCACACACACTATAATACCATTTATCATACAAGAAAAAAGTAGGCCTATTATTTAGGAGTCAGCTATTGAGCCATCGTATTTCCTGGCTGAAAGGTGATTCTTTTGAAAGAGTCTTACTGACAGTGGAACAAAAGATGTTTTGTCTTTTAGCATATTTTAAATAATATAAAATAATTATTTGTAGGCTACTCAAGCACAGAAATATACTTATAAAAATAGACATGCACGCATGTAATCACACAATTTATCATGTATTAGTAGTCAGCTATTGTATTCTGGCTGACTGAAGTCCTGGCAATATATTTCTTGTTGCGTATATTTTCGTGAATTCTCATGGTAGATAGATCTAGTATGGCCTCAGGCTGACGCACAATAATTCTATTCTGGCGTGCATATAGTTCTTTGTGCCATAATGATCTTGATATTGCAAGAGAGTTTGTTTATATTGATAGCTATCCCTCCACCTTTAATTTTGCCACTGTTGATCGGTCTGTCTGAGCGAAGAAGATAAATACATCCACAGACGTATTCCTCCTCTATGACCACATTTATTTTGCCTTGTTTGTGTAAAGACATGTTTATTTTGCTGTCAATTAATCCAAGATGGCATCCGGTTCATTCATTAGTATGGACACCAATGGTGTAAAATAGTTTCTTAAAGTCATTTTTTCACATAAAAAGCACAGGAACAGTAGTTTCAGTTATACAAACCACTTACATACTTCAAGAATATAAAATGAATTCAACTATGATGAAACATATTAAGTGTCTTTATTAGTAGTTTCCATAACAAACATAGACTCTATAGTCTATAGGCTACATAAACAAGGGAATAATTTTGATTAAGACACAGCTGCTGTTGTTGAGATTTTCGCATCATTCATTTTAATAATCATACAAGTTATTAAAAAATATTTCATAAAAAGCTAATCATTTATTATTAATAATATTTCAATTACTAAGTTGTATAGTTTTAAATAGAATTTGTTCCTTTTTTGTAAAAAACATTGAAGTTTAATGTTTAATAAATGGGCGACTGCACATATGTTATAAATACATATCTTAGTTTAGCAACAGGTTTGTCATTGATAAATTAGTACTTTTAAATGCCCTAACCTAAAAGGCTCATTCCCAGCGAGCACACCACGTCGTATCTACGGGGAAAAAAAAACAGGGAAACCACAAATAACACATGGAAGCCAAGTTTTTTCCCGTGGATACCACGTGGTGTGCTTGCTGGGTTGTGAGTTAAAATATTTTAATTTTTTTTCCATATTTTGCCATGATTGTAAAATATTTTTTTTCAGTTCTACAAACTTGTCAAGGCTGTCATCGAACAAATGTACAGTGTTGTCTAAATTTTCCATGTAAACATTATACATTTTGTGCTTCATGTAGACATGTGATGTTCCAGTGTCCACTGTGCCAAAGGAGGATTGAGAAAACTCAATCTTTGTCAGAATTTTTTAATCAAGAATATTTGCATTAAAGTTTATGGTTTAAACTTTTTGGTACCTAATTAAAGGAGAAGGCGATGGATGGATCTGTGATGGATGGATCTGTGATGGACGGATCTGTGATGGATGGATCTGTGATGGATGGATCTGTCTGCGACAAGATTCTTAACAGATACATGAATGGAACAGCCATCTATCTATATGCAGTTTTCTGTAGACTTAAAAAAAAAGCCTTTGACACTATTGACAGTTTACACAGAGATTCACTATGCAAAATTCTCAGGCACTACACTACTATGTTCACCAACATCAAACTCATGACCATTATGGTCGTTTTGGGGAGCAAATGGACACCTCATCAGCAGGGCGGTGAAGTTGGAGTCGAAGAGTCGGAGGACATTTTGGGTACCTGGAGTTGGAGTCTGCAAACAATGCACCAACTCCGACTAAATTTAGATTGGAATGCTAAAAAAAGCAAGTTTAAATGTCCCAATTCACAAAAAGTTATAATTATATGTGACTTCTCTACTGTAAGAATAAATACCAACGCATGCAGTGCCTCACGTAACCGCAAAACGAACACGTTAAGTGACCGTGAAGAAGCATGCTTATCATGTGCTTCATTATATGGCACGCAGCGCACAATTAGGAGCGGCAATACTTATACTTTTCATAGCGTTGTACAGAGGAGACGGAAGTACAAAAAACTGGGGAGTCGGAACATTTATCTACCGACTGCACAGTCCTGCTCATCAGTCATCTTTCTCCATTTTCACCTTGAGCGGCTGTCAATAGTTCAGTCATTTGCAGCTTTGTCCAATATTTTATATCGGCTGTCAGCCTCTCCAACGTCCACATTCTACAGTGCCTTGGTGGTTGGTTTTTGGTCGGTTATTATGCAGCAACACACGACCGAATCCTGTCAGTTTGTAATGCTTGATTATTGCCATAATGGTTTCTTGAGGGCCTGCAATTGAGGATATTCTGTTTCAGACATACTTATTAGTCCTGTGTTCTAGGTAGGAGATTCGAAGGATTTTTCTCATGCATTTATTTTTGAATGCCTGCAACTTGTTTTCAGTGGCCGCTAGAAGTGTCCAGATCCCACATCCATACAGAACAATGGTTTTCACAAGGGATGTATAGGAAGTATAGCCTAAGCTTTGTTGGGAGACTAATGCATTTGCCGGACCAGATTCTTTTTAGGTGAGCCATTGAATAATTGCTGACTTAATGCTGGCTTGAATTTCAGCCTCACAGTTTCCGTCTCTGGATAGCATGGCTCCTAGATATTGAAATTCTTTACTTCCTTTAGTTTTAGTTGATGGAACCATGTCGGCTTGAGCCGCTTGATTGTTGTCGAAATGGTTTCTTGAGGGCTTGCTATTGAGGATATTCTGTCCTAGACATACCAGTGTTTATGTAAATGTAAAAATGTTTTATTTCTGTAAAAGTTTAGTTTTGATAACCTTTGAACTCATTTATAAATACAATTGTTGTTATTTTAACTATAATAAATTATAATTGTAAACATTTATTCAGCTGTAACTAAATAATGGCAACAAAAAAAGAATTATGAAAAAAAACAACTCATAGTTTAAATAAAATAATATTTTAATGAACGTTTATTTTAACAATTATATTGTCTTAACAAAAAATGTGTAATAATAGTGATTTGATTGTATACACTGTTCAATATAGTCCTTGTGCCCCACAGGGAGATACAAAGATAAAGTTAATTATAATTGATATTGTTTGTTGAATCATGGGATATCTACATACTGGAACTCTTCAGTGACTCCTGTTAACAATGTAGGTTACAGACTTATGGATATAATATCAGTAAGCCTTAAGTCCTAGCTAAAGATCTACACTGTAAGGAATATAATGAGATAAAAATTAGGGTCTAATTGGAAAGCACCTCGGACATTTGCCTCGACTGCATATCTCAATTTTTAGGAAGAATAAGCCTCTGCATACAAATAGGACAATACCAAAATTCTATATTTCAATAAATGTGAAATGTATTATTGCATAATATGAACTTGATCAGTTTTTCCAAAGTTCTACTATTTTTGTAAGCAAGTGCCTATGGGATGTCTGGTGAAAAAAATCATGCTACATGGGATTAAGTGTATTGAGCAGAAAAAGATCATTCCTGATATGATACTGATATCTAAAATGTACTTGTATATTTAAATTTCTCATTAACAGGTACATTGACAACTTACAATTGGCTTTCTTTGTAATTGTATTACAAGTATTAAACCAAATTTGTTTGTGTCAAAACCAATTTATTCAAAATATAACAAGAAAACAGAAGCTGCTCCACCGCTTTTAGTTACCAGTATATTCAGTTCACATTGGAAGATTGGAAGCTTGTCAAAGTTGTCCAGTATATATATATATCTATCATCGATTAATATGAGTTTTTACTGCGGATAGTAATTAAATAACTAAATGCAAAATTATAAGAGATATTTACTTATCACAATAATCATATAATCACTCAAGTAACAAATCTAACAATAATCACCTTAGAAAAATTAATCTAACAATAATTTATTGTAATCTTAAATTTATTTAAAACTTGAAATTTAAAAAAATATTAATAAAATATTATAAAATTATTTGCTTCATGTGTAAATGCAAGATTAAAGATACTAAATGAAAATGTGACTCCATTAGTAAAAGAAAAATCAATCATAGTACAATCATGTCCTCTGGTTTCATATAAGGTTTACCCTAACTTTGCTTACTGGCCAAGAGATATTTAGGTCACTAGGGTCAAATCTGTATCTTGGACAAACTGAGAGAACGGCTGGTCCTGCTGGACCGACATGTCTCGCGCTCTATCCCTGCCGCCCTGCAGGAATTTTGGGGCTAGTGGAGGTAATAATCTTCTATCTAGAAGGAACGTCTGTAAAACTTATAAGATTATAAAATATATCAATAGTATTCAATGGATTGGCTCTGGTGAAAATGATACTTGTATGTTAATATGCAGCTAGTTTACAGATACTGATTTACTGTATGTATATTATATATTGCATCATTCTTATAGCTACCAGTTTAGTTTTTCTATTATAAAAGAATTATTTGATAGTAAATAGCACTGAATGCAATAGGCTGAAATGGCTGTAGTATAGTTTACACTGCAGAGAGAGAAAATCATATAATTCTTCATGTTTTTCATATCTCTTAGTTTTTAAACTCAGGGGGGGGGGGGGGGGGGGGGGGGGGGATGTGTTTTTTTTTAAACATTTCATTATTATACACTAGACTTGCTCTAGCTATACAAAAAGCAACAATGGGTTATCTTGTGCTATTAGTGAATTTATTACACATCTTGTTCAACTTCAACAATTTATAAATAAATAAGAAAATGAAAGTATTGCAAAAGAAATTTAACAAAAAAGTTGGCGGCACCTCTCAACTAAAAGACTACACGTACTGAATGTTCAAGCTATTTTTGTCAAAATACCATTCCAGAATGTAAAAAATTGCAGTGTCTTATTGTATAATGTACAATCCAGATTAATTGATTTTTAAAAAGTCTGTTTTTAAAAGAACCTAACAAAATGAACCAATCTGGCCACAAAGAAGTTGAGCATTGTCTTCCAACAATTCTATATTTCATCTGTTTAGCAAAAAAATACCTAATTTACAATCATTACAAGTAGATTTTGAAAAAAGATTTTGATACAGAAATACTTCGGCTGCAATTTGAAAACATTAGGCGACACCGATATGTGCAAACATCAATATTTATTTATTGAAATTGTAAAATCCTATCTACTTCCAAGTTCAGTAACATTCATACAGTCTGTAAAAAGGCACATACAAAATAATTTATTGCAAACAAAACAAACTTTAATTGTGCAAAAACATTTAGAACTTATTTTCTCATGTCATGATATGTCATACTATTATAGATGTTATTACAACTGTAATCAAGTCGATATTAAGAAAACAGTTTAATAAAATGTAAAAGAAAGAAAAGGCAAAACAATTGTACCAAAGTTTAACAAACTCCAGTCCAAATATAAAGGGAGTATAGAGAATAGTTACATGAAGAGTAACAATAGTTGACATGATATTTTAAACTAATAGAAAATGTTATAACCAATAGAAGCAACAATAATTGAGTGGACAATTCAATGTATCAGAATATACTTTCGTTTTGATTGTTTCTGTGGCAAGAAGGCAGGCAATGATTTCCTTAAAATGATTGAAGTCTTGATATCCAGTTGTCTGGTTCATCTCTGGTGGAAATAATATCAAGCAAATAAACTTTATTTCTATGATTAAAAACATAATTAGAAACATAAAACTCATTTATTTGGTGATAAAAAACAAAACTATATTTATTTGTTGATTAAAAACATAAAACTTAATTGACTTGGTGATTAAAAAGCTAAAAATTTATTTTTTTTGGTGATGAAAAACAGGTTATTTTATTTCCTTCTGTACAAGTATGTAACATCTCCATGTGTTGTACGTTACATTATAAATTATAAACCAAAAGTAGATTTCTTATTTATTGTAAAATCAAATTCAAAATTTTCTGTTTTATCAGGGAAAAAATTATTTATGTTTCTATGACATTCTCATTAAGAAGATAATTTAGAAATGAAATCCTCCGATCTTTGAATAATATAACAATGTTCTCTAATGCAGTCCGAAGGGTACTTTTTTTTTTAGCAATGAACTACATGTAATTATTCCTATAGCAAAGAGCATCGCAAATACACTGTAACAATTTTTTAAAGGACCAAATCATTCTAAAGCAGAATAAGTATATATATGTGTCCACTCACTTGATTTCATCCTTAGTGATAGAGCCTCCTTTTGACATCAACTCAGCAGCCTGTGATACTATTGGATCCCAGCCCAAACTGGCAACAGCCACAACTTTCTCATTTCTGTGAATCACACATTGATACAAATATAGTCAATAGACTTTAAAAGTCTCTAAAACATAAATGAGGAAACAGTGAAGTTATAGATGTAGAGAATAGTTTTGTAGTCAAGTCAATCCAAAGTTTGATCCATTCGAAATCATGTGTAAATAAATGTAATTTAATTTCTTGTATTATCATTTCCCTGCCCCACATTTAGGTCTAGACTGGCTTTGCATTTTTGTATAAAATTCTAGTCCAGAGAGCATTGCGTTTCCAAGCCCCACATTAATGTCTGAATCAGTTAGGTTGGTTCTGCAGTGTTAGTATACCAGACTGCCAACATAACAACCCAGGATTCAGCACTGATGCCAACCAATCTCTACCGCCCTGCAGGAGTTTTGGGGCATAGGACGTAATAATCTTCTGTCAAGACGGAACGTCTGTAAACTAGATACATTCAACTACAGATAAGCATAATACGCAAAGGTATTCAAGGAGTTGTCACTATTGCACAACATTAGACTTCATATCGGCAGAGATGAAATACAGCTTGTATACTTAGGGATTATGTGGCCAACACAATAGCCTTCATTCCATTATTAACTCTATGACCAATAGAATAGTGTCTACTGCGGCTCAGACTCAGAATACAACAATTAAAATAAAGGGAGACCAATATAACCAGATATGTAAAGTTAATGTTAATTAATGTATTTCTTAATTGTTTCCCTTAGACTTCACACTAAACACTTACTTGGTGTAGTAGGCCACAAACTTGTTTTCTTCAACATCTCCATGTAAAATTATGTCATCATAACCATAACCATAGCCTGAATTAGGTTAGGAAGGAAGAAAATTAAATTTAACATACAGATGACAAAAATGTACAGCTAATGGTTTTAACCCTAATTCATGGTTTGACATAGGTAACCAATATGGCTTCTAACTGTTGTGGGTGATTTGATTTCAGCTGTATCACAAGCCTATGTAGACTTAATTACATAAAATTACAACTTTTAGTGACAGATGTAATTTTTGATGTTAGAAAATGTTTTCAATGTGAACAATTTATTGTTTGGTTTATTTTAATGATTAAATTGAAAGTAGCAAGTTTGAAGAAAACATCTAGCAGCTAAATTTTCTTTTTCTAAAACAACACAAACATATTAATTAAAGCAAATTCTTGAACCCACATATTCCAACACTAGGGCCCAAGTCAAAATTTTATATCATTAGAAGGCCAGATGCCTTGTTTCTCTTATAGACTGCACTTCTTATACACAGTCTTTGTATAATTGAACAATTATATAGATTCAAATGCAGGACAAAATATTTTATCCCTTGTAGCAAAGACACAATCTTTTTTTTTTGTTAACATATATCACAACTTGGCTGTTATTATCATCATCATAATGTGCCATGCTGGTTGGCGTAGGCGATCATGTTTTTCCATGTATCTTTTCTTCTGTCAAACTCTAGCATTTCTGCTGTTTTTGCCATGCCATGCCATTCCGTTAGATCATCAAGTATCTTCCTTCTCTGTCTTCATCTGCATCTCTTTCCCTCCAGCTTTCCAGTTATTATTATGTTTTCCTTTCTTATTATGTGGCCTACTAACGTTGATTTCCTCTTCATGATCTTTACAATTAATTCTGTTATCATTTGACAATGAGAGCCTCCACATTGAATGTTTTCTGTCCATACCACTCGCTGCATTCTTCTATAAAACCACATCTCTGCACTTTCTATTTGTTTGTTCAATGTCCGTGCCTCACAGCCATAAAATAAAATTGGTTCTATGTAACACTTGAGTAAATTTCTTCTTGTCTCTATAGCAATTGATTTGTTTGTTAATATGTTTTTCATTTTCATGAAGGCACTCTTAGCTTGGGCGATTCTAGCTTTGATTTCTGTCTCGCAGATTATCTGATGTAATAATCGTCCCCAAACATTTGAATTTATCTACTTGATTTAATTCTTTGTTGTTGATTTTTACTTAGTATACAGGGTTGGTTGCCTTCTTTGATACTGTTATTCTACCATTATATTTAATTTGTCTTGGCTTTACCCTACAATATTCACATTAACATAAAAAATGAAATAAATGAGAAACACTGACCTGTATATCTGATACTCTTTCCATACTGTACAGTCCAGAAATAAGGAACACTTTTGATTCCTTGAGGATTCCCAGCAATACTTAGACCAGCTATTCTACCTGCAGACAAGAAACAATTATAATAAGATAAGATAAGATAAGATTAGATTGCTTTACTGATCCAAATAAATGGAAATTTGATTACATCAATTCTGTCTTTCAGCATACCTAAAACAATATTAAAGAACCATTTGTACTCAAACACAATAGACATTCACGCACACTATCATACCATTTTATCATACAAGAAACATAAAGTGTCTATTTTTACTTTGTTCATTGTTCTATTGAAGGTACACCAGCCTATGAGGTGAGTGTGTGTGTCAGGTAGCTAAGTATCAGAACTGGGAGACTCAAGAGACACCCAGGTATAGACCCAGGATACATTTGTTATTCCATTATACCAGGATCTGAACCCAAAACAATACTGAAAGACAATCTAGAGGACAGTCACTAGGCCACTTTGACTCATAATTATAACTCAAAAGTACTTATACACTTATTGGCAATTTAATTTATTTTTTATTTTTTTAAAATTCATTTCATTTTATTAGGCCAGTGCTGCTTTTGTTTTTTTCAGTAAGAAATATATCTAAATATAGGCCTAGTTATTTTTAGAAAATATATTTTGACCTCATTAATGTTGGTCAATCCCCACAAATAGCTTATTTAGTTTATTACCATAGACTTGGCGTCTTAGGGTCGAAGGCCAAACAAGACATTTTTTGTAACTATCACAAAAGATATAAAGTCTGAATAGTCAGAGATATATATAATACATAATATTGTTCTTATTTTGAAAGATTTCATATTTTTAAAAAGTTCAACCAAGCAATTCATTTAAGAGAATCATGCTCTTGCTGAAAATCAAAATTTAAAGACTTAAAAATTAAGCTCCAGCTCTTCATCTTGTGACTTGTGTTTGAATTATTCATTGGCAGAAATCTAGCCAATATGATCTAAATCCCATCAAGATTAATCCCCTGGCCAGTACCTACAATTGTACTTACCATGCTGATGTGCCATTTGCCAGTGTTGAATGTTGACTTGTTGGTTGTCAGCTGTGAACAACGGGAACTCAACAATATCACCAGCTGCGTAAATGCCTTCAACGTTGGTCTTCATGTGCTATGAGTGAAATAAAACATATCTCTGTATTAAGATGTTGGATATCATGCTATCAGTATTTAGTCTATTTGTACTTGCTAAGCCTTTTGATTATTTACTTTTATTATTTGATCTTTTTGTTTATTCAAACTGTCAAATGATTGTTGTAGTTGTAGATTTACATAAATGCCTTTTTTAAAAAAGGAGATGTGACGCTAATTCTGACTTGTGTAACTGTGAGTGTGTAAATGACTGTAATTATGTACTGACTTGAAACTGAGTGACACACAGTGGACTGTATTATTGTAATGTGTTGACTGGACTTATCTTATCTTATCTTATACATTACAGACGCTCCTTCTATAAAGAAGATTATTGCGTCCTACGCTCATCCGTGGTCCGAGTCTAGTCTTGCATTTTTATTAATGTTTTAAATGATGTTAGGTTATTGGTTTTCCTGGTTTGTTCAGGCAACCCATTCCATGCCCGAATGCCACTCGGGAAGAAAGAGTACTTATATGCATTTGTTCTCGCATAAGGGACAAGGAAGGTGTTTTTGTCTTTATGTTTATCTGAGCTTTGCAACAGATTGTTATTGGGTTGTATTTCTAAATTAGAGTTTAATGCCTTATGTATTATTACTACTTTACTCTTTGCCCTTCTGTCCTCTAGTGTTTCTAGGTTTAGTGATTTGACTAATGGTGTTACTCTTGTCAATTGGGAATATTCACTAGTTATAAACCTTGCAGCTCTTTTTTGAATTTGTTCTAATTTTTTAATGTTTTCTTTAGTTGATGGGTCCCATACAGATCCTGCATATTCTAGTATAGGCCTAACTAATGTGAGATAGCATTTTAGTTTTATATTCTTATTACATTTGTAAAAGTTCCTTTTTATGAATCCTAATGTTTTGTTTGATTTTTTAATTACTTCATCAATGTGAGGGTTCCAAGATAACTTATCATTTATTATTACTCCTAGATACTTAGCATTGCTAGTTTGAGTTAGTTCTTTACCATGAATGAAGTAGTTTGTTATTATTTGTTTCTTTTTCTTGGATACCCTTATTAGTTGGCATTTTTCTGGGTGAAAAGACATACTCCAGTTTGATTCCCATTTTTGTAGTTCATCTAGGTCTTTTTGTAAAAGTTCACTATCTTTTCCTGTCTTTATTATTCTATAAATTATGCAATCATCAGCAAATAATCTTACTTTTGTGCCTGTGTTGATGCAATTTGGCAGATCATTAATGTAAATTAGAAATAGTAGGGGCCCTAGAACAGTTCCTTGTGGAACTCCTGAGTTTACTGTTATTGGTGATGACTTAGAGCCATTTATTATCACTGTTTGTTCTCTGCCTATAAGAAAGTCCTGAATCCACTGATGTAAGGGACCAGAGATGCCAAAGTATTTAAGTTTTTTAAGAAGACTAGAATGATGAACTTTATCAAATGCTTTTGAAAAATCTAGTAATATAGCATCAATTTGGTTGTTATTATCTAATCCCTTAGACAAGTCATCTATTAAGCCTATCAATTGAGTCTCACATGATCTATTTTTCCTGAAGCCATGTTGGTGTGGGCACAGTGCATTTAGTTTGTCTAGATGATTTACTATACTACTATATATTATATGTTCAAGTAATTTACATGTTATGCTTGTTAGAGAAACAGGTCTATAATTTCCGGGGTCAGATTTATCTCCTTTTTTGAAAAGGGGGGTTACATTGGCTAATTTCCAATCTTTGGGCACTTTGCCCTGGTTTAGAGAGGCCTGAAAAAGTATTTTAAAGATTGGAGATATTTCATTAGTTAGTTCTTTAAGCAGTCTTGCTGGTATTTCATCTGGACCAGAAGCTTTGTTTACTTTTAAGTTGGTTAGGAGTTGTTTAATGCCTTTTTCATCTACATTTATATTTCCTATCTCTTCTAGTTTGTTTAAATTTATGAATATTTCTTTGTCACCTGGATTTGAAAAAGATGATGCAAAGTGTGTGTTTAGGATATTAGCTTTAGTTTCATTATCATTATAAGTTTTGTTGTTTTGGCCTTTTAGTGGAGCTATGCCTGTAGTGTCCATTTTTCTTGATTTAATGTAGGACCATAAGTTTTTATTATTATCTTTAGAAATTACATTGTTTACATATTCATTCTGCAGCTGTCTGCTTAGTTTCTGAGTTAAATGTTTAATTTTTAGGTATTTTTTATGTAGTCTAATTGAATTAGTTGCCTTAAACTTTTTGAATAGATTTTCTTTTTGTTTACACAGTTTCTTTAGTTTAGTGTTAAACCAACATTTGTTAATTTTATTTGATGTTTGTTTTGTTGGCACAGAGTCAGCCATTATTGCTTTTAAGTTGGTTTTTATAAATTGCCAAATATCTTCAACTGGACTATCTATATTGTATTTAGTAAGAAAATTGGTTTGGAATTTTATTGCTGCTTGATGTAGTTCTGTTGTGTTACATTTATTCCAGAGATAAATTATTCTTTTAGGTTTCTTGCTAATTTGGATTTTTATTTTGTTATTTACTCTGACAATATCATGATCTGAAAGTCCAGGGATTATTTCATAATCTAATACTAGTCCTGGTCTGTTCGTTAAAAATAAATCTAGTATATTATGGTTTCTTGTTGGTTTTTTATTAATTTGGTCTAAGTTTAGATTTTGGATGGTATTGATAAACATTTCATTTATTTCTTTTGTGTTTTGGTGCTTTTCTATTGAGTAGCTATTCCAATTTATATCAGGGAGGTTGAAGTCCCCCATTATCCAAATTATAGCATTTTTATATTTAGTTTCAATACTTGTCAGCTGATTACACAGATCAGACATGTACTCTGATGTTGAGTTTGGTGGTCTGTAAACACTGCCTACAATTAGTGGTTTGGAATTAGGTCTGCTTATTTTACAAAATACTGACTATGTTATTTTGAGGTTCTAATTTAATTTCTTCAGCTATTAGGGTAGATTTTATGGCTAGTAAGACTCCTCCATGCCTGTCTGACCTATCTTTCCTAAAAATTTCATAATTATTATTGAATATCTCTGTGTTGTAAATATCTGGGCTAAGCCATGTTTCGGAACCTGCAATTATGTCTGGTTCTTCATTATTTATTAAAAGTTCCAAATCAGCTTTTTTATTTTTAATGCTTTGGAAATTTATTGTAAGAGTTTTGAGGTGATGCTGATTTGGGGTTTTATGGGATTTAGTGTTAAAGAGTGTCTTTTTACTTTTTTTTATTGGTGTTGATCTAGCTAAGGGTTTATTTAGGTCTAAATTATTAACTTCTGGGCTTGTCAAGGCACTGTAGGGGTTTGTGGTATCCAGGTCATGAGAATTAAACAGACCTGAACTAAATTGTGGCAACCCACACTGTACACAGTGCCAAGAGGCATCTTTATTTCCTAATGCTATATAAATTGGGGTGTTCATATGCAAGCATGCAGCATGGTACCATTCATCACAGGTGTCACATTGAATGGCTCGTTGTTTTGCTGTGCATGACTTACTGCAAATGTTACATCTATCTCTAACTGTCTTGACTGGGCCTGGGTTGGATTCTACATCGCCAGCCAAGAGCAACAATAGTACTAAATGATTTTGTCTGTACCTGCAAATTTTGTGTTTAAAATGGTTTAGGGAGATCTTTTTTAGGAGGATATAAGCATGAGTGTTGTCAATATCTTTGATGTTGTGGTGATTAATTATTATCTGCTTATGGACAATTTCATGTTTGGGTAGTTTTAGTGCCCTTACCAGAACTAGGGCTAAGACTAGGATTACAAGTTTCATTTCCTTTTTTAATACTTTTATTTAATAGTTTGGTGTATTTTATAATTAAATATAGTAGTTCTAATTGATGTTTATTGTTTTGTAAATAGGCTATAGCCTAGGGACTATAGGCTATAGGCCTGTTACTACTTAGAATTTAGATTTAGGCTAAGGTTTAATAATTTGGTAACCTTATATATTCTTATATAAAGTTATATAGTATAGGTCTAGTGGCGATTGTATTGTTTAAATACTAATAAAACGAATGTTATTATTTGTCTCTTATATAATTAATTATGTTTTATTACTATAATATGTGTTTATTTGTCTGAGTTTCTTTATTATTTATTATAATTGGGCTTAAGTAATTATTTTAAGCCTGGCCTAGACCAGACTTAGTGACCTGAGAGCTCTGTGTTATTGTATATGAGACTGACTGGACACAGTGAGTTGTGTTCATGAATGTCTGTCTAAGTGTTTGATTGAATGAATGAATAATGGAGCTATAAAAAGATTGTAGAATGAGAAAAAAAATAAACAGACCACTGAGTTATAAAGTTCTTACATTTACATTGTAGTTAGACTATGAGGCTCAACACTTGAAGTTTTTATTTTATGGTTAGACAAAGATTTTTAAATATTGCAGCTGAATTTTCATGTTAATAAAAATTTCAAATTAGTCAAGCTTTAAATTTAATGACTAGTTGAATAATGAGTGAGTTTTCAAACATTGCATTGATTATCTACCTTGTCAACAGTCACAAATCCTCGAGCTGTGAGTTCAATGCTAGAATCTTTAAGGAAAGCAGTGGCTGGTACAACACCTTTAGAGAGAAAAACACTGTATTATATATTATATACATATACCTTACATGTTAAGATGATCTTTCCATACAAAAGGATAACTGCATAGAACAATGGATCATTATAATCTTCATAACTGCATAGAACAATGGATCATTATAATCTTCATAACTGCATAGAACAATGGATCATTATAATCTTCATAACTGCATAGAACAATGGATCATTATAATCTTCATAACTGCATAGAACAATGGATCATTATAATCTTCATAACTGCATAGAACAATGGATCATTATAATCTTCATAACTGCATAGAACAATGGATCATTATAATCTTCATAACTGCATAGAACAATGGATCATTATAATCTTCATAACTGCATAGAACAATGGATCATTATAATCTTCATAACTGCATAGAACAATGGATCATTATAATCTTCATAACTGCATAGAACAATGGATCATTATAATCTTCATAACTGCATAGAACAATGGATCATTATAATCTTCATAACTGCATAGAACAATGGATCATTATAATCTTCATAACTGCATAGAACAATGGATCATTATAATCTTCATAACTGCATAGAACAATGGATCATTATAATCTTCATAACTGCATAGAACAATGGATCATTATAATCTTCATAACTGCATAGAACAATGGATCATTATAATCTTCATAACTGCATAGAACAATGGATCATTATAATCTTCATAACTGCATAGAACAATGGATCATTATAATCTTCATAACTGCATAGAACAATGGATCATTATAATCTTCATAACTGCATAGAACAATGGATCATTATAATCTTCATAACCGCATAGAACAATGGATCATTATAATCTTCATAACTGCATAGAACAATGGATCATTATAATCTTCATAACTGCATAGAACAATGGATCATTATAATCTTCATAACTGCATAGAACAATGGATCATTATAATCTTCATAACTGCATAGAACAATGGATCATTATAATCTTCATAACTGCATAGAACAATGGATCATTATAATCTTCATAACTGCATAGAACAATGGATCATTATAATCTTCATAACTGCATAGAACAATGGATCATTATAATCTTCATAACTGCATAGAACAATGGATCATTATAATCTTCATAACTGCATAGAACAATGGATTATTATAATCTTCATAACTGCATAGAACAATGGATCATTATAATCTTCATAACTGCATAGAACAATGGATCATTATAATCTTCATAACTGCATAGAACAATGGATCATTATAATCTTCATAACTGCATAGAACAATGGATCATTATAATCTTCATAACTGCATAGAACAATGGATCATTATAATCTTCATAACTGCATAGAACAATGGATCATTATAATCTTCATAACTGCATAGAACAATGGATCATTATAATCTTCATAACTGCATAGAACAATGGATCATTATAATCTTCATAACTGCATAGAACAATGGATCATTATAATCTTCATAACTGCATAGAACAATGGATCATTATAATCTTCATAACTGCATAGAACAATGGATCATTATAATCTTCATAACTGCATAGAACAATGGATCATTATAATCTTCATAACTGCATAGAACAATGGATCATTATAATCTTCATAACTGCATAGAACAATGGATCATTATAATCTTCATAACTGCATAGAACAATGGATCATTATAATCTTCATAACTGCATAGAACAATGGATCATTATAATCTTCATAACTGCATAGAACAATGGATCATTATAATCTTCATAACTGCATAGAACAATGGATCATTATAATCTTCATAACTGCATAGAACAATGGATCATTATAATCTTCATAACTGCATAGAACAATGGATCATTATAATCTTCATAACTGCATAGAACAATGGATCATTATAATCTTCATAACTGCATAGAACAATGGATCATTATAATCTTCATAACTGCATAGAACAATGGATCATTATAATCTTCATAACTGCATAGAACAATGGATCATTATAATCTTCATAACTGCATAGAACAATGGATCATTATAATCTTCATAACTGCATAGAACAATGGATCATTATAATCTTCATAACTGCATAGAACAATGGATCATTATAATCTTCATAACTGCATAGAACAATGGATCATTATAATCTTCATAACTGCATAGAACAATGGATCATTATAATCTTCATAACTGCATAGAACAATGGATCATTATAATCTTCATAACTGCATAGAACAATGGATCATTATAATCTTCATAACTGCATAGAACAATGGATCATTATAATCTTCATAACTGCATAGAACAATGGATCATTATAATCTTCATAACTGCATAGAACAATGGATCATTATAATCTTCATAACTGCATAGAACAATGGATCATTATAATCTTCATAACTGCATAGAACAATGGATCATTATAATCTTCATAACTGCATAGAACAATGGATCATTATAATCTTCATAACTGCATAGAACAATGGATCATTATAATCTTCATAACTGCATAGAACAATGGATCATTATAATCTTCATAACTGCATAGAACAATGGATCATTATAATCTTCATAACTGCATAGAACAATGGATCATTATAATCTTCATAACTGCATAGAACAATGGATCATTATAATCTTCATAACTGCATAGAACAATGGATCATTATAATCTTCATAACTGCATAGAACAATGGATCATTATAATCTTCAAGTTCTAAAAGGTTTTAGCCTTCCACTTTCTTTTTTGAATCCATAAACACAATATTTTTTCTTATACAAATTCAAATTATTACAAATAGATGAAGAGGGACATGGAGGTCCATAGGGTTAGCTTGATTTGCTGACCAGAAGGTCCACTTTTTTAATAGAGGTTAATGTCAGGATTTCTTCCCAGTTCTGGAAGAGGGTGCTCCTGAGTTCTACCCAGCTCTGATGGCTACCTGACAATACATGGGGAATATTCAAAGCAGCTGAGCATTGTGCCGGACACACACTTCCCTTGCATGCCATATCAACTTTAAACCCAGGGGAAGCTGCCGCTCATTACTCATGGTACAACTTTATTGTAATTTACATCTGATGAATGAAATTTGTCGATGAAGGCTAGAAAACATCTTGAGACTTACCCACTCCCATGACGCAAACATCGGCCGGCAAAACTGTTCCGTTAGCAAGGACAGCCTCCGTCAAGTGTCCATCCTCACCTCTGAATTCTTTGACACTGGTTTCAAAATAAAATTGCACACCTTTGCCCTCGTGCATCTGTCAAGAGGATTGAATGAGATGTTGAGATAAGAGGATTGAATGAGATGTTGAGATAAGAGGATTGAATGAGATGTTGAGATAAGAGGATTGAATGAGATGCTGAGATAAGAGGATTGAATGAGATGTTGAGATAAGAGGATTGAATGAGATGTTGAGATAAGAGGATTGAATGAGATGTTGAGATAAGAGGATTGAATGAGATGTTGAGATAAGAGGATTGAATGAGATGTTGAGATAAGAGGATTGAATGAGATGTTGAGATAAGAGGATTGAATGAGATGTTGAGATAAGAGGATTGAATGAGATGTTGAGATAAGAGGATTGAATGAGATGTTGAGATAAGAGGATTGAATGAGATGTTGAGATAAGAGGATTGAATGAGATGTTGAGATAAGAGGATTGAATGAGATGTTGAGATAAGAGGATTGAATGAGATGTTGAGATAAGAGGATTGAATGAGATGTTGAGATAAGAGGATTGAATGAAATGTTGAGATAAGAGGATTGAATGAGATGCTGAGATAAGAGGATTGAATGAGATGTTGAGATAAGAGGATTGAATGAGATGTTGAGATAAGAGGATTGAATGAGATGTTGAGATAAAAGCAAACACTGTCACTTAAACTTATGCTCCACGCCAAGTTTACTATTGTTAAAACTAAAAAACTAAGTGCCAACTTTACATTTGTAAAAAAATAAATCTCAACAATTATTAGATTCTAGGTCTAGAATGTCAAAAAGTTCCATCAATTGCATGTTACTTTACAACGCAAGTCTAAGTTAAAATCTTTTTAAAATTATAAGATTGTAATCTATATTGAGTTTAAGAGTGTTATTGGAAAAAATAAAATTATCAACTAAAACAATAAAATAATTGATATGAAACAATTCATTAAAAAAATTTCTACAGTAACAAAAATTGTATACTAGAAATATGCCATTTTTTTAAAAACACGTACAGTCAAACAAGGGTGGACTTCTGGAATATTTCTCAAAATAAAAGCCATCTTAATTGTTTCATTAAAAAAAGATGCTTTGATACAACGTAGAACCTAACGTTCAAATGTAGGTTAAAGTTCAAATGTAGGTCAAAGCTACGAAGCAAAAAATGGTGAAGAAATAAAATGACTACGTAGTTCAAAACAACAAAAAATTAAAGATATAATTGAAACTAATATATCTAGATACACATTTAGCCTAAAGTTTCATTTCTCAACCTCTAGCCCTCTGGAACTGGAAGCCAAAAGCAAAAGTTAGACACATTTCTTAATCTTCTTTAAATGAAAACCTTCAAATTTTGTTATAGAATGAGATAGACATATCAATGGCCTGTGGGCAGTCATCAGCATAGCAGACAGTGCAAAGTTTTAAGCAAGTAACTAGAACTTTCCTTCAAGGGTAAACAAAGTTTGTGAATTAAGATTACAATAATGTTTCATGTTGGCTCTGAATTTTTTTAAATTTATGGTTTTCATTCTAGACAAGTCTATTTTAAACTTTAGCTTAGTGATATAAATTCATATTATGATCTGGAATTTGGATCAACATTTTTAGGTTGAAAAAGGCTGGCCAGAAGGATAAAAAAGATTTTCACGTTAACTTTGGAAGTTAAATTTGAATGTTAAATTAATGTTATAATAATCATGAGCTTGGTCATCAAAAGCCAACAATTTTTCAAAAAATGTCAAAATTTAAAAAACAGAATGATTAAAGCTGCAACGTCATGCACCTTGCAAAACCAATGTCCGATATGTGGGCCGAATACGTGTGACAAGGGCACAGCACTCTGGCCTACTACTGTAACTGTTGCAGCTTTTCCAGTCATGAAATTAGCAACCTCCAGCCCTGTAAGACAACACAAGCCAATGGTGGCCATTGAAAACACAAAATATGGTTAACTCTCTCCATGCCAAGCAATTTTGTCCAATGTTAGTATTTGAACAAGCGTTTTAGTAAACCTGTGTTAATGTTAACCTTTATAATAAAATAACTAAAGGCTAAATATGATATTATATGTTAAATATCTATAGCCTATTAATGTTATACAAATAGTTTGTTTCACTCAGTAGGCATATTGTTAGTCCAGTAATACCATAATACATAAATAAATAAACAACAATACATCAGTTTGAGGCATATCATTGAAGTAAAGAGACTAAAATTATGAGCTGAAATTTATTTCAGGCAATAAAATAATTGCTAGGAAAGGGACAAAGCTGATAAGCATAGTAAAATGCCAGGAAAATTAAATGCAGTGAAGAATAAATGCTGTGTGATTACATCATAAACCAATAAAATGTATTTTATTCTCCTAAAACAATAAATGTTTTAAGTTTTTTCTTAACTTTTAGCATTATTTTACCTGATTTCAAAAAGAAAATATAAAAATTGATTTGCAGAATATTAGAGAGCAGGCTTACAATTTTAACTTCTCTGTTCTTAGAAAAAAAAATTAAACTCTAACTCTTAACATGATAAATAAGACTAGATGACAGTTCTTTAAATTAAACTCTAACTCTTAACATGATAAATAAGACTAGATGACAGTTCTTTAAATTAAACTCTAACTCTTAACATGATAAATAAGACTAGATGACAGTTCTTTAAATTAAACTCTAACTCTTAACATGATAAATAAGACTAGATGACAGTTCTTTAAATTAAACTCTAACTCTTAACATGATAAATAAGACTAGATGACAGTTCTTTAATCACTCTGATTATTTTAATATTTCACTCAACAGTTTAAAAGTTTTTACATTCAAAAGAAATATTTCCTTTGTAAATACAATAGCTTTAAAGTGAAGCAAAAATGTTATTTAACAAGCCAATGCATTTGCAGTGTTAGTGTTAATTAAAGCAGAAATAATTTCTATCTAGTAAACAAAGCATCTTTTTGCCCAAAGTAACATTCTGTATAACAATATAGCATTTACATTTTAAAAAGAATTTTTTGTTTTGAAAGTTCAGAATTATTGCATTTTTCATATTACATATATAAAGATTGAATAAAAAGTTTTAAGAGGAAAAGAGAGATAACCACTTTCCCAAGGGGCATTCACTCTCCCATCACTTCAGACTCAGTACCTGTTTCATATAAGTCCCCAGCTCTTCCCCAAGGGTCAATTGGAATGGGACTCGAACCAAGTCCACCACAGAGACACTGGCCGCCTTATCGGCTAGAAATGCTGCTACCTCCATGCCTTAGTTGTTTGAGGACATGTACAAAAGTGTTAAGTAAAATCAAACTCTGAAAACTAAATCTACGGTAATGTGAACCTAACTACCTCGCCTCTAACTACAAGTCCTACACACACATCATTGAACAAAACATTGAAGCAAATTTGAAATAAAATCCATGTCAAACCTTATAACTGTAATATTTATTTGAATAATTTAAATCAGAAATAAACTAAACAGAAGAAAAAAACATATTTACAATATTTCCATTTATTGTCTCAACATTTTAATAATCTAAAAACTTATTAAAAAAATGATGTGCAATGCAACAAAAATTGAAATAATTCTTAACAAGTTTTTAAAATTATGACCATTTTAGATTAGATTATAATTTTATTAAAATGCATTTTTTTTATTAAGTCAGTTGAGTTCAAAATTATTTTTTTTTTTGCTCAAATGGATTTTTAAAAATGATTCGAAACTGTACTTAGTGGAACAATGTGCCTTAAAATAAAACAATGAGACAATGAATGAAAAGTGAGAGAAGAAAAGAGTTTAATAAATATCGTCAAGGTTATTTCACAATCGCCAAAGATCGCCTAAGTCAAGTAACAAAACAGATGTTATTAAGTTTTTGTTAGTTTTCTCAAAACAGGAAAAAATGACTTAGGCGATTGTGAAATGACTGTGACGTACGAGGTCTATATAAAACTAAATTTACATAAACAAGTTCAAAGATTTAATAATGTGAAAGCAATCACTAACCTATACAAAATATGTATACATATTAGAATAGAAAGAATAATTTTTGTTCAACATTGTGATGTTTGGGTTAAGGTTCTTTTGTTCTATATTTTTAAACCATTGCATTAGTTTCAATAAAAAATTCAATTTGTCTCCCCCAGTCTTTTCTTATTATGTTTCTTTCCTTATGTGTTTTTTGCCATTTTTTTCAACTGATCAATGTATCGTCGACTAATTGCCATTAAGAGCAGGAACTGAGATGCTATGGGCACATAAAAAGATCTCAAGGACTTGCAAAGACTGTCCTGCAGGCCACAGTGCAAGGAGGAAGACAAAGAGGTAGGCACTAGAGAAGATGGGAGGATATATTACTAATGTAAGTTTTACAGACGTTCCTTCTAGATAGAAGGTTATTTCGTCCACTAGGCCCAAACTCCTGCAGAGCGGCAGGGATCGGTCGGAGCGAGGGATAGAACTCGGGACGTGTGGGTTGACCATCCGGTAAACTAACCGCAGGACCAGCCGGCGTCACAATACTATTATTATTGCATCAGCTTCAGACTATATGATTGACAGCTTTAGACTTTTACTAATTTTTTATAACATGTGTTACTGTAAGGACATACATAAATATAATTTTTTCCTTAAATTTCAAATGATTTATTACAACAATCTAGATTGCTCAGAGCCATCTGTTTTAAACGTACCCAATTAACTTTGATTATGGAAATGTAACTATTTTCATCAGTTTAAATTTTCTAACAGTATCTCTATGACCATCCAACGTTTACACCCTAGATGCCAACTATTCTTAGGGCCTACTTGTTATACCAGTCAAAAATTGATAAAGAATAAAATGACGCTGAGTGACTCCAGGATAATGGTGTATGAATAAATTTGGAAAGACAAGTTTTATAAATTGTCATTTTCATCTTCAGGTTATAATATAAACAAAGAACCTGGTCATCACAATAAACAGCAGACACATTCTGAAACATTTCATTTGATAAACTTTCAACACTAGAGAGTTTGCTAAACTATCAGAAGTAAAGACAGTATAACTGGAGTGAAGTCCCTTTAATACTTTACCAATGAATGAGGATCCCATAATGACAACATTTTTTCCCTGAGATTTTTCAGCGATGGAATTAGCATCCTGCGGTGTCCTCAGAGAATAAACGTTCTTCAAGTCTGAGCCTGGAATAGGCAACTGGCGGGGTCTGAAATGGGCAGGCAACCATTTTATTAAATGAAGACTTAACAACTATTGTGCATGTTGTCAAATTCCTGGACACAATAATTGTCCACCTATCCAGATTCAAACACTAGCACTAAATGTCCTTACTGTCCACATGTGGCTATAACTAAATGTCCTTACTGTCCACATGTGGCTATAACTAAATGTCCTTACTGTCCACATGTGGCTATAACTAAATGTCCTTACTGTCCACATGTGGCTATAACTAAATGTCCTTACTGTCCACATGTGGCTATAACTAAATGTACTTACTTTCCACATGTGGCTATCACTAAATGTACTTACTGTCCACCTGTGGCTATAACTAAAGTATCATACTTCAGATCAGTGCCATCATTCAGCTCAATTTTTTTGTCATCAGGTAAAACTTTGGTGACCTTCACAAAAGAAAATAAAAAAACTCAAACCAGACGCAGACACTATCTTACAACCATTAAATTATATTTTGTTTTATATAGTCAGATTATTTCAATATTATAACAGGATGTTGTTTGATGGTATGGTTTTTATAATGTCAAACTGAGTGAATAAGAGGAAACTTTAACTAAATAATGAATTTTGTATGACCTTTCTAAACTGAAAAAGGTAAAAGGTCAAGGACAATTATCTGCATATATTTATTCATGAAATAAGTTTTTGATTTCACCCAGATGAATCTTTTAAAAAAAAAAAAAATTGTTTATCTGTTACAAGTCCCTGAAATCTTAACACTGTAAAAGGTCAAGGTTACTTGTATGAGAATAAAATATTTTATTTCACACAAATGAATACAATTTGTGTGTTCATGCAAAATTGCTTTTATTTACTTCCATAATCTTGTTTCATTAGCTCCTAGATGTTTAGAATATTTATTGCTGAAACTTACCTCAGTTCCCAGCATTAACTCTATGTCATGTTCATCATAGAACTGATGATTTCTCAGAGCTATTTCCTCGGGTTTGATGCTCATTGCCTGTAGTGAGAAATAAAGAAACACTAAACCAATCAAATCATAAACTAATGTTGTCAGGATTGAAAGATGGAAATTTAATCCTGCTAAACTAAATTCTTTTAATAATGAAAGTAAAAAGGAACAAAATAATGTGCAATAACTAGAACAGTGGGGAAATGTAAATGGAAAGTAAGAAACCAATTCTTACAATGTCAATATTTATTTACTAAACAAATATCGCAAGAAAAATTTTGTCAGTTTTCTCAAATCATTAAAATATTAAAAAAAAATTTTTAATATAAAGATCAATAATGTGATATTAGAGTTAATTCCCTTCTAGAGACCACATGTAAGTTTAAAAGTAAAATATTCTAATATAAAGAAAATGAATTTTGAAAACAATTTTGCACCAAACCTTTTATTATGTACGCTTTTATGTACACCAACCAGTTTTAACAATTAAAACTAGTGTGTCTATTAACATATGAGGTGAATATACATGGTGAATAAATTATTTGTTAAAGAGATTACCTTGCTAAGTTTAATTCTGTCATAAGGCAAACAATTTTCTTTGGATACAATCACAATTCTTCCAGTGAAACCTTCCTGCCTCAAAGTCTCGGCACAAACAAGACTTGCAGGGCCTTAGGTAAACACAGACAATCAAATAAATACAAATAAAGATTTTAGTTTATACAAGTCACTTTTTTAATAATTATTTTTTATTACAAATTCACAACCTATCAAAGAAAAATTGACTGCTCCAAAGGGACAAGATGGCTACCAGAAGGTAATTTTCTGGTCAAGTCTAAATACAGAAATGTTAAATTAATGTGATAAATGGAATTCAACAGTCAAATGATCTTAAGTCTAATTACCTCCACCAACAAGGACCACTGATTTCTTGTTGTCTGCTGATTTCTTCACCATGGGTTTGACCCTCTTAGCGCCGGCTAGTGCTGCCTGGTCAGCCTTGACCACAACTTGACCATCTCTGATCTCAACCTGTGAGAGTATAACAATGTAACAATCCTTGACCAGTTGTGCATGCAATCCTTGACCAGTTGTGCATGCAATCCTCGCGATTAGAGAAATATTCTCATAGACTTGGAGATTGAAGCTGCTGAGACACTTAGATTGTCAAAGGACAGAAAAACACAAAAATGGCACCAAATTGAGCGGTTGGTTGAAAGATTAGAAGGAGAACAAGGACTTAGAGAATATCATACAGTAAGGGCCTGTACCATTTAGGAAGATGTGGGACCACATTGGGTGTCCGGCAGGGATATTTCAATAAACCTTCCAGACAATACAGAGAAATAGCATGTTAGCTTGAGAAAGCCTAATATAGATTACCAGAGATGCTGTTTGATATCAGGCGTAGACATTTATGTGGTTTTAGTAAATTGATGAGGTGTTTTTTTTTTACTGAAAGTTTATTTATTTCATTGTGAAGTTCCTGTTCAATCGCAATGACCTCTTCTAGAGCCCTATAACTTTGTTCAAGGCAATAACTAACAAGTTTATTTCTAGAGTTCAAAATTGATCATATTTTCAAGTACAACAAACAATAATCAAACAAACATACCCCTCCCCCCACCCCGTCCTTATGCACAAAAACATTTACAAAAATCCAAACTCAATACAAATTACATTTTTTTTTTTAATTTTAATTTCTACTTTACCATTACTATCTTGTTTTATAATTGATAAATATTTAGATTAACAGATAGTCCAAAATTATTTTTTTTATTAAGTAAACAATTAATATTTCTTATACATTTTTTTGAATTCCTGTCCAAAGACAAGATGTTTACCCGACAAGTAAGTAATAAAAGACAGATGAAAACTTTTTCAAGGCCTAGTCTAATAAGACACATTTATAGACATCTACTAGATAGAAGATTATTGCAACACTGCCCAGGACAGCAGTGTTGTCTTGCTAACAGTTGGGAGTACAAAACTCACCACCAGACTATTCTATTCATAAATTCATATAATTTATATCCCTGAAAGAAAACTCTATGTCATCATAAAACATAAATCTAGATATTTCATATTTATATCCCTAAAAGAAAACTCTATGTCATAAAACATAAATCTTGATATTTCATATTTATATCCCTAAAAGAAAACTCTATGTCATAAAACATAAATCTTGATATTTCATATTTATATCCCTAAAAGAAAACTCTATGTCATCATAAAACATAAATCTAGATATTTCATATTTATATCCCTGAAAGAAAACTCTATGTCATAAAACATAAATCTTGATATTTCATATTTATATTCCTAAAAGAAAACTCGATGTCATAAAACATAAATCTAGATATTTCATATTTATATCCCTGAAAGAAAACTCTATGTCATAAAACATAAATCTAGATATTTCATATTTATATCCCTGAAAGAAAACTCTGTCATAAAACATAAATCTTGATATTTCATATTTATATCCCTAAAAGAAAACTCTATGTCATAAAACATAAATCTAGATATTTCATATTTATATCCCTGAAAGAAAACTCTATGTCATAAAACATAAATCTAGATATTTCATATTTATATCCCTGAAAGAAAACTCTATGTCATAAAACATAAATCTAGATATTTTTTTTGGCAACTCAAAGTCAATACAAAAACAAACTTACAGGAAATCTGGGTACACTGTCAAGTCCAGGGAAATCTTCAATGTCTCCAGTTTTGATGTTAAAGCAGGCGCCATGCCACGGACAACGTACAACACCTTTGCAATAGGCACCTTGTTGAGAAATAGAGCAAAATGATTATATGTCTCAGAAACTGTTCAAATCCTTGACTCTCCCACTTCCCATAATGCATTTAAAAGACTAAAGAAACACTAAGGATAAATAAAAAGTTGCATTCCAATAATTTATTGTTAATGTGTTTGACGATGTTGAAAATTATACCAAGAAGTTTTTATTAGGGTTCATTCTAGTAACAAACAGAAAATATGCCTTGATTTCCATTATTAAAAAATATGAGAATTGACGATAGAGTTTAAATTCCAATAGTTTCTCAATATGTGCCAACTCAATACAAGTCTAAGCAGACGTAGGAGATCATGATATTTAGCCTGACATTAAAACAGTGAATATGAAATTAATTGGTTGAATTTTCATATAAAGTTCTATAATATATAGATTACTATACCCAAACTGGCAAGGAAAAACACCGGCCTAGACTTTTTTAATTGAAAGAAAGTAAATTCTCAACAAATAATTTTTAAGGTTGCACTTTTTTTTAAATCAATGCCAAAGCAAAAATACCCAAGAAAAGATCTATTTTTCCACTGATAAACTTTTAACAAATTCAATACTTTTTCAAAGTGTGAGAAATAAATACCCATTCATTTTTCCGTAACTTTTTATTTTTACCTTAAATACCCCGTACAAACAGGGTATAGAACAAACAAACCTTTATTCAATGGGGCTCCGTAGTGAGAACATTTATTGCCAATAGCGTAAAACTGACCATCTTCTTTAACTAGTAAAACCTTCTGGTCCCCAATTTCCAATTCCTTTAACCTGTTAAATACAGAAGACAATACATGGCTGTAAATAACTAAACATACTTGTATCAATATTTCTAATGTAAAATATTAAAATATGTTCAGATTTAATCAACACAGAAAACTGTATTTGTAATCTGTTCATCTATATAGAAAAAAAGACAATCCTGCAGCCAGACCAAGATAATCCATAGGGCTCTAGAAGTAGTGTTAACCAGTTTCTGTGACAACTTTAACTAGGGGATAGTGTGGCCAGCACAATGCCCAACCACCTTTACTTTACCCACACTTTGTCAGTTACCCATAAGAGCTGGCTAGACTCAAGACCTCCTCCAGTTCTGGGAACAAATCCTAGCTTTCAGCAGAATTTGAACCCAGAACCTTTGGTATGCCAGCCCAATGAACTGCTGCTCTGTTAATAATAAAAATGCTCCAATAGGTACACAGTAACCCAGTAGATGAAAAACTCCACATTGGTAAATGGGTGTGCAGGATAAAGAAAGTAGGATAAATGTAATGATGAACTATAGACTAGACCTAAAGTTATAGAGAGGTATGAATTCACAAAACTAGACCTAAAGTTATAGAGAGGTATGAATTCACAAAACTAGACCTAAAGTTATAGAGAGGTATGAATTCACAAAACTAGACCTAAAGTTATAGAGAGGTATGAATTCACAAAACTAGACCTAAAGTTATAGAGAGGTATGAATTCACAAAACTAGACCTAAAGTTATAGAGAGGTATGAATTCACAAAACTAGACCTAAAGTTATAGAGAGGTATGAATTCACAAAACTAGACCTAAAGTTATAGAGAGGTATGAATTCACTATACTAGACCTAAAGTTATAGAGAGGTATGAATTCACTAGACTAGACCTAAAGTTATAGAGAGGTATGAATTCACTATACTAGACCTAAAGTTATAGAGAGGTATGAATTCACTAGACTAGACCTAAAGTTATAGAGAGGTATGAATTCACAAAACTAGACCTAAAGTTATAGAGAGGTATGAATTCACAAAACTAGACCTAAAGCTATAGAGAGGTATGAATTCACAAAACTAGACCTAAAGTTATAGAGAGGTATGAATTCACACAAAACTAGACCTAAAGTTATAGAGAGGTATGAATTCACAAAACTAGACCTAAAGTTATAGAGAGGTATGAATTCACAAAACTAGACCTAAAGTTATAGAGAGGTATGAATTCACAAAACTAGACCTAAAGTTATAAAGAGGTATGAATTCACAAAACTAGACCTAAAGTTATAGAGAGGTATGAATTCACAAAACTAGACCTAAAGTTATAGAGAGGTATGAATTCACAAAACTAGACCTAAAGTTATAGAGAGGTATTAATTCACAAAACTAGACCTAAAGTTATAGAGAGGTATGAATTCACTAAACTAGACCTAAAGTTATAGAGAGGTATGAATTCACTAGACTAGACCTAAAGTTATAGAGAGGTATGAATTCACTATACTAGACCTAAAGTTATAGAGAGGTATGAATTCACTAGACTAGACCTAAAGTTATAGAGAGGTATGAATTCACTATACTAGACCTAAAGTTATAGAGAGGTATGAATTCACTAGACTAGACCTAAAGTTATAGAGAGGTATGAATTCACTATACTAGACCTAAAGTTATAGAGAGGTATGAATTCACTAGACTAGACCTAAAGTTATAGAGAGGTATGAATTCACTAGACTAGACCTAAAGTTATAGAGAGGTATGAATTCACTATACTAGACCTAAAGTTATAGAGAGGTATGAATTCACTATACTAGACCTAAAGTTATAGAGAGGTATGAATTCACTAGACTAGACCTAAAGTTATAGAGAGGTATGAATTCACTATACTAGACCTAAAGTTATAGAGAGGTATGAATTCACTAGACTAGACCTAAAGTTATAGAGAGGTATGAATTCACTAGACTAGACCTAAAGTTATAGAGAGGTATGAATTCACTAGACTAGACCTAAAGTTATAGAGAGGCATGAATTCACTATACTAGACCTAAAGTTATGGAAAGGTATGAATTCACTAGACTAGACCTAAAGTTATGGAGAGGTATGAATTCACTAGACTAGACCTAAAGTTATAGAGAGGTATGAATTCACTATACTAGACCTAAAGTTATAGAGAGGTATGAATTCACTATACTAGACTTAAAGTTATAGAGAGGTATGAATTCACTAGACTAGACCTAAAGTTATAGCGAGGTATGAATTCACTAGACTAGACCTAAAGTTATAGAGAGGTATGAATTCACTAGACTAGACCTAATGTTATAGAGAGGTATGAATTCACTAGACTAGACCTAATGTTATAGAGAGGTATGAATTCACTTACTCTAGACTAGACCTAAAGTTATAGAAAGGTATCAATTCACTTACTCTCGACTAGACCTTAAGTTATAGAGAGGTATGAATTCACTAGACTAGACCTAAAGTTATAGAGAGGTGTGAATTCACTTACTCTCCATCTTTAAAGGTACTGGCATCACCGGCTACAACTTCAATCATGTCGCTGGAGATGGTGGTGGTGGTTTCTGTTTTGCTGGGACTGGTAGCGTCTACGGCACTGCTAGTGGGACTGTCAGGTACTGTAATGCTGTCAGGATACACACACTGGGCCTCCTCTCTCCGTTTGATATTCACAACTTGCACGCTATGATCTATACAAATTATTGATAATAATCCAATTAAATAAAACAGAATAATTTGTTTTCCTTATATCTGGCAAGAAAACAAATATGATCTCTTCTTACTTATCACAGTCTAGTTATATTTTCCTGCATAGAAACAAAGATAGCATACAAATTGGACGCAATAATCTTCTTTATAGAAAGATGCGTTTGTAATTTATAAGGTAAACATATTTTATTTTACAAAGAATAGTTAAATAAAAAATCCAGAAACTTATCTTTTAAATAACTGCGGTACATTTTAGAAGACTTGTTAGAAACTCATTTGATAATCCTATATTTCTTCTAGCCCTGCAGCTTAAAACTGTACTCTAAGAGTCTATGAATAATCTACAGCTAAATTTAGCATGCTATCTGATTGGCTAACCTATTGACATACCCTGATAACACAGGAAAATCAATAGAACTGTATAGGTTTTTTTTTTCTCTTTTCATTAGAAAAATCAATGACATGAATATAGGGTCTCATTTACAAAGGTTGAGGAAGAATACTGATAGTTCAATGGCCGGGCCAATGGGTGGGAACTAATGCAGTTCTCAAGGCCACATGGGGGACCTGATTAAGTTAAATGCAGACTGCATAACTATTTTTACATTCATAAAGTATTGTAAAGAATTTCGTTTTGTTAACTGAGAAGTCTAAGTGAAGTTTTCAAGTGTCAAGTAAATCCTTCAACAGTAGATCTTACTTTATGAATAAAGTTTACATTGTGTAGGCCTACTTGACTTTGTTAAATGAAGTATACATTGTGTAGGCCTACAAGACTTTGTTAAATGATATAATTTTTACAAGTTTAGAATTTTGTCTTTTCTTTCACTTTATTTTCTAGTGGGCCCAATGTGTACTTCACATTCAGTACTTAAGACTTCAGATAGGCCTATATAACCATATAAGTAATATTTAATTTGAATATTTATACGCCTATTCAATACTATGTAATTGTAAAAACCCAGAATGGGGCCATAATCTACAGAAAAAATTTTCACATTTTGTAAATAAAACAATTTTTTTAATACAAGAATCTAAATCAGATATTTTAAAAATCAAACTTAATTGAATATCAAAGATACTGTTATTTATTTTCTTAGTTTTCTGTATTTTATCTATTAAATATGTTTGCATGATGTTTAGTAAATATTATTAATTATTAAAAATGTAAAAACAAAATAGTATAATAGGCCCACTGAGTTACTATTTAATTCATAGGCCTAAACATGAATATTGCAACATTGCTTATGAAATTGTATTGATAAGTTAAAATCTATATATATGAGATCTTCTATGTTAAGCTGCCTTAATCCCTTATTAATTCCCTTTGTAGATGACAGGAAGGGAGGTAATCTTACAATCTTTAAAATGTAGGCTAAATGAGGTTGTTTCCCCCATGGAGATGAAATTGTCACATTACAAAAGAGAATATGCTGTGGGGTTGAACTGTGTGTATAAATGTCAGTGATTTATAATCAATAAGGAATTTCTTAAAATTTTAATTTCAACATTTCTATTTGTAGCAGCATTAATCATTTCATTATCGATAAACAGAAAGTTTAAAACCAAATATTTATAAACACTACCTATACAACTTTTATCTTAGAAATAAAAATAATCTAGTAAAATATCCAGAAAGACAGAGATATGAACATATTCATATACATTTTATTCCCCAAGTGTATAACGGTTGTCCAAACAATTAAGGAAAACCAGAAATGAACATCAGTTAAAACCCAGATCAAAATGAAAGATAACTCTATGAATAGTAAACAATGACCTTGACCTTCAGTATAGAATATAGAAAGTGTTTTTGTAACATTTATAAAAGATAATATGTAAATATAAAGGGGTGAAGATCGTTGAAAGTGGGGCTTTTAACAAGTCACTCTAAACTAAAAGTTTAACAACAGGGACTCTAAACTAAAAGTTTAACAACAGTCACTCTAAACTAAAAGTTTAACAACAGTGACTCTAAACTAAAAGTTTAACAACAGTCACTCTAAACTAAAAGTTTAACAACAGTGACTCTAAACTAAAAGTTTAACAACAGTGACTCTAAACTAAAAGTTTAACAACAGTGACTCTAAACTAAAAGTTTAACAACAGTCACTCTAAACTAAAAGTTTAACAACAGTCACTCTAAACTAAAAGTTTAACAACAGTCACTCTAAACTAAAAGTTTAACAACAGTCACTCTAAACTAAAAGTTTAACAACAGTCACTCTAAACTAAAAGTTTAACAACAGTCACTCTAAACTAAAAGTTTAACAACAGTCACTCTAAACTAAAAGTTTAACAACAGTCACTCTAAACTAAAAGTTTAACAACAGTCACTCTAAACTAAAAGTTTAAGTGTCTTAAGTCTTAGATCTGGTCTAAGTCATGAAGTATAGGTCTAATGTATAATTCAGTGGCACCTTGACTTATTACAAGGGGACTAACTTACAAGTTTTCCAAGATATGAGTCGTCCCTCCGTGGATTTTCTAAATGTTAATTGCAAGCTGAAAATTTAGTCACAAGTGAGATTCAGATAGATCTATGTTGCTTACTAAAAAGTCATTTAAAGCCACTCACTATATTATAGCTACTGATTTGCTTTAAATTTATGAGCATATTTTACAAGCTCACTGTCTTTTAACAAAGTTTAACTCAAGTAACCAATGTATATATATATAATCTAAATTAGTAATTTGAAAGGATATTTTTATTAGTATTTTATTATATTATTTAGCCTATAACTTTATAACTTGAGCTGCTATAATTTACTATTAAGACTATTTTGTTAATTTTTAGCTGTAAGCCTATATATTCAACATTCTGAATGTAGCAGGCCTATTATAGACACATTTATAGTTAAATTGTGTTATGCTCGTTTTTTATTAGGCATATATACTGGACTATAGAATAGACTATAGACAGTCAAAAAGCTTTATAACTTGCTAACTTCTAATTTAAGTCAAGTCAAAGTTTTGATCAAATACTTGATCTGAGTTTATAAATAACTTTAAGCTAAATTTAAGCCTTCATAAATGTATACAGGCTATAATAACCATTAATGAAAGAATTAAAAATAAAAGTAGGGCCTTTTCAAGTTGAATTCAAGTAGACCTATTTTTATTTAAGCCTATTAATATTATGTTTAATAATTCTGGGCCTGTGTGATTATAATTAAAGAAAAGACTTTAATAAATTTAAGTAAAGTAGGCTATTTCCAGTTTCGCAGTCGGGCATCAAATAAATATAGGTCTAATAATATAAACAAAAGAAATTGTCTATCAATTGACCATTGTTAGCGCCTGCTATGCCACGCCTATGACTTTGAAATACAAAACATATGGAAACGACGAAATCTTGATAATTGATGAAATTGTAATTGGTGGTAAAATTAGCCTGGACTATTCAACTATTAAATTAATAGTTACTATTTACTATTATCAAGATTTCTGTATAAGTAAAAGTAGGCCTATAATTAATTCACATAATGATTATCAATAAAACACAGAAAGTATATATTGTGTATACATTATTCAACAGTTCAACAGTAATCGGGAACTCACGTAGTCAGTCACGACAGGTTCAAGAAGGAAAACAGAATCAGTGAACTGTACAAACCTTTACAAATTTTATTAGTCACGATTTATGGGTGTTAAGTGTAACGTAAAGTCACATGACTATCACATGACATAATGAATCGATCGATACAAGAACTACTAATATTACTACTGTGTTTTTACATGTATATCTATGTTTTTTTTTAAATGTATCTTTTTTACTCATCAAACCCTAGATCTATTATTTTTTATACCATAACATAGTTTTTTCTTTGATTTTAATTTCTTGTAGATCTAGTCTCCTAAGGTTGAACAGCCCGCAATCAGTCTAGATGCTGTTTAAATTAGGAAAATACGTAAAATACAAGTGAAGTTTGGATAATAATATTATGTAGGCCTATATTTTTTTACTAGATACATTCTTTTTTTTTAATCCCGAAATCTATGTGGAAACTAGAAGATCGCTGAATGACAAGTAGTCCAGGTACGCCTGTTCTCGATGATAGACAAATAGTCTCATATATAGTAGGCCTATAAAACACAGATCAGTGTTGTACTATAATTAATAGTCGTGGTACTCATGAACGACAATTAAGATTAAATCAGTTAATTATTTGCGAAAGTGATTAAGCGTGCACCCGTTTTTTTTTAGGTAAGCCTACCCCCCTTCACCATCACCCGTGTAAAAGAATAAAAACAATTAAAGAAAAAAGTCTAATTTTACTTTTAGGCTCACCCAAAGAGTCAGACTGGCATAACAATCAAGGTTGTCTTCAACCCGCTCCTGGCTAGGCCGAAGCGCGTAATTGTATTTCGCCTTTTTCTTTCTAAATTATTGTAAAAATGGTATAAGATCTAGTTTTAAACCAACTTACCGTCTTTGGACTGTTTTTGTCCCATGATTCCTGGTTCGAAGTATAGTCTAGACCTAGATTTAATCAACCGTGATCAATTCATGAAAGTTACTACTCCTATCAGTCCTACTGTAGTATCTGAAATTAAACGCAAAAATAAATAAACCAACTTGGCAAATATTGTTTAGGCCAGGGATCGGCAACCTACGATATTCGTGCCAGACTTGGCACACAGACCGATTTTCAAAGGCACGCGGAAGGCTCCGTAAAGATAAATCAAGTCTATTCTACAAGAAAAGAGTAGGATGACTGGCACGCTGAATGAATTAGAAATCCTACTTTGGCACACTGTTATCAGAAGGTTGCCGACCCCTGGTTTAGGCGATCATAATCAATTCAATGAATGAAACCAAATAAAAAGATTAAATGAATGTCAGACATATATTTGATTTATATCTAGATCTATATTTTAAAAAATAAAACTACGTTTTTATGGTAAGCCTTAGATCTAACTATTATTTAGTTGTAGTATCTATTCACATAAAAACGACTTTTCCAGTTATATGACTAACCTAGATAATTATTTAATTGTAAAATAAAACAGAAACTATCATATTATCGCTACGCGTGTGTTTGTTTACATGTCTTATGCTAAGAGCACAACACACCTCACGTTAAAGTAAAATAAACTACACACGACTATTGATAAATAGCCTACGTTATTATCAATATTGATCTAACATTCTAAGTCAACCAGTACAAAATCCATACGCGTACGCCTACAGCAAAGTAGGCCAAACAAAAGCGTTGAGTGAGGGGGGCGCAGATAACATTTTTTTTTTAAAGTATAGGCTACGGGGGCTGATTGTTGTGGATGAAAAATATGATTCAGCACTTTTCGGAGTGTGACTTCTGCAATAATATATAGATCTAGGCCTATAGATCTATAGCTTAGGTTATTATAAATCTATAACCGAAAAGATAAAAAGAGTTTCATTAAGGCCTATAATTGACTATTGTAGGCCTACTAGCCTAAATCAACACAAAACGTAAGCTAATAATTGTTTCACGTAGGCCTATAAACACACGGTCCCCTTTTATTTTTTACACTATTTAAGCAGCTTAAACAGCCTTATAAGACTACAAGTCATCGAAAAGAGAATTTGGATGAAGGTCTATGGCCTACGTAGCCTATAATAAGGGCCTGTAGTGAAGATCCTAAATGCTACCAAATGTCACCAGTTAGCGTAAAGTTGACCTTGTGTCGCGTCCATGACAACGACACAATCAAAGGCTAACTGGAGAATCGAATCCGGGTCGACCGCATGTCAGTCCGATACATTATCCACTCAGCTATCGAGGACACATGTCCTAAGTTAAATTGCAAAGGTAACATATGAGGAAATAAGGTCACGTGTCTTTAATTAAACCAATTTGATTGGTTAAACCCACACACACAGAGCTTTATATATATAGGCCTATAGGTATATTATAATCATATATGCCCCCCTTCATTTTTCCAGTGTTTACAAATGTATGTGGACGCCCTTGAAATGACTGATCCAAAACAAAACTACTATGCAGTACCGGTACACGTATTATATATCAGGGTTCGGCAACCTATAAGGCACGCGTGCAAGACTTGGCACGCAGAGCGATTTTCAATGTCACGATATGTCTTAGACCACTAAAATGAATTTGCATTGATACTGGATATATCTTGCCGTGAAATCAATTTCAAAACATTTTAACTACTTCCCTTATTAAAGACACACTAAGATAGATAGATGTTTTTTAATATTCAGAAGTACATTGAAGCTCTCCTGTTTTCATACCACATCAAGACTGACTGGCTTGATCTTACTACTTCTTAGATCTGGATCTTTATTTTTATGTGGTGGTAGGCCTATATTAGCTATTATAAAATTGTGGTGGTAGGCCTATATTAGCTATTATAAAATTGTGGTGGTAGGCCTATATTAGCTATTATAAAATTGTGGTGGTAGGCCTATATTAGCTATTATAAAATTGTGGTGGTAGGCCTATATTAGCTATTATAAAATTGTGGTGGTAGGCCTATATTAGCTATTATAAAATTGTGGTGGTAGGCCTATATTAGCTATTATAAAATTGTGGTGGTAGGCCTATATTAGCTATTATAAAATTGTGGTGGTAGGCCTATATTAGCTATTATAAAATTGTGGTGGTAGGCCTATATTAGCTATTATAAAATTGTGGTGGTAGGCCTATATTAGCTATTATAAAATTGTGGTGGTAGGCCTATATTAGCTATTATAAAATTGTGGTGGTAGGCCTATATTAGCTATTATAAAATTGTGGTGGTAGGCCTATATTAGCTATTATAAAATTGTGGTGGTAGGCCTATATTAGCTATTATAAAATTGTGGTGGTAGGCCTATATTAGCTATTATAAAATTGTGGTGGTAGGCCTATATTAGCTATTATAAAATGCAGCCAGCTGAATTTTAAACATAAAAAATAGGCGAAAAAAAATTGGAAGGAAGCTGCTTAGGAAAGACATCTGCTGGTCTCAACTGAGAGGCATTCACTCTAGTTTCCGCTTATGGTTCAACTTACAAATAGTGTGAACAGATTTTATCAAACATGAAAGCTGTTTTAAGCATAGGCAAAGAGGCCACTTAACCACTTTAAAATAACTAAATATGTACCCGACATGGAACAATTAGCGAAGAGCATTCAAGGACAAGACGCTCTTTAATTGATAGGCCTACCTTACATGCTAATAATTAGGCCTACATTGAAAAGCACAAGAGTTTTTAATGCTTGTCTTTTTTAATTAAGCATATATTATAGTCCATATAGTCTATAATTAATGATGAAAAAATATGTATTACTTTTATTATTTTAATAAATATAAGATGCTTATATAATAGCATTATATTATGTAATTGTTCGAATTATTGTTCGCTTGCGGTGGTCAGGTCCTTCCACGACAACATGCACAGCACTGTCTGCTACAATGGCGCAACCTCCAAGGAATTCCCAGTCAGCAGCGGAGTAAAGCAGGGCTGCGTCCTCGCGCCTACACTCTTCGGCATCTTTTTCTCCATGCTCCTCCAACACGCCTTCAAGGACTGCAGCGAGGGTGTTTTCATTCACACCAGGTCTGATGGCAAGCTCTACAACATAGCGCGTCTTCGTGCCAAGACCAAAGTCAAAAAGGTCCTCATTCGAGAGATGCTCTTCGCTGATGATGCAGCGTTGACATCACACACCGAAGACGGACTCCAGCAGCTCGTCACTTGCTTCTCTCAGGCATGCAAGGAGTTCGGCCTGACTGTAAGCCTGAAAAAGACTAACGTCATGGCTCAGGGCACGGAGACCCCTCCAAACATCGTCATCGATGGACACACCTTGGAGGTTGTCGAGAGCTTCACATACCTCGGGTCCATTATCTCGAGTTCACAGTCCATCGACTTGGAGATCAACAGCAGGATCGCCAGGGCAGCCACAGTCATGGCCCAACTAAAACAGCGAGTGTGGGACAATTCCAGCCTCACCGAGAGGACCAGACTGCGCGTCTACCACGCCTGCGTACTCAGCACTCTCCTGTATGGCTGTGAGTCATGGACCACCTACGCGAGGCACGAGAAGAAACTCAACAGCTTCCATATGAGGTGCCTACGGAGAATACTGCAGATCAAGTGGCAGGACAGGGTCTCCAACACAGAGGTGCTGGGGAGAGCCAACATGAGCAGCCTTCACGCTGTGCTCAGTGAGAAACGCCTCAGGTGGCTCGGCCATGTGAAAAGGATGAATGCAGGTCGCATTCCTAAAGACCTCCTCTATGGAGAACTGGTCGAAGGCCACCGGAAGATAGGGCGCCCAAAACTGCGATTCAAGGACCTTTGCAAAAGAGACCTGAACGAGAGCGCAATTGACCTTGACACATGGGAATGCCAAGCTTCTGACCGACCAACTTGGAGGCTCGCAGTCAGGCTTGGCACATCCCGCGCAGAAACTGGGCGCATGGAAGCTGCCATCCAGAAAAGAGCGAGGCGGAAGGTTCCTTTACAACAGCCATCCACCTTCAAATGCCTGAAGTGCGGCAGGGATTGCCACTCCCGAGTTGGCCTCCACAGCCATTCTCGGCGGTGCAGCTGGTCACCTTTGCCGTGAAGCTACACCATCGTCTCTTGGAGACGGACGGATGCCGACGATGTAATTGTTCGAATTATTAATTATTTTTTTTAAATCTAGGCTACTTAAGTGGACTTAAACATTTACAACTGTAAATTTATTTTATTACTTTAAATACTAGACTAGTTGAAATAAATACCATAATGCTAGATTTATTAAAGGAAATAATACTTAATAAGTAATATTAGTTATATTACAAAACATAACTTGTTTTTTACCCTGGTTATCACTCTAGAATCAAATTTACAAACTTTAATTAAGGGGAGATAATTAAATCATTTTTATTTGCTTTAGGCCTATTTTATATTTTTCCTTTAGTAAAACAATTATTGGCTTACAATTATTGGTTTTAAAATGATGAAAAGCTATATAAAATTAGTTGAAAATTATATAAATAATATATGAGTGAAGACATTATATGTACATGTTTAAGCTTTAAACAGTACATTAACTACCCACGTTGTATGATTACTACCTATCTATTCCGCTTGATAGGAGTTATCGAAAGTTCATATTCTCAGTAACGAAAATCTCGAAATGAGACCAAAATGTAACGAGAAGAATCTGTCTTCTATTTCTATAGACAGGGTGTGGGGAGTCTAGTCACTGTGATCGCTTATCGGCTTTTTGGCTAGGATCAGAGTGTTGCAGAATTTCATTCTGATCTCGAAGGCGGTCAACGGCTGGACGGAACGGTTTGGACAATACACACGGCTGCGGTATGTTGTCCCAGCCTTGCGAGACTATATGAGCTTGCTCAGTTTTCTCGCATAGGCTCTCATTCATGGTCGGCCTGGATGAGCGTAGGGCGCAATAATCTTCTTTATAGAAGGAGCGTCTATAATATATAAGATATTATTAGCAAAAGGTTGCCGACCTCTGCTATAGATCATTTCAGCGGATTGCTAGATACATAATAGGCCAATGCCAAACCATTAAATGGTATAAGTATCGCTTAACTTTTAGTAGAAGTTTGTGGAATCGATTTCTTTCTTTTTTATTTTTAGATTTAGATTGGCTGAAGCAGGTATTATTTTCTCAGTGTTAAAAGAAAATAACGAGATCGATACCGCCCCCCCCCCCCCCCCCCCCCGTTGCTTGGTTCAGTTGAAAGTTGAGATGCATCTATGCGATAGGCCTGCGCGCTTGATAATTTGTGTCAGTGTGTGTGTATGTTTGTGTGTGGTATTTTGCAAAACAAGGTAAAGACAATTAGTAGGTCTGCAACTCGTACCGGCGCTGGCTGTTTCAGTTTATATTATGTTATTGGGAAATATATTAGACACCATAGAAACTTATAACATGTTCTGATTTCTGATATCGCATAATCCGTCTGCACTGAGAAGCTTTGTATGTAGGCCTACAGCGTTCGATGGGAATGTGTGGGATTGCGTGGCCAGCACAGTGCTCGGTCGTGCTAAATCTATTTTAGTGTGTCATTTACCTGTCAGAATCCCGCCATTTCTGCTAAACAACTTGTGCGTATCACTGAGCAGTAATATCAAAAGGCCTTCAGGCCTTCAATTGCATGAACTATAAATACAGTTATTTGTTAAAATACGTTAAAAGATTGTTTTCGAAGCAAGTGTTAAAGATTCAAAGATCCGTGTGTACAAATACAATATATCTAGACTCTAGCACTCACACGTTTTTAGAAGTTAATGTACTTTATCCACGAATATAAAAAAAATTTTTTTCACCAATGACACATCTGAAGAATTAAAAAGAAATCCCTTGTATAGACCTATTCTCATTTTCTAAAATAGTTTTATTCAACTGTGCAATAGTGTTATTTAAAAGACAATAATAACCCACAAACAAGTAAATACGCAGTAAATACAACAATAAACAATGTATTTTTTTTTCTATACCAATAAAAAAAAGGTTCAAGGTCACGCCTGCTATGAACAATAGAGCTGGAGAATGTAACATCTTCAGGCTTTTGGGGGGAAGAGATTTAGAAAACCATTTAGGGGCCGTCCATAAATGACGTCACGCACATAAAAAGGAAAAAAATAAAAGTATCGATGTTACAAAATGTGGAACTTTCCCTTGGTGAATAGTTCCTTTACAGAAAGATTATAAATTGTTTTTATATGTTTCTTTTTTTTTTGTTGTGATTTTTACAAATGTGTTTAGTTCTAACAACATGAAACGAGTTGCATATCTTATCTTGTCTTGTACATTACAGACGCTTCTTACAGAAAGAAGATTATTGCGTTCTAAGCGCATCCGTGGTTTTGGTCTAGTCCTGCATTTCTATTAGTCTTTTAAATGATGTTAATTTACTGGTTTTTCCTGGTTTGTTCATGCATCCCATTTTAAGCCCGGATGCCACTCGGGAAGAAAGAGTATTTAAATGCATTTGTTCTCGCATAAGGGATAAAAAAAAAAGTGTTTTTGTCCTTATGTTTATCTGAGCTTTGTGACAGATTGTTTTGGGTTGTAGGCCTATTTCTAATTTAGAGTTTAAAACATTGTGTAGGCCTATTTCTAATTTAGAGTTTAAAACATTGTGTAGGCCTATTTCTAATTTAGAGTTTAAAACATTGTGTAGGCCTATTTCTATATTAGAGTTTAAAACATTGTGTAGGCCTATTTCTAATTTAGAGTTTAAAACATTGTGTAGGCCTATTTCTAATTTAGAGTTTAAAACATTGTGTAGGCCTATTTCTAATTTAGAGTTTAAAACATTGTGTAGGCCTATTTCTATATTAGAGTTTAAAACATTGTGTAGGCCTATTTCTATATTAGAGTTTAAAACATTGTGTAGGCCTATTTCTATATTAGAGTTTAAAACATTGTGTAGGCCTATTTCTATATTAGAGTTTAAAACATTGTGTAGGCCTATTTCTATATTAGAGTTTAAAACATTGTGTAGGCCTATTTCTATATTAGAGTTTAAAACATTGTGTAGGCCTATTTCTATATTAGAGTTTAAAACATTGTGTAGGCCTATTTCTATATTAGAGTTTAAAACATTGTGTAGGCCTATTTCTAATTTAGAGTTTAAAACATTGTGTAGGCCTATTTCTAATTTAGAGTTTAAAACATTGTGTAGGCCTATTTCTAATTTAGAGTTTAAAACATTGTGTAGGCCTATTTCTATATTAGAGTTTAAAACATTGTGTAGGCCTATTTCTATATTAGAGTTTAAAACATTGTGTATTATTACAACCTAGGCCTATAGAAATCGGTATAAAAATAACAGTGTATAAAGTACATAGTAACATATAGAGAACAGTGTACAGCGAACAAAGTATGAAGAACAGTATAATTATAGAGAACATATTATAAGGAACTTCTTATAACGAACCATAGGCTACTTGTTATTCGGCTTCGCCCTAGGGCACAACACGCCAAACAAAAAGAAAAAAAAGGTTTTCCGCTTCATAGATCAATGACTTGACATTCCCGGCACGCTCCAGTGATTGCAAGTGCAAAGTTTAAACAAACAATGGGTCAATGGGTGTACCTTAGTCGGGTTTATTTTTTTTACAGTAAGCTGCTTTAACTAACAGTTTCTATAACCATTTGGTTTATGTTACGTTAAATGGACTAATTTGAAACAGGCTCGACTAACATTTGTTAACAAAACAACAACATGAAAAATGTTAAATTGTTTGAATTCTTAGATTGGCCTTGAACTTGAACTATCCGAGAGAAAACAAACCCTGGACGCAATATGTGACGCAAACTCCGGAGAATTATTACAACTGGGTCTGACCTAAATATGTGACACTACACTCTACACGTATATAAATATCTTGACCTACATAAGTGTATGCGACACTCGCATCAACTTCAACATTGTAAGTCTGAGCAGTCTGAGCTGAATATATTATGTCACACACACCCACAATATAGTAATGTAATGTTGTAAAAACAAGCACGATGTGAATCCTGGTTCCCACTTCTTTAGCCATTGACCTCAAAGGTGATGAAGTGTATAAACCACAAATACGCTCCCATTAAGTGTACACCGGTGGGCTAACGCATGAATCATTGCACTGCCGAGAGACCCCGATACTCAGTGGTGACAAAGCAATTTGCGCCACAGCTCGTTTCATCCAAGCCCTGGTGGTGCCTATCACAGAATAGGTGCCTATAGTTTGGAATTTGTGCTGACAGTGCAGGAATAGGAGCGTACTACCACGTTAATGATCCAGTGGGAATCCACAGGTGGGGAGAGAAGCAAAGTTGTACACGTGGCTGTGGAGCCCGTACTCTCTGTAACACGTCACGCCCTATTGGCGAGCCGAGGGGTGGCTAGTCTCGGACAGAATGTGGTCTGCCTCCCCCCCTCCCTTTACATCGTCACACCCTGGACATAATATCTAGTCCCTGAAGCCAGAAGGCTCGTCCGTTATTATTTTTCTGAGACATAAAAGATCGGTTTGTACCAATGTAATACTTCACAGAATAGCTTCATAATAATGATCTGCCCTTGTTTTATTGTTATTGGTTTCTGTGTCATCACACACACTGAGGTCGACGTGTCCTATAAATTAGCAGAATATTAATTAGTCCGCCATATTAGTTATTAGTTCGCATACTATTTTCCAATTATTTTAATATAGAATGAACTTACTTTTAGGAGCGCCGCGAAAACCAGTCAAGCGAATAACTGACCTCGGTCTCTAATCTCACCCAGTAGGGTGTCGACTTCTATTGATCGACAATGTCTATTTAAGGGACCATGGTCAAGGTGACCCAGTCATAGTCTCTACACATACAAACATGTGTTTGGTGGACATAGAGTGTCCATAGGGGAGAGTGTCACATTCCGGCACACTCACGCTTCGAGTTGACGCGAAGCAACATGTGCACCCTGCTGACCACACAATCGCCTCATCCCACACACACAAAGAAACAAAACAACTATTACCTGTATGCCTTTCTGGTCCAGAAAAAATAATGAAATTATGACAACAAATAAATTTAGTGTAAAGGCTTTAGCATGCCAATGTTTTCTACATGTCCTATTAAGCCCACTATCCTGAAACATTATAATCATCTAAATAATAGACTATGCAGGGAACAGTAGGCCTATGGACTTTTTGCGTGTTGTACCGGGTATTTTAGATCAAGTTTATGAATTATAAATGTTTCTCGGTCTGCCTGCTCTGTGAACTGGAGTTGAAATAATGTGATCACGTTTTGTTGATTTTTTTAATTGTATTTATCTACGTGAATATTTGGTAACACACAGAAGAAAAAGAAAAAAATGCGTAGACCAACAGCATAATATCATAGTTCTATTCGATAAGGACATTTTTTGTTAAAGCTTATCATTTAATTGATGGCTTGTCAACTAAACGCCAGGGCCTTATCTCAGTATAAACACACATACACAGAAAAATGACAAGTTGGCATCTACGCATTTACGGCATCAATCATTCATTGACAGATAAAACAATCATTTCTGTCTTCACTTCAAAGAGTTAGAAGTTATGTGTTTTTTTTTAAATAGTCATAGGTTTATATTCTGACTTTAAATTTATGTTTTTCTACCATAGACATAGAGAATAATATCCTTGTTCTTAGTTGTTTGTTAATACGCTCTGAGCTTACATTATGTTTGTTGGCAGCTTTATACAACTATAATTATTATTATTATTATAGACTGAGGTTATATTTATGTATTTTTTCTACCATAGACATAGGTTTATAGTCCGACGTTAAAGAAAGAATTAGCACACTGGTTGCTATGGTTCCGGAAAATGTCGTCAGATAAAAGTTACCTTTAAACATAAATGTTGAAAAAAAAACATATAACGACTGTATGAGAATCAAAGGGAGATTAAAATGGGCGGTGCTGATCAAGCCCCCACCCTCCCTTTCCATCAGTGCCCCCGCCCCCTCCACACTACTAGAAGGTAATAAAAAGCTTCGTTGTTCTCCTATAGATACCAGGCAGAGTTTATCTAGTGATATCCACAGAATAGATATAGGTTTTTATATAGAACGCAGAGGGGGTCTATCTAATCTGTTGGTGACAACTCTTCTTTGGTAAGATCTTGTAGGTTTTTGGGTGGCTCAGTGAACTGAGTTGGCAGCACATTGATCACACTATGAATACTTTGTATGCAATGTATTATGTACAGTGCCTATATAAGCAATATACAAGTCCGTTATACAATTGTAGAGTAATAATGTAGCTAAGAAAACAGGGACGAAACGAAAAAAAAACTAAAGTTTTAATAAGAAATTGCTAAACGCTCAATTCTTTTATACGGAGAAGTATATGAATAAATAAATACTTGAACTCTATCTAAGGTTGAAAGGTCAAAGTGTAGGGATAAGGTTGAAAGGTTATAGTTATAACCTAATTTAAAGTTAAAATGTTTCAGTACGGCAGAATGAATTTTGCCTTGCGTAGAAGTTCGTGGGTATGGCATCTTGTATGTTGTAAGTTGTATGTTGTAAGTTGTATGTTGTAAGTTGTAAGTTGTATGTTGTATGTTGTATGTTGTATGTTGTATGTTGTAAGTTGTATGTTGTAAGTTGTAAGTTGTATGTTGTAAGTTGTATGTTGTAAGTTGTATGTTGTAAGTTGTATGTTGTAAGTTGTATGTTGTAAGTTGTATGTTGTATGTTGTAAGTTGTATGTTGTATGTTGTATGTTGTATGTTGTATGTTGTAAGTTGTATGTTGTATGTTGTAAGTTGTATGTTGTAAGTTGTATGTTGTAAGTTGTATGTTGTAAGTTGTATGTTGTAAGTTGTATGTTGTATGTTGTAAGTTGTATGTTGTATGTTGTATGTTGTATGTTGTAAGTTGTATGTTGTATGTTGTAAGTTGTAAGTTGTAAGTTGTATGTTGTAAGTTGTATGTTGTAAGTTGTATGTTGTAAGTTGTATGTTGTGAGTTGTAAGTTGTATGTTGTATGTTGTAAGTTGTATGTTGTATGTTGTATGTTGTAAGTTGTATGTTGTAAGTTGTATGTTGTATGTTGTAAGTTGTATGTTGTAAGTTGTATGTTGTATGTTGTAAGCCCCTTCCCTCTCCATTTCTTTTCCGGCCTCAGGGGTCAAGTTGAAATTTCACGCTAGACAATAAAAAATGACAAGGTATCAGCTGAGCTGAGCAGCTGTCACCTGTTAATCCTTCATCTCTTGTCGAGGTGTGTACTTATGATTAGTGGGACATTCATAAACAACACACGGACCAACACGTTCACACATCAAGCTACACACTGACTGACATTCCTACAAAAGGTCTGAACGTTTCTATAATATTCACACTGTCTCACGCCCATTTCGTACAATTCTGCTATTGCGTGCCAATCGAACATGCTTCTCTATACACTAGACTCTAGACTCTAGACCATAGGTTCTCAACCTTTTTCGGCACACCGCCCCCTTTTACATTTTTTTTCCGCTCACCGCCCCCCAACTTAATTTTAGTGGAAACATTTGTTAATTAAAGGGAGATAATTAACCCTTTTCAATTGAGGTAATATTTCAATTTGTTTTTCTTTTATAAAAAACTGAATGGCTTGCATTTATAACTATGAAATGATATGATAGAACTGTAAAAATTATCTGAAAATTGTATAAATATTATATGACTAAAGAATTTATATGAATATTTTCAAGCATTTCAATAACTACCCAGTTTGTATAATTACTTCGTATCTATACCGCTCAGCAATTGTTATTACCTCTTTACAAAGGATTCAAACGCGTTAAAGGACATCTCGGTAAAACGAGTAAAATTAGTAATAGTAACCGATGCTAAAGCGACAGTTCGGTGAACCAACCTTAAGACGAGACGGCCGCATAACATATTTGCCAAGTACTAACCCCTACTTCATCGAAAAGTGATTGCGATTCTTATTTGATCAATAATATGTATGCCTACTGTTTGAGGATATCAGATATTTAGTAGCACTTGCGTGTACATCATATTTCATCCAAAAACTAATCGATTCAAATAGCTGAGTTGTTGAAATTATAGCAGGTACGTATGTACCGCCCACTTGCCCTTCATCGCCCCCCAATCGCCCCCGGGAATGTTATCGCCCCCCTAAAGCTTCTCATCGCCCCCGTTGAGAACCTATGCTCTAGACCATGGGTTTACAGTTCGTAAAGGGATCAAGGGCCACGCTAGAGAACATGTTCGCGGGCCACACTTTAATAAAAGGTTTATTTGACTTCTGTTGACAGAACACACGTAGTAAAGTAGTACAAACACTTTCAGGCCAAATTAATCCACAGGGCCGGTTAAAGGAGCGTTTACTGGTTTCCGTGGTCACGGCATACTAGGAGATTGTGTTTCCAGAATAATGCCAGGCCGCCTTTATATTGCCGCAACTAATGTGAAGTTCAAATCAGAGCTGGGTAGACTCAGGGACGGAGCTCGGTAAATTCGGCAATGGTAAATTCGGCAAGAGTATTTTTGCAAGGTAATGTTGGCATATCCGCACACGGCCTTGGACCGTTAAATCGTAAGCCCCTTATGTAAACTGGACCATAATAGTGTGCTGAAAACGGAACATGGTCCAACTTTCTTAAAGCGTTCATTATTAGTAGACAAAGTATAGTGCGGCCCATTCCCCGGAGAAATAAATGTAATGTAGGTTTCCCGACATGAACTGTCTTAAACTAGCAGCTCGGGTGTTTTACTGTCTCCGCTCCACTAATACATCCCTACCAACTCAATCGTAACCGAGAGAGAGGGAGAGAGTAAGGGGGGAGAGAGGGAGAGAGAGCGAGAGAGAGATTGCAACCGTGTAACTTGACTCAGTGTATTGTGTTCCGTAATTTTTATAGACTAGGAGTTATGCCCGTCAAAATGACGGAGAAACGAATGATTACAATGTGTTTTGTTAAAAGAGAAAACAAAATAATAGTAATAAAAAAAACTGTAGTGAGAAAGTTTCTTTCGGTATTTAGTTTTTGTACTTTTTATTTTTTACGGTCGGCTGACCCTGGAACATGCTAGGGAATATAACCATATTGCACTGTTCCGTTTGGTAGTTCATTTTATTCTTCATTTTCATTATTAACTTAAGTGTTTGTCTGCGAGTATTTCAGTTCAAATATTTCAATACTTCAATGATTGTTCAGTTTACATTGTCCCCACATAAATGAATCAACTTCTTCTTCTATATGGCGCCTATTACTGTATGGATCAGCTAATGCCCAGCACTCGACAATGGTGACTGTGTGACCACTCTTCCAGGACGGCCAGAGCAACTGACCGAGACAGGACATGTCCAATTCCCCTCCCATTTGTTGCCCAACGATTAGTGAATACATCAATAGAAGGGCAACTGTTGAGAATTGAAGGTCAAGGCAATCCGTTGGGTTGATTTTTAAGAAACATTGTCTATTACTGACATCATTTGTGGATATAAAGTAAAGGGAGCGAATCATTGAAAGTAATAAACTTAATATCACTGATAGTATTTTAGACACCATGAGACATACAGAGTCAACAGTAATACGACTAGAATATATTGGATAATATAGAATGTAGGCCTATAGGATTCACTCAACATTTTCTTGCAATATCTGATTCTTCTAATGATATCCTAATTCATATAGACTTGTTTCAATTCATAGAAAGGACACATTTTTAAAGCAGTTTTAGCAGGACCTATTCTTAACTAGGCTTCTTAATTGTTGATATTGCTTCCTTAAGTTTGTAAAATTTAAATTGCTAGACTATATCTAGTAGGCTACCGGTAATATGAACCTTATAAAATATGCAAGTAGCCTGCTTGAACTCGAAGTTCAATGCTAATCTTGATATAAATTTATTTTTTATCTGCTAATCAGCGGAGATAATATGAAAAAAAAAACCACCAGTTGTTCAAACGTGTGTGGCTTGGAAGATTAAATCCGATATACTGTTCATTGTTGGACGGACAGGTATAATCTTATAATTAAATATGGTCCAATAAAATGTAATAGCCGAGTAGTGCTTATGATATTAAGTTAGATTACACTAAGTTGAAGAGGGAAACACGGGTGAGGGTTGGGTGGGGGTGGGGGGCACACCTTGTGTTCATCGAGATTGGGCGTCACCATGCTAGGCATCCAAATCGCTACAAGACACACAGTGACACGGCGTTATAAGCGTAGTGGCGGGGTGGGGCGTTATAGTGGTGGGCAGGGGAGTAAGTGGCGGGGACGGTTAACAAAATGTGGTAAATAAACACCGATAGAAAAAAGGGGATAAAAATATCAATAAAAGCGGATCAACACAGCATGTAGTCTATGTATCGCATTCTACCAAAGTTATAAGAGTAAATAAACAAAAAATAGTTCCTAAGGTATAACAAGCCATTCTACGAGGCGAACATTGTAAGAGAGCCGACGCTTCTCAGAGGACTAGGACTGCGGAGCATTCATTTAGAACTAGAACATTTACATATAGAGTAAAACAAACAATTGAATTTTTTTGTTCCTTAGCGGGAGTGAATTCTGTAACGAACAAAACCTGATCATTTATTTTAATTACGTTTCGAACTAGCCAAAGTAGGTTAACATAACCACTGACCTGCTTGTTTTAAATGACTTGAAATAAATGTCTGATTCCATGTCGTCTGCTCAAAGTTCCCAGCTTACAGTAATTACATTGCGTACAAATTGTGGAGGGGGGAAGTGGTGGATGAGGTCTATTTTGACTAGTTCATTCCGAATTGTTACTCATTAAGAAAGAGAACTAATATTTATTAGTTTTTCGTAAAATTATCAAGAACATTTTATTCAAAGAATTGTAGGCCCTATGCCATTTTTTTGTAGTAGCCTACCAAATACGTTCCTTATCCCATATTAGCCAATATGCAATAACAAACGTATATAAGTATTCTTTCTTTTCGAGCGGCATCAAGGTATGGAATATGGGTTGCCTGAACAAACCAGGATAACCATGCAGTAACTTAAAATCATTAAAATCAAAATTCAAGACAAGGCTGGAACTACGGATAAGCGTAAGCCGCATCAATCATCTATAATAAATCTATATAGAAGATATGGATATATTGTCAGAACCTACAATTGTCAGTTTAAATATAGATATAATGTTTCGTGAGTTATTACTATTTCGCTATTTAATCTTCTTTCACGAAGAGTGACCGTAGAGCCCTGCAAAAGTTCTATAGATCCACCCCTTTCAGTGAAAAAAAAAAACTCAACAAAACCCAAGTCTGTATTTCTTACTGCGTACGTGGTTTGTGTACAGTAAATATGTAAAACGTGTTTTCAAAAGTAATTTTACTTCATGTTTTAACTCGGAACTTACATGTAGCTCACACGTTATCTTCGTATTCACGGCCTTGTGGGCTAGATGAATTACAAAAATGAGAATCAAACTGGAGTATGTCTTTTCACCCAGAAAAATGCCAACTAATAAGGGTATCAAAGAAAAAGAAACAAATAATAGCAAACTACTTCATTCATGGTAAAGAACTATATCAAACTAACAATGCTAAATATCTAGGAGTAATAATAAATGACAAGTTATCTTGGAACCCTAAAAAAAAAATCACACAAAACATTAGGATTCAAAAAAAGGAACTTTTACAAATGTAATAAGAATATAAAGCTAAAATGCTATCTCACATTAGTTAGGCCTATACTAGAATATTATGGGACACATCAACTAAAGAAAACATATTAAAAAATTAGAACAAATCCAAAAAAGAGCTGCAAGGTTCATAACCAGTGAATATTCCCAATTAACAAGAGTAACACCATTAGTCAAATCACTAAACCTAGAAACACAAGAGGACAGAAGGGCAAAGAGTAAAGTAGTAATAATACATAGGGCTCTAAACTGATTTAGAAATACAACCCAATAACAACTTGTTGCAAAGCTCAGATAAACATAAAGACAAAAACACTTTCCTTGTCCCTTATGCGAGAACAAATTCATATAAGTGCTCTTTCTTCCCGAGTGGCATTCGGCATGGAATGGGTTGCCTGAACAAACCAGGAAAACCAGTAACTTAACATCATTTAAAACATTAATAAAAATGCAAGACTAGACTCGGACCACGGATGAGCGTAGGGCGCAATAATCTTCTTTACAGAAGGAGCGTCTGCAATGTATAAGATAAAATAGGCCCACGGAACGAGTGCTGAAATCGAAATACTCCGTCTATCTGGTTGGCTGACAGCTATGTTATAGTGGGGAGAGGGTGGTGTGTGTGTGGGGGAGAGGGTGGTATGACAGAACAATGACATCACGACACAGCAATGACGTAAAAAAAATACAGCAATGACGTCACGACACAGTAATGACTTTACGACACAGTAATGACGCCACGACACAGTAATGACGTCACGACAGAGCAATAACATCACAACACAGTAATGACGTCACGACGCAGCCATTCTTTCAATGCACTGTAGGCCGACAGTACGCCCACTTCCACCGTATATCGTGACCTGAGTTCGCGAGACAAATTCAGACGAACATATTCTGGAGCAGGCTTGCCCAACTGGTTGAACGTGTGGCCTGCCTAATGAGCCAATAATCGGCATATAGCGTTCAACGACCACATCAGGTACAACAATTGAGAATCAGGCCATATCCATTAAACTCCCCGCCACCCCCTCCCTCCCGCCACCCCCTCCCTCCCGCCACCCTCTTCTTCTTCTCACACACAGCGTAACAAATATCTGAAATGTAGTAAACAAATATCTAAAAATAGCACACGTCTTGTCTGCAAACTCCATGAAATTTAAAACGAGGCCTTAGGATTTATTAGAAATTTTGTAAAGCTTTTACAATGTAGTTTTTATTCTGATCTAGTTTTACCTGAGAAAATTGTTCCAGACAAAATACAGCAACAAAATGATATGTTATTTTGGGTTTAAGTTACGTAGTAGAGATGGAGGAGAAAGGTGCTTAGATTTGTTTAGGCCTAGTAGGCCTAGTAACCTAGTATGTCTAGGCTGCAATTGTCCAGACGGAGATTTCCTCAATGACTATTTGGAAGCCTTGTAAAAAGTAAAGTACCCGTCGGACCAAATTGATCCATAGGGCTGGTGAAGCCGCGTTCACCAGTTTCTGTGGCCACGGCATGTTTGGGGATTGTGTGGCCAGTGCAGTGCCCAGTCGACTTTACTTTACCCCCAACTTAAGTCAGGTACCCGTCAGAGCTGGATAGACGCAGGGACACCCTCCAGACCCGGAAACAAATCGCGTAGCCTTCACTAGGATTCCAACCCGGGACCTTCAGTACGCCAAACGAAAGCGCTGCCTACCGTATTCATTAAAGCCTTATGACATTTATTTAATTATGTTTATAAAAATTAATCCTTTAAGACAAGGAAATAATATCGAAATATATACTTTCGGTATACAAAAAAATTAAATCAACGAACCACTTTAATAATGAATGCGTAGCCTATTTTTCGTATAAGCTTAGATCTAGTTGAACTTTGACCTAAAGGTCAAATCTACGTGTAAACGAATGACGGTCAGTAAGAAAATGTAATCAGCTACACGACAGTTCACTCTGTTCTTATGGACTTTTTAAACAAGGTAACAGCTGGGAGATTTGTGACGTCACACTTTTGAGGAAGCTGTACCGGAAGTGATTTTTACTTTTGTGGTTTAGGTCGAATCTGATCATAAGGATGAGAAATGATCAGATTAGCAAAAGCCATATGAGTTGATATATGTATGACATAATATGTGACGAGTAAATGTATCACAAGAATAGCACCCCAATTTTGTACGACCCAAACACGAAGGCGGTTGCAATGAACTCTAAGACGAAAACTGTGCCGAAAACTTAATTCCGCTCAAATCCATAGAATCAGAAATGAGCAATGTATGAAAGACAGAACCCTCCCCCCCCCCCCCCGCGCCCCTTCTTACCAATGTCCCAACCCTTCCGACATTATATACCGTTATTAACAATGTACACCAGTAATTCCCCAAATGCTGGGTCGTGACTATGTACCGGGCTATGAAAGAAAAAGTTCATAATGTAGGTCAGGCAATCGTGATGAACTAGTGATCAACCTATACCGGTAGACTTGTATTTCACCCGAACAGACATTTCTCTTTTAACTATATAAACAATATATGACAATGGGGTGAAAATTCAGAGCTGTTATAGGCTAGCATTGGGCGGTAGAAAAATTGAAGGGTCACGAAGAAAAAAATATAGAAGGAATCAGTTCACGAACGAAAATATAAGTTTGGGAAATAATGATATAAAGCAAGGGTCGGCAACCTTCCACATGCGTGCCAGACTTGGCACGCAGAGAAATGTTCAATGGCACGCGGAAGACTCTAAAAAAAAGGGAATCCAGGTATTTTCAGCAAGAAATTATTGAGTGATAGAGCAGAATTAACTTTAGGCTGTTGGCACGCTGAATGAGTTAGAAATTCTACTTTGGCACAGCATTATCAAAAGGTTGCCGACCCCTGAATATACAGTATATGATTTTAGGATAAAGTATTATTATATTTATTAATATTAGTATTATTTTGCATATACGCAGCATTCTTGTGTAGAGTACTTTCTTTGCTCAGAAGTTCTTGACGTCATCATAGACAAAATAAAAATATAATAAATAATAACCCTCCAAAAAAAAAAGAAGAAGTATATATACAATGCCCTGAATAGAAAATTCGATATGTGTGTGTGTGGGGGGGGGGGGAGAATGACAAGCGTTGGTTAATGCTAAAGAAAAAAATATCATTTTACAGTAATGCTATAGCCTATATCTGAAAAACTGATATATACTTTTTTTATTATTTTAATTTATGAGCCTGAGAAGTGTAACATTTCATTTGTTAAGGGTATAATATAGTATTATGGTTGGGTAGACAATGTACTCAACTAACAAAGGGGAGATAACGCTTACTTGAGTTTGAAAGTGAAACGAGGAAAATGAAAAATAAGGTAAAGAGAAAAGATAAGAAATAATTCATAAAGTGTAGTTAGAGAAAAAGTTGTATAAATTATGTTTATACAATGTGTTGTTCAAGGGTTATAAATGAATATTTTATTAGCTTCTTTGTAGATTTAATGTCACAATAAGTGAAATATACTGCAATGATTTACTGTAAGTGTGTCGGGGTTAGTTATAGCGTATGTGTCTCTCTTTTGTTATCACCCCCTCTCTCTCTCTCTCTCTCTCCATCTCACGTTTTATCACTCCCTCTCTCAGTAGAATGGGGGGGGGGGCACTTGTGGCCATGCTGGTAGCGTGTTCGGCTGGCGTACCGAAGGTCCTGGGTTCGACTCCTGGTGCAGGCTAGGATCTATTCCGGTAGGGTGTCCCGGAGACTACCCAGCTCTGATGAGTACCAGACCATGATATGGATAAAGTAAAAGCGGCTGTGCATAGTGCTGACCATACAATCACCTAGTATGCCGTGGCCACTGAAACTGGCGAACGCTGCTTCTCCGGCCCTAAGGATTAATTTGGTCCGACGGGATACTTCCCAGTAATGGGCGGCTGTAGACTATTAGTCCTGATGTAAAGTTGTTATTACGCAATAATCGGACTTAAATCTACATAACGTAGTGTAAACTATAACGCCCCTGCTGCCCCCTACACCCCTCCCAATCGCTCTCTAACACCGATACCACAATCTCCTCCCACATGACATCACAACCTAGTTGTATAAATGACATGTTTCAGATTACTAAACCTGACACAGTGTGTCTAATGATGACATGTGTTAGCCCGCCATTTTTTTGTTGTTGTGTTGTTTTTCTCTCTCCCAGCCAAAGTCCAGACGTGTATAATGGGTCACGTGACGCGAGTGTCGGTTTCACAAAGTCACATGATCGCATATTATATTATTGTCTGCACCCCCTCGCCTTCTCCGATTTCAAAGCATACGATCTCCAGGTTTTTTGTACCCCACCCCAAACAACCCCACCCTGCCTGTAAACAAACAACAATAAACAGACACGCAAGCTAGAAGTAGCTCAGCACAGAGAAAAAACATTAGCTGATTATTGGCGCACTATTGTTTCATCGACCCAGCATTGGATTTAAATGTCGTCTGCTGACGGTGTCATTCCCACAATCCCACAATTCAAGACATAACCCAATGTTCATTCAATGTTCTGAGACTTCTAAAAACAGGCCATATCAGTAGCATGACCTAGATCAGGGGTCGGGGCAACATTTTGATAATAGTGTGCCAAATTAGGATTTCCAATTCATTCAGTGCGCTAACGACCCAAAAGTCACCCTGCACCACTAATCAATTTCTCGTAGAAAATACTTCAATTGCTTTTTTATTTGGTGGGTCTTCCGCGTGCCAAGTGTGGCACGCGTTCCTTGGGTTGCCAACGCTTGACCTAGATGATACTAGAAGTCTAGAGCTGATAGCGGTGTCTTGTGTATGATTCTGTATGATTTATATCTTAAAACCAACTAATTGTTCTAGAGTTTGAAAAAAAAAAAACATTTCCAAAATGCCGCGTCGTCATTTTCGCCGATCAGTCGCAAGGACTTTGTATTTTGAGCTCAGAGCTACACCAGGAAATAAAGAACGAAGTCTGTTGAAACAGTAGAGTGACTAGATTAGAGTACACAAATGAAAATAGTAAAGTAGTAATAATACACATGTTGTTGAACTCTAATTTAGAAATACAATAACGATTTGTTAAAATACTCAGGATAAACATAAGAACAAAAACATTTTCCTTGTCCCGTATGTGAGAACAAATACATATAAGTACTCTTTCCTCCCGAGTGGCATCCGGGCGAGGAGTGGGTTGCCTGAACAAACCAGGAAATATCAGTAGCTTTACATCATTTTAGACCCACCGCTGTGTTACTTTTAAATTAAGTCGGTAATTACTACTTTCATTTGTTATAGCTTATGTGTTGTTGTTTTTTTAAGTTTTGAGAGTATCAATTAGTTCTAGACCTGTTATGTCCTTATATCCTGTGCTGTAATAGACACAATTATTTACTGATCTAGCCAAGAGAATTGTATCCGAGTTGCATGTTTTTGTTGCTCAATGTTAAATACGCTCTGAGCTTTCATTGTTTTGTTTATTTACAGCACCCAAGGACTACTTAAGTAGCCATTGACAGCACCGTATAAATAGACTTAATGTTATTATATTATACATTAAAGACACAGTCTATAAACAAAAAAGAGTAGGCCTACTCAACTTCTTTAGTAGGTGTCAGGCTACACTATCCCATAACAACGGCATCCATACTGGGCGTCGTTTGCATAACAAGATAATCCCATGTTGCCTAAAAGACTGAACGTTGTAAGGGGACTATAACCAGACCGCTATAAACAATTGTATCACTATTTCAGAAACATGTTTAAAAATGCAGATGTTATTTGATATAAAGTGCATTAGTTTCATACCCCCCCCCCCCCCCCCATTGCTTACTTGATCAACAAAGTTTACTACAGTAGAGAAAAAAACAATAAGGCTGATGTAAAAAAAAAGTTAATTAGTCAAAGCATATCAGAGGATTATGTAGAGTGGCATTTGTGCATGGAATGGGTTGCCTGAACAAACCAAGAAAGCCAGTAACTTAACATCATTTAAAACAGTAATAAAAATGCAAGACTAGACTCGGACCACGGATGAGCGTAAAGAAGTTTTGCGCAAGCAAGCAAGCAGACAGACAATGCAAGTTAATATAAAGTAAAAAAGGATCACGATGTGAATACAAGCCTTGTGTTACTTTGGCTAGCAGGAAGTGCATTATCTGTGTAAGCTATTCGCCTGTGTAATCTATTCGCCTATGTAAGCTATTCGCCTATGTAAGCTATTCGCCTATGTAATCTATTCGCCTATGTAATCTATTCGCCTGTGTAATCTATTCGTTCCCTTACATTTGCTGCCATTGAAATAAATTGTTTACGGGGAAACATTCATGGATCTCGTTTTATTGAAATTAATTAAGTGAATTGAATTGGAAAACAACGACACTAAAAGACTCGGGACAACTGTTTCATCTAAGAATATATCGCGTTCTCTGTCACAATCTTTCTTTCAATCTCTTTCTTTTTTATCTTTAGCTTTCATTCTCTCACCCCATTTCTCTTTCTCTCTCTCTCTTTCCCATCTCTTTCCTTGTCTCTAAATGTCTCTCTATATCTATTATATCTGTTTATCCTTTCCTCTGTCATTCTTTATTTCACTCTCCACCCCCCCCCACGTCCTTTCTTTATCTATCTCTATATTCTCTAAGTATCACTATATACCTTATTCTCTTTTTTTTTCTCTCTAACTCCTTTCTCTATGTCACTTTCTTTGTCTCTCTATCTCTCTACTTGTAAGCTTATACCTCTATCTTACTTACTTTCTTACACACTCTTACTTTCCCAATCCTTTCTTTTTTTCACTTTTACTTTCTTTAACTGTCTTTATCACCCTCAGTTTATGTTTCTGTATATCTCTCTCTCTCTCTCTCTCTCTCTCTCTGTGTGGTTATGAAGTAGACAATTTAGAAACAATTTTAAAACATGTCACAAAGACTACAAATAATAATACTAATTTTTATTTCTATAGCGGAGTTCTAACTTCTATCCATGATATTTTAGCATGCTCGGTGCGCTCTAGAAGATTATTACGTCCACTAGGACCCACAACTCCTGCAGGGCAACAGGGATTGGTCGGCGGGGATAGAACCCGCGACGTGTCGGTGAACTAATTTCAGGACCAGCCAGCCTCACGTTTATTACAGGTAAATGTTCACCCTCCCCCCCCCCCCCCCCCCCTGAGCGGCCACAAAAAAAAAAAATGAATTGGTCGCCGGAAAGAAAAAGTAAAAGGGTTCAAAACTAAATGAGATTATGGTTATCTCGATCTACTACAAATGATATTTCGCCCTCAGGCGGTCATTATGAAATATAATCCCTATTGTCTATTGTATATCTTTATCTATAAAACCATCTAGTTATAAATGTTGAAACAAAAATATATTATTATGTAAACTTCATATCTTATATATTTATGTCAAATGTTACTTTAGGCTAAAAGAAGCGATAAAAAAAAGTTACTGGGTCATGAAGTAATTAACTTACAAGTATGTTAAAAGACACTCCTTGTATTCAGAAGATTATTGCGTCCTACGCTTATCCTTGCTCTGAGTTTAGTCTTAGTCTTGAGTGAAAACATGAACATAACTAGGTTAAAAGGAGAAGAAAAAGGTTTTGCGAAGCAGTGGCTTAAAAATTAGTTGTGGCGTCATAGCGGATGCGTTTGGGAACCTCTGTAAAAAACTGCACATACAATCTGTAAACAAACTGTTTCAAGTCTTAAAACCTAGCCTTTTTTAGACGTCCTAATGAGAGTTTAAAATTAAAACGAACTAATTAAAACAAATAATAATTGTACATTTGATAATTAACACTTTGAATTTTTTATTTATTTTTAGCTCCGAGAAGTAAAAGCATTCATATAGCTCCACGGCTCCGAGCACCGCTCCTCAACCCTGCCCCATATCTGTTGTCACTATTGAATTTAGTCAATAGAATGCAGTAGGCGGGATATAGTAGGACACACGTCTCAATGGGAACCAGACCAAAGTTTGAATCAATACAAACAATTCTCTACGGATCAGACTTGTTCCCATGTACGTCTTATCATGTTTATTTGATTTTAAATTAAACCCGTAACGTCGTTCAGCATACATGTCTAGTTTGAGCCGACAGCTGAGTTTGATTCACCAGTGGATGACGCTTTGTGATGACGGCAACAACCAGTGGTAAAGAGTTAATGTACCGGTAATACGAGAAAACTATCTCGGTTAAATTAGGTCCACACACCAGCAGCTTGCCACACAACTTAAAACTACACAACTAGACTATAAAGTTAACACAAATAGAAGACCTGCAAGGTTCATTACTAGCTTAAGGACCTTTATCTTTGGCTAGTGGCTACTAATACAACTGCCACTGCAATTTATTGCAATGAGCATGCTAAATTTAATAGCATGGATAGAAGCGCTAAATAAGTTTAAATTACCATTATTATTAGCGAATATTTACAATTGACAAGAGTAACACCAATAGTTAAATCACTAAACCTGGAAACACTAGAGGACAGAAGGGCAAAGAGTAAAGTAGTAATAAAACATAAGGCATTCGATTTTTATAGTGGGCTTCGATTTTTATAGTGGGCTTTACTTTTTATTTCCACTTCTCCTTTAAAGGGTAAGTCCTGCCTTAATAGTAACTTAATTTCATATTAAAGCCTTTGAAATATCATTTTCAAATATACAAGTCTTTCTTTTGAGAGTGGACGATAAATGTGTTAATTTAATTAAATTACATTGCCAATTACGGAAACTGTCGACCACGGGCCGGAAACTCACGAACAGGTAGTGACGTCACAAGTTTCCAAGATTTTTGTTTACAATCAATCGACTATGCTATAATCGACATGGCTTCACGCGACGTAGAACCATACACGTATTGCATGTTTGAACAATAAAAAAAATCTATCAGACAACGAGGACGAAAGGAATTTTAACGCTGAATTCAGCATATATCAATCACTCGAGAAAAATGGATCACGCATCGGAAATATCAAATGGTAAGTTGGCCTACTTGATTAGCCTCCTTCAGTCCTACTAACTACTAGGTTAGGTCTATAGTCTATGCCATAGACTATGACTATGCAGTTTCTCGACACTTTAGTAGGCTTAGCCTTAGCATCATAGCCTTAGGGTTGACTTTATCAATTTTTTAGTTTCTGACTTACACCTATGTAGGTAATCTTCACACTAGTCTACATAAAACGACTTTTAAATTCACTTTTACTACCGGAACTTTTAAGCTATATGAATAGTATATGCTAGCTATTGCCTACTATATTACTAATATTAGGGCCTAATTACTGTGACTGTATGACTACCCGGTATACTATAGGCTATAGACTATAGGAGGCTTACTTGTGCGATTTAGTTTAGAATGAATACGCTACTAAGTAGCCTAGTTATTATGAATTGTGATGGACTAATAATTATACTTGTAAAAAAAGCTACATATCGGTAAAGGTAGACTATTGACATAGGAATACCGGCCGTAACAGGCATAATAGGGGCTAGCTGTTTCCTGGTCCTCTTCTTAGGGTGTGATCAATCCTCTTATCTTTACCACCAGTGATTATTACCTATCTGTTCAATGTTTAAAGCTACTTAGGATTAATTGTATTTGATCTTGATTATTAAAAGATTACATTGGCAACAGTTTTTAGATAAAATAATGAAAATTAGCCCAATTTATAGTTAGGCTATATAAGCTCAAGCTTGAAACAAAACAAAAAAACACTTTTTGCATTTCAACGTTTAATTGAATCAATTGCTCTATACTATAAAAATATTTCATATACCGAAGAAGGGTTTTAAAAAATATGGTTGTAGGCCTATATGTGATTTATATAAAAATACATCAAATAGTGATATGTTAAAAAAACAGCTGAATTATGAAAAGTATTGACTAAAACCTAAACAGTAATTATTCTTTTTTTTTTCAGGACAATGTGATACACAGCTTACAGTTACAGGAACTCAGTTTATTGGTGTTTTGGCATACTTGGTCATGAAATTCACACACCGCTGCCTGCTTGTGCTTTAAACAAAATAATGTTGGCCTATCCAGAAGGCAGACTAACTGGTTTCAAATGGGCCGATATTGATAAAGAATAAGCTGTACAGGCTTAGTTCTAAAGTATTAGTATATTTCTTTGAACAGTTATAAAATAAAAGGATTAAATTTGAATGAAATGTCTTTATTGCTTTCAATATAGTTGCTAATTTAAACAAATATGCCCATGTATTATATACATTTTTAAACACAGTATAAACAAAATAACATGATTGATAATTAATAGGTAGTGCATTTGGAAAACAGTCGATCATCCTCTGTTCACTTTTTTGCAGTCATTTCCTTGGATTTATGAGCATTAGGCACTTTTAAAAGAGTATTCTTAACACAGGATATCCCACCTACCCTCCATGGCAGCAAACCAGTTGGTCCACGGCAGCTTATTCAGTATTCACAACTGACCTCTATATATAAAGACCATTTCCTTATTCGCCACCTGGGGACGCCCTTGGTAGGAGATGGTAGCTCCCCCAAGAAAAATTTCAAATTTTTGTACTTCCAACTCCGACTCCAGGTACTTTAAATTTCCTCCGACTCTTCGACTCCACAGCCCTAGTTTTCACTGATAAAAAAAGTTATTTAAAGGAATTATTATATCAATGTTGAACAAAATGTTTCAAGACTTCTAATACCAGTGTATGAAATATTTGTTCTTAAATAGGATTAAAATTAAAGCAAAGTTTAGCAATATTAATTAAATATGACAAATATTGCAGATATTTAATAAGACTAATTAGTAAACTAATTTAAAATGTCTATCTTATAAAATACATTTCGCTATTATCAGATTCATCGTCCTCATATTCACCTTTATCTGGAACTTAGTTATTGGTGTAGGTCACTGAAGACTTGCCTCGGCTATGGCTCACAGGCCTGAACTTCTACAGACTTGCATGTTTTAATCCCAGTTTGTACTCCTTAAAAAGTATTGTTAGATAGGTTGTAATGTAATATATGTAGGCCTACAAAGTAAATGGCATGAGTAAAAGTGAAATAAAAAAAAAGTATTTATATATTATAGTCGTTATATAGCTATATATATATAAGGTTTAGTCAAAATATTAAATATATTATATATATATAAATTATCATTAATGTATTTTTGAATGCTTACCCTTGCTTCTGATTCATTCTGAATATGAGATTTGTCTGTATCATCTTGTCCTCTTTGGAACTGTGATCCACATAAGATCTGAAGATCTACAGACATAAATTATGGCTTCGCAATTGTTGGTTCTCACAAGTCAAAGCTTCACTCAGTGGTGGCGGTGGCATTGGGTCCATTGAAAGAGATTCTCTATTCGTGGATTATATTTCCTGATTATAAAATGATTACAAATTTTACTATCACCTAGTATATTTTACAACCACATAATTTTTTTATATATTGTTATTTACAACAATTACACTAATATAACATCTTAAGCAAATTATAGCAAAGTATAGCTAACAATATATGGCATGTAATGGATATATAGTAGACCTTTAAAGAAAGCATAGGCTCTACTCAGAATTTTAGTATTTACCATTAGGCATTAGGCTTTTAGCCTATAGATTAAATAGGCCTTTGCATTATTTATATGAGCCTACTATGCCTACAACATGGGTTTTTAGCTATGATACAGTTTATTACAAGTAAACTTTAGGCCTATAGATTTTGTAAACTAATAGGTCATATAATAAAGCCCTTTACATTTATTGTCTGTGACTGTAGTCTAATATAGGCTACTGCATGACTATATAATAGGTTAATAGGCTATAATCTATAATATAGGCTAGGCCTAAAGCCACTTAAAGTACTTAGACTTATAGTAGTAGTTAGATCTATAGTAGTCTATACCTATAAGCCTATAATTATACTATAGGCCTACTATAGCCTACTCTATAGACACTATAATATAGTGAGTCTATAGTTATAGACTAGGCCATAACATTTACATAGGACATAGTGATAGTCGTCATAGGCATAGGTCATAGGCAGGTATAGGCCTAAGTCAAAAGTCTATTAACTTTTTTTAAATGTAGTTGCTTAGCCAAAGAGTAGAGTAATAAGAGTCTTATGAATTTTGTAAAAAAATTACCTTTGATAATAATTCATTTTTCAAATCTCTTATGAGTAGGCCTATGCTTTTTTTTTTCTCCGATCGTCTGTCTTGTTTGAGGGTGCTTCCGAATCAGTCTTAGATTTAGGCCTGCATTGTAATTGTTTTGCCACCTAACTTTGCTTTTTAAGGAACAGATATCCTTGTGAATGGACGGAATGCTTTAGGCATTCAAGATTTCTTCTTCTGAAAGCCCTTCTCGACTGCAAGAATGTTTACAAAATCCTCTCGCACAAAATGTTTACGGCAATCAAATAGTAGGCTATAAAATAAGACTTCACCCTGTCTGACACTTGTGGCGTCACAAGGAAGGGAAGTCACTGCATGGTCGTTTTTTAGGTCAATCAATAATTACACGATTTATTAATGAATTAAACACATTTTTCAAAAGAATAAAAATAAATAAAATATTTGATAAATCTTATTTTTAAATAAGCTTTCAGAAAATATATAATTTACGTATTTGATTTTCAGGCAGGACTTACCCTTTAAGACCCAATATAACTGATACAATTAGGTTTACAGCGCTTTTTTTTTCGACGGCCACACTACCACACTGTGAGCCACACTACCACCCTGCGAGCCACACTACCACCCTGCGAGCCACACGACAAAAAATCCCATTTCGCATGCCCAGAACGGAATATTATCACTTTTTTTTTTTTTATTGGAGAAAAAAAAATACACTTTATTTTAATTACGTGCTAGACAAATACTACAGAGAATTGACTTATCTATCGTCTATATCCTCCTTACTGTGCCATGGGATTGGATAAACACACTTGACAATTCAACCCTAAGTCCCTTATCTTACACTCTATGACGCATTTCAGATAGGCCTATCAAATCCATCTTACGGTGTAAAATAACAAAGAATTTGAAGAGACACGATAACAAAAAAAAAAAAAAAAAGATGCACAAATTAACAACAGCATATAAAAATAACAGGATAGAAAAGCAAACAGTAGGGCATGTTCAAACCACAAGAAATCCAAGCATCGGTAGATTTATGTATCTACTGATAGATCTATTTTTATATCGGAGTTTGACTCAATAAAAATAATCTTTATAAAATGAGCCTTAATAGTTTCGTTTTTCAATGGGTTCAAAAGATAGAATAATGACAATCGCAAAAAGGAGGACACGCCAGAGATGCATTTACCATAATAATGGTTCATTAATGGTCTAGAAAGTACCACATAAATTACCACATAAAGTACCACCAGGGCCGGCTCTAGGGTTTTTGATGCCCTAGGCGAAAACAAAGTCAGCGCCCTGATTAAAGTGCCTTTGTTGGGACAAACTGAGTAGCGTTAGGGCATACTTTCTTTTTTTCTAAAACAACTTAAATAAAATACCCTTGGCCTTTCAATACCTAGATCAAGTAATTCGTCTGCCTTTGCTAGTAGCGCGAAGAAGTACTAAACTTTAATTTAGTTTATATTTTTATTAAAATTAAAAAAAGAATCCTCAATTATGCGCCCCACCCCCACACAAAAAATAAACCATTTTGCTCCCTAGACAGCCGCCTAGGTTGCCTGTATGGACGAGCCGGCCTTGAGTATCACATAGAATCCAGTACATAGCCTACCTTCAAAACACTGGCCAGGAATAGCTGAATATTTAGTCCAAAAATAGTAAAAATTTCCCGGCACTGTTAGAAAATAAACACAGCAGTGTGAAACAAGTCCCGTACACTTAACTCAGCCGTTTCAAGTCTAATGTATTAGTATAATATCTAGGAGACCTGCTGGTAGCGGTAAGATATAACAACTATCTGACTCTCGCTCTACAGCTATCTACGCGAAGTTTTTATTTTAAACGTTACAGATCCACTATCGCATTGCTACTCTCTCTCTCTCTCTCTCTGTGTGTCTCGCTCAAACCCACCCTCTCTATCTCTGCCACGACTTGTGTTTTTCAGAAGTCACGATGACATGTGTCGTACGCTAATGTTGTCTCTCTCTCTCTCTCTCTCTCTCTCTCTCTCTCTCTCTCTCTCTCTCTATATATATATATATATATATATATATATATATCGTATTATATATACAAGATAATTTTCCCCGGCGTTGCCCGGGGGGGGGGGGGAATAAAACAGGCCTAAGCTACGTATCATCATCATCATCAATCCCATGACCGTTGTGGTTGTTGGGGGGGGGGGGGGCGAATGGACACCTCAGCAGTCAACTTTCTCCACTTTTGCCTATCTTGAGCGGTTGTCACTAGCTGAGTCAAATGCAGCCCTGTCCAATACTTTACATTGTCGAACCAGCATCTCCGCTGAGGGCCTCTCCTACGCCCACCTTCTACTGTGCCCTAAAGGATTGTTTTTGACAGGCTATTGAGCCGCAAGACATAACCGAAGATTCGAAGTATTTTTCTCATGCATTTTTCTGCGCTGATTTCTATTCCGTATGCCTTTGCTCTATCTGCAAGCTTGTGTGTGAGCTCTTGTAGCTCTTTGTTGCTCCCGGCCAACAGGTCGATATCATCAGCAAATCTTAGATTGCATAGGGGCTTACACTAGTGGAGTTTGATGGATGGTAATCATCGAGTGTTTCTTGCATGATTTTTTTCTAGGAAGATATTAAATAGAACTGACGATAGGATGCAGCCTTGTCGGACTCCAATCGACATCTTCAAGCAGTCCCCTATACAACAATTTAGTTGAATTGCACTGCTTGCTTGATTGTAGAGTGCTTCTATTGCATGTATCAGTCCTTCTTCAATGTTGTAGCTTCTCATCACCTACCATAGTCCATCATGCCATACATGATCAAATGCTTTCTTGAAATCGATGAATTTATGATGGACATCGCTGCATATAAAAATTGTATAAACTATATTCAATGAACAGAAAGCCATAGATCTAATAATTTAAAAAAAACTTTTTAATGAAGACATTTAGGAAAGTAATTTAAAGTAAATATTGTAATCGGGTTAAAAATAGGAAAGTCTTTTTATTTAACAAAAAGTTTGATTGCCAAATAATGATTTTTAATTCATTCAGCGTGCCAACATTCTAAAAGTCAACATGCGCCACCAATTAATGTCTTGTGTAAAAGACTTGAGTTGCATTTTCGGGGGGGATGTCTTCCGCGTGCCATTGACATACGCTCTGTGTGCCATGTTTGGCACGCGTTTCGTAAGTTGCCGCCCCCTGATCTAGAGAATCCAGGCTCTAAAACTTTAAATTGTTTCCGGTCTTAATAAAATTGTATTCGTCTTCCTCTTCTCTCTCTAGCAATTAGGCTAATCATTGGTCTATACAGATCAGTGCAATTAAAGCTTGCCTTCAAACTACACTGGCGTATATGCGTGTCATGAAAACTCTAGATTTACGTTAAAATATCGTTGTTAGCGTTATTTATGAATGAGAATTTATTAATCTATTTGACCTACTTTCACGAAACAGCTAATTGTAGCCTACTTACATTATAGCTTCACGATAAGGAAAAATAGAGCATTATATAATTAGCGTAGGACGCAATAATCTTCTTTATGGAAGGGGCGTCTGTAATGAATAATGTATAAGATAATTTAATCAATAAGTTCATTTGACTTCACTCGAAGTTTAGGAAAAATTTGTTTATGATGAACAAACTATAAACTTTTTTTAAAACTGAAACTGAATATGTTTTCTCTAGGAATAGTTTCCCTTTGTATACGTCACAAAAACATTGTTGGTTGCTTATTCACTTTATGAATACACCCCTCCCCCCCCCTACTTCCTCTCTTATTGATTGTTGACAGCAAGCTTCCAATAAGTCCGTTCTTCTAGTCTTAGTCAGGGAAGTAACTCTATGGTCTAAGTGTCTTAATCTCTCAACAAACATACGCAGTTATGTCCCTTGTGGCCCCGGATATATATATATTGTTTGTCTATACGAATTGTGGGATTAATGCAAAATAATCTTATAATCTTGATGTAAATTTTTCAATATATATACTTCCTGGTATCTTGAAGTATATTTCTGGGGCTGGTTGAAGGAGGCGATTGTGTGGCCAAACTAATGTCAGTGGCCATATCAATTTACTTTTTCAATTTACATTTCATGCACACACAAAAAAATGGATTTCAACCAGGCTATAAATGTAGCCTATGGGTTTCATGCACAAATTATGGCTTTCATACTATTGAAATTGTAAGCAATAAATAATAATTAATTAATTTTAAATGATTTCGTTCGTCTTACCGTAGAAGCCTTTCTCCAGTGGCGCTGATTTTAGTTCTAAATTCTAAACAAAATACTGCGGATGTGAAGCTTCCCTTTTTAGCTATAGCACAAACTACTATATTCCATATAAGGATTGTGCTGTTTGCAATTGATATCTGATATATTTAGTTTGTGGCAAAATGGGGACTTGGTAACAGGGGGTGGGGGCGAAGTGGGTTTAACAAACAAAATAGTGAAAAGGGTCAAGGTCTGCATGCTAGATTTACACCCGTTGTGTTGGGTGCATTAGGGGGGGGGGGCGAAGAGGAGGAGGAGGTGTATGTATCCAAATGCAAAACAGAATGTAGGGCTGAATGTATCCTGCATGTTTTATTGATTGTTTTCTGTTTATTTTCCTCTCTCTTCAAATCAGGCAGACGTACAATCACACAGAGAACAACTTGTAAAGGAAAATGCATTGAAAAAAATAAACAACATTGAGACAGGCTTTTCTTAAAGTTGTAAATTCAAATAAATTGTTACAGCTAGGAACACTGTTTTAGGGCTCTACTATTGCCTATTATGAACTATGCCAAATCTAGAATTAGCCTTTTGTAGACTTCGCTTTTTGTAGACTTCGCTTTTTGTAGACTTTGTAATTTTATAATATCTATAATTTGTATCCAATACCCATACTTTGTAGGCCTACCTGATACTCAGAGTTTAAACCTGATACATAATTAATATCATATCTCTACCGGTAACAGTCTTGTAACTATACTAGTTTAAAAGGTTTATTATTAATTCTACAAGCATTGGAGGAAGTAAGTTCTTCGTTCTCAATGGCTAGGTGGGGGAAACAATCAGTAAGCTGATATTAGCTACTGGTATTGCTTTGGCCACACAATCGGCTGGCTTCAGGTAGCCACAGAAAGGAGTTGTAAACACAAGGAAGGATATTTATTCACAGATAGTTACTGTGAGCCTTCAAGAACATTAAGCCGCTGAAGATATGATTGTTTGTATTGCCCAGGCAACAAGGGATATAACTATGTAGGTTAGATTTGTTACGAGGGTAAGACAACTAGGGCATTGATAGTTTACTAGAGTAGAGTAAAGAAAGAAGAGATGGGGGAGGAGGAGGGGCTATTGGAACGATTGTTTTAATAAGCAATAGAGGGGGAAGGGGAGTATGGGGGCGTGTTTCTAAAGTAAGTAACCAATCAACAATGAGTGTGACGCAAACAACCAAACAAATGTTCAGTGAAAGCATTGGTTTGACAAAGGGAAGCTATTCACAGAATCAAGACAACTGAAGGAGATTTAAAAACAAGATTTCCCCCATTTATCATTTACTTTAAAATTGTGTTGTTGACGTTTTATGTGTTGTATCTGGACAGAGGCTCTCAAAGGTATTCGGCACAACGTAATGAAGGTACTAACTAAATCGCTCGCTCGGTGCCCCTCTAAAAACATGCTTTATTTATGGGGATATCTTATCTTTTATTATATATATATATATATATATATGTTTTACGCACTCCTTCTATTACTTCTAAGCAAATCGGAACCAGTAAAATGTGTCCTTGCTGCACAGCTCCAGACCGTAGACCTGTATGTCTTGGATAGATTCGTTTCTTGTCGGGAAGCAATTAAGGTGCTTCTTGATGAAAAAAATAATAATTTCCGATATTGAATGAGAACTGACTGTTGAAGCCGATGTTTGTGAATGACTTAGCGACACATTTCAGTGAGTTGAATTTGCATGTACAAGGACGGGGTCAAACAGCACATGAACTGTTAGACCACTGGACTGGATTTGCATTGAAACTGGACAATATCGCCGTGACATTAATTGCAAACATTTAACTATATCCCTAATTGAAGGCATAATATATCAAGATAGATTGGTGTTTTCGGACGTACATTGAAGCACTCAAAGCGGAGTTTTATAAACAAAAGCAAGACTTTCACATTCATGGACTCATGCTTTCATACTTCATCAAGCCTGTCTTGTTTAATCTTACTACATCTTTCATAGATCTTCATTTTTTTAGTGGAGGGGTATTGGCGATTTTAAAATGTATCAAATTTGAATTTTAAGTTTAAAAAAAAAACATCAACATTTGCCAATTCGCGGAAGAATCCGGAAGGAAGCTGCTTAGAAAAGGCATCCGCTACTCTCAACTGCTAGTCATTCGCTCTACTTTCAGCTTTTAGTTTAAAACATATTTGAACAAATATGTTATCGCAAATGAAAGCTGTTTTAAGCCTACAAAGAGGTCACCTACACTTGACTACTCAGAAATGACTAAATATCTTTCTCCCCTTGAACAATTAGCGAAAAGCATTCAATAACAAGACGCTCATTAATTGATAGATCTACAGACTAATTACATTCAAAAGAGTTTTTATTCTCATTTTCATTAATTTAGCAAAAATATTGAAGGGAGATAATTAGCCCGTTTCCTTTGCTTTAATATTTTACAAATGTTTTTTTTATTTTATAATAAGAAATAGCGTACAATTTATAACTTGCAAATGATTAAAATATTTAAAAAAAATAGTTGAACATTGTACAAATATTATACAACTAAATAGTTTATATGTACATTATTAAACATTACATTAACTACCCAGTGTCACGTGCGAAATCAGCTACTGACGTATGATGATATTTTTAGTAATGTATTATTATATATTCTTTTGATTCACATCCATCTTGGATCTCACAAGGTTGTATAAGAATTTGTATTGATGTTATTCAATTAGATTTGATGTTTATTTGACTCGTTTGATGTGAATCTTTTGTGTATGAAATGATTTAGATAAACTGTACCTTAATATAGAGGAAATCCACAATCCTGTTTGAATGATTAAACACAATTTTATTCCAACAAGTTGAGATGATAAATATAACAGTAACACAGAATACGATGATTATGATATTATATGATGAAACTTAATCAGTTGAGATTCTTCTATATCGTACTAAGCCGTAATCCTATCTTTAAGAAAGTGGTCAAAAACAGTCCTCACACATTAGTGCCCAAGCTAGAACTAAACTAACGATCTTCAGCCCTCCTGCATATGACGTATTTAATGCTATGACGTAGTGTCTAGACATATACATGTTTTATTCCTAACACGGAAACATTACGGGTTTAAGATTATTTCTTTTTAACTTTAGTTAATAATAATAGAACCAATATAATTATGGGAATAAAACTACTTTTGTAACACCAGATTGCATGATTACTTTGTATCTATCTGCTTCCATTATTTATCACAGGTTTGCTCTATGAGTGAGAAGTCTTGTCACCTTCCCCCTTCCCGAGCCTTGCGAGATTGACAAGTCTTAACGTGTATGCATGCATAAAAGTTCACGAGAAAGAACATTTCCGGTCGAATTCGATCACATTATAAAAAAAACATGACTGCCATGTGTGCTATGTTACTGGTTGTAGGCTACGAAAATATGTAGAAAATTAAATTTTATTTCATTTCCAAAAAGATGGCGCCAAATTAAAAAGGATGGATTGTGAATGTCAGATTACAAGAATCACGTATTTATAATCCCAATCTAATTGCTTGATGCAAAAGAATTTTCGTGTTGTTGTTTTTTACGAATTTCCGCATTGTGTTTTTTTAATTACCAAGGACGCAACACTTGACTAACTTATTTTATAAACAAAAGCTAAATTTAACCAAACGCGACTAACACTATGAGTATTAATTATCGCCTACTCACTTTTGATGTTAAAAACGGATTCCTCATAACTAATCTTGTAGTCGTTGTATATTTCTAAAAGACCAGAACTGGCTGTCGATGTTGAAATCAATTGTCAAACAGCACCAAAAGCATGGTTTTTATTTACGAAAATGGCGGTAAATTTCACCGGAAGTTCACGCTCATCCCAGTTCAAAAGGTCACACCTAATTAAGACTTGTCCATTAGGAGCTTGCTCAATCTTCTCGTATTGGCTCTCTATAGACCTTTTTACTTTGACCCCGGAAAAGGGCCTTGGCATTGAGAATCACTGACATATATTTCTTTTGGGGGCACAAAGATTTTTGTTTCTTCTTTCCATATAGTATTTTACTAAAGGCGTTGTTTTTTTTTAATGTTATTATCTATGTTTTTTAATTGTAGACAATAAAAACACATGGAAACCTTAAACTAAGAACCTAGGAAGGGAATTGTTTAAAAAAAAATTAGAGCTTCTTTTTTTTTTAAAGAAATACATTTATTAGACCTCGACTCTATGCTTTGGACCTTAATATTATGGTCGATTCTACTGTGATCACTGTGTCATTAATGTTTGAGTTTCTTCAATGTTAAAAAAAAATAACGTTTAGAACTAGTTTTGTATCAAAAAAATAATAATTAGGCCTATAATGCTTTTATTACTGTCGGCTATTTAAGCTATTGCTTAACTTAGCTCTAGACCGCTCGTTTTGATTAATAAAAAGGCAAATATAATTATAATTCTAGAATCTAGATATAAGCCTATTTTATGTTTGATAGAGACAGGGGCAAGAGCCGATGCAACTTCACGAATATAAAAACCATAGCCTTAGCAAATATTATGTTAAACTTTAAACAAATATTGTGTCTATATATTACAATTACAGACGCTCCTCCTATAAAGAAGATTATTACGTCCTACGCTTAACCGTGGTCTGAGTCTAGTCTTGCATTTTGATTAGTATATTAAATTATTAAATGATGCTAAGTTTCGCTTACTGATTTTAATTGTTTATTCAGGCAACCCATTCCATGCCAGGATGCCAGAGGCTGATTTAGTTTGGCACACTATTAACTAAAGGTTGCCGACCCCTGGTCTAATATACAATTCACATTTTATAATGACTTAGAAAAAGCAGTTTAGGTTTAAATAGCCTAAGTGAATCGTAACAATGTTTTTTATCTGAAATCTATACCCCAGGCCATAAGCCATGTTTAATAAATAGCACTGACCCTAATAAATAAACGCGTAGAATCCCGTGCAGAGAATTAATGAGCATATTGGGTAAATCCATAATCCCCAGCTGCCGGTATAATTTGTATTTGTTTACATTTTGCTGGCAATACATGTTTTTAATTGTCTCGCGTCGCTTGGTGACCCTGACCTGCACACGACTTGAACTAATCTATTTTTAGATCTATAAGCTTTCAAAACTCTTTTATTCTGTTGTTTTTACAACACGGCTGCTACAATATTATAGAAAATAGCATAGATAAACACACCAATCATTAACGAGACAGAGATCTATATGTTTTGTGTACAACTGCGAGTGTAAATTAAGTAGATCTAGGCCTATTACGTTTCTTCGTATGTTTATCACGTGACTGTTCATGTCACCTTGAATCTGGGAACATTTAGCCGATCTTATATTTATTATTATTTCAATTCATTATTATCATCATCAGACCATAGACCGTTGTGGTCGTTGGGGGGGGGGGAGCGAATGGACACCTCAGCAGTCAACTTTCTCCATTTTTGCCTATCTTAAGCGGCTGTCACTAGTTCAGCCGTTTGCAGCCCTGTCAAATCTTTTAGGCCTATATTGTCGAACCAGCATTTCCGCTGACGACCTCTCCGACGTCCACCAGTCGGTTCGATACGTTTAATAGGGCCTACATGATACAGAAGCTAACATGAACAGCTGATCGTCTAACAATACTAATCCATGTTCAAGCGCAACCGGAAATCTCTAGACGAACACAATAAATACCGAAAGACACTAGAATAAGAACTAAGTAACGAAACATTCTCATTACCGGTACAGCAACAAGGCCTATAGCTATGGTGAATTTCGGTATATCAACAAGGCCTATAGCTATGTTTAATTCCGGTACCGCAACAAGGCCTATAGCTATGGTGAATTCCGGTACCGCAACAAGGCCTATAGCTATGGTGAATTCCGGTACAGCAACAAGGCCTATAGCTATGTTTAATTCCGGTACCGCAACAAGGCCTATAGTCCTATAGCTATGGTGAATTCCGGTACCGCAACAAGGCCTATAGCTATGGTGAATTCCGGTACCGCAACAAGGCCTATAGCTATGGTGAATTTCGGTATATCAATAAGGCCTATAGCTATGGTGAATTCCGGTACAGCAACAAGGCCTATAGCTATGTTTAATTCCGGTACCGCAACAAGGCCTATAGCTATGGTGAATTCCGGTACCGCAACAAGGCCTATAGCTATGGTGAATTCCGGTACCGCAACAAGGCCTATAGCTATGGTGAATTGCATTGTGCTTTCCAGATTTGTCTCTTTTCCAAACAGTTTGGTGTTGGTCGTCTGCGGCCAGAACCTGTTGTGATCTGTTTTATAAAGAGGGCCTGGCTTGAAGCACTTGCTCTAGGCTGTGTCCTCGGACTCAGAAGACATAACACATCCGTAATCTTCACTGGTTCCAATGCTTGGCCTTCGGAACATATTATGTCGTCTTGGTCTATTATGCCCGATAGCAGTACGTCTTATAGTATATAAAAAGTTACAAAAGCGCGCTCTGTATAGACGCTATTTAAAAATTGCCTTCTACTTTTACATATCCATTGTTTACATATCTTGCATTTTGATAAGGATTGTTTCCTGGAGATTTCAAGTTCAAGCAAACTATGTCATGCCACGTAGAAAGATTTGTTTTTTCTTTTCATTGAGAATCTCGTGGCTGTCTGGTAGTACAGTTGTAGGAATATGCATCATTTAAGTCCACTTCCTTCGACTTCAAGTTAAAGCCTGCTCTTTAAAACAATAACTAATTGTGCTTTAGCCTTTATTCAGTCAAGACCACGGCAACAGTAAACAATTGTTTGTTTTTGGAGTTTTCTCCCCTAGATGAGTCGCTTATCGGACCTTGTTGAGCTGTAGAGTAATGACACAATGCAGGACACGGTTGGCCGACGGGTAATAATGACTGTATACACACGCAATAAGTTTAGACTGGAAAAAAAAACTACCATTACACAGTAAACAATAGGCGTAGTCCGTTACACAGTAAACAATAGACGTAGTCCGTTACACAGTACACAATAGACGTTGTCCGTACATTTAACAATGCAGAGATATACTACAGAGAGAGGATGAATTGATACTAGACAAATATAGTCTTATCTCCAATTAAGTGAGGGTGACGGCCAGGAGAATTCTCTACAGCTATCCATCGGCCAACTTACGACTTTTTACTGAAAACCTGGGACCTTCCAATACCAGCGCCAACCTGGAAGTGACCTCGCCATTTAACTGCTAGTTGTCTGAGATGTTGCTTGATCCATCAAGTCGGTTGATCGTTTTCGCTCCACATTGAGGAGACTAACTAGGACTAACCCGATAGGTTATATGCACTTGTATATATTGGCTGCTATTTTATAACATAATATGTTTTAATCGCTCGATATACTAGATCTAGATCGTTTGCTCTATTTTTAGAACTTCTATGTTCTTTTTTTTCCGTGCACAACCAATAAGGCTATCTTGAATTACTTCTACGTTCCTATATATATGATTGCATTAAAGGTTTCCGCTTTATAAAACTTTCGATTTTAATCTTAATTTTCCATTGAAAAAATCATAGCGAATTATTAAACCGGAAGTCTAGAGGACTTAGTGCGATCGGAAATTCCGAAACTAAGTGTTTCAAGTTATCAAATAGCAGAAATATCAAAGCAAACGGTCCATCTTTTATAGACTTTGGATTTTCTAATTAATAAATTGAATGCTTGATGTAGGCTATTTATACTACGTGTATAGGGTTGCAATATCTAGCTGGGACTTCGTCGGGATACTCTGAGATGGGAGTAGAGATCGACCGAAATTCGGTTTTAGCTTCGGTTTCGGCACCGAAAATAGGCAAAAAAACAGTACTTGAGCCAAGCTCGTAATAGTAATAGTATTTTGAAAAATCGGGACAAAACTGGGTCTTGTCGGAACAAGAAGGTCCATAACGGTGACAGTCCCGATATATCGAAGTAGGCTACTTCATTTCTTTGAATTAATCCCCAATCCAAACTAATTCTTTTTTTATATATACGAAACCCCCCCCCCCACTCTCAACACACATATTGTTTTATTACCGGTACTAAATAGTCATAACCTATTCAGTTTACTGTATAATTGTGGTGTAATTGAATAATAATTGTATAGCACGCCTGTTTGTCTAGGCACACTTTCGAATTTAAAAATAATTTCGTGAATTTTTAGGCGGTTTTGAAAAGCGTCACAAAGTGGAATAGCATAGCGTCTCATTACAACTAAATACTGCCCTGTGGCCAGCACTAAGTCTCTTTTAACTTACAAAATCAATTGCAGTATATAGCAGCAGTAGCTTGACGGTATTTTTTTAGTACGGCAAATAGTAAACTGTGCTTTACTGTGCTTAAACTTTTGTGTGCCAAGGGAGATAATACATAATTTTTAATATTTACGTTTTCTTATTTTCTTACCGCCCTTGAAAACTTGCTATATTAAAATCTGGGGTTTTGTTCATCTTAGATCTGTAGGAATTAAACAACTAATAATTGCCTTTCAGTTACATGATGCCTATACACATGTGTTCAATTTGACAATGTTGTGTTTGTTGTAATAGAATCCAAAATGTGTTCAATTTGACAATGTTGTGTTTGTTGTAATAGAATCCAAAATGTGTTCAATTTCACAATGTTTTGTTTGTTGTAATAGAATCTAAAGTGTGTTCAATTTCACAATGTTTTGTTGGGTGTAATAGGACCCAAACTGCTCATTGATTCAACCGCATGAACTGTTTACAGTTACAATAATTGCTTTGTGATTACGCCAGATCTGAGATTATGTTACTTCAAATATATTTCTATTCTATTCCCTGCTAAAATAATGTGACATTTTGAAAAGAATGTGTCAACTGGCGAGTAAAACCAAAGACTATAATAAGATTATTAAGATGGATAACATTTAAATTTCCCTGTTACAAAACATAATTCTTAATAAAATAAAATGTTTCACCACTAAACATTCTTTACTTTAAATTTTAATTAAGAATAAACTTTTTATAATAATTTCAACAGTAAACAATTTTTTTTCAAAGGAGAATTTTGCTGAAGAAATCTAAGAAAGTCAAAATGAAAGAACAGCAACTAAATATATAAGCAAATCCTTTTATATCTTTAATTATTTACAGCATGTATATACAAATAATAAATACAATTTACACAGAGCAACAGCAAACTTGGTCTCATCAAGGACTTGTGACAATTTTCTCTCATCTTGAACACCAGGTCATGCACGAATGGAAACAAGCAGCCAGGGCCTCACACACACTGTTCATTCATTAGTAGGGCAGCAGAGATCACAAGTGCCTCATGTAGTAATCGATTGCGGTGGAAAAAATGGCGAAGCCCACGGCGCCAAAGATACCTGCCTTCAAACCAGCTGTGGAAGAAAATATTTTGCTTTATCACACCTTTCAACAAGCCCAATGATACTGTAACATTTCAACGTAACTTACGATACTGTAACTGCAAGATTTTTACTTTACCAATCAGTGACTAAAAAGTAAAAAGATGGTTTAGCAATCTGAATGTTGTAGTCTATCCAGTTATTGGCTATTCAGGACTTTAGTTTGGGAAAAGTAAAGACACTTGAGAATTGTTTAGTCCACACAATTCCTGTGTATGTTGTGGTCACAAGAACTGGTAAACGCTGCTCAGCTTGTCACAATGGACCATCATGTCTTAAGTAGAGATCTCCTCCCTCCTTTTTAAAAAGTATGTAACTTTTAGTACACTCAGACATGCCTACCACTAATGACTAAAAAGAGGAACAATCTTGATGAAAAAGAGGATTTTTCAACAAAAAAGCGGAACACTCATTATCTAACAATCTTTTATAACAAAAAAAAACACAAAACATTAGCTATTTAAAATGTAGGTAGGCCTACGTTTTACAGACAATTCGCAATGGATCTAGATCTAGTAGGCCTACAAAGAACATTAAGTTTACATGTTTTTCTTTGCTGAATAAACTCCTCTGAATATTCCTTCCTATAACACTGAATAAGTTTTTTACAGTTTGAACAAGTCATATTTAAACTTTCTGAGGCAGGACGTTTAGATATATTCACAATCTCAGCAATACAGTAAAGGAAAAGAAGATACATTGCCAAACACGCGTATTACCGCAAAAACCTTCAGAAAAGCCCAGAATATATCTTTTAGTAAACCCAGAAAACCCAAGTAATGACAATTATAGCATTGGGACCTTATTTGTGCCTTTGTTTTATCAACCTAGACACGGACTATATTTCAACACACGAAAAAAACAAACTTTCCCATTTAGCGTAACAAAACTAGTAAAAAGCGGAACGGCGGAACAAAGTGTGTTTTTGGATAAAAAAGCGGAACAAATACGCCAAAAGCGGAACGGTAGGCATGTCTGGTACACTGTTACCAAACAATAAAAAAAACTTAGCTGACTGATTGTGTTAAATGCAATGAAAATAAATAATAATTAAAAACAAAGTTTTCATGTAAAGTTAACTGAAAATATATTCCCAAATTACTTTTTCAATTATAATTGGATAATTATCCAATAAACATTGATGTTTAAAGGTTTATGTAAAACAAATGTTAATGTACGATATAGGGATGTTGAATCATAAATGCAAAATTGATTATTGTTAATATTTATCTTTGCTAATATTCTATTTGTTTTAAAAGCAATTATCAGATTTGTAATAAGATTATCTTTTACATCAAGTTGACCTTGATATTAAAGGTTCTGAAGGAAAGGTCTCTTAAGAATAAAGCTTTATTAGCACAAGAATCAGGTCTTGCAAACATAGATTAGACTGAAGTGAAGCCGGCTGGTCCAGCGGTTAGATCACCAGACTGTCAACCAAAAACCAACTGACAGGTCGCGGGTTCTAGCCCTGCCACAGACGGATCCCTGTCGCCCTGCAGGAGTTTTGGGCCTAGTGGACGTAATAATCTTCTATCTAGAAGGAACGTCTGTAAACTTAGAAGATATAAGACTTTATTATTACAAAAAATGCACTTTCACTTTTGGTACAACCATAGTAAGGTACCTGTCTGACCAAATTGATCATAGGGCTGGTGAAGCAGCATTCACCAGTTTCAGTGGCCACGTCATACTAGGGGATGTGTGGCCACCACAATGCCAAGAAGCCTTTACTTTACCTCAACTAATGTCAGGTACCCATTAGAGCTGGGTAGACTCAGGGACACCTCAGTCCAGGGGAAAAATCCTAGCCTTAACCAGGATTCGAACCCAGGACCTTCGGTACGCCAGTCGAACGCGCTGCCACTCGGCTCCCGTTCCCCATGGTATAACCATACACCAAACTATTTTAGCTTTCCCTCGCATCAAGGAAACGGCAGGTATCCTTGAACAGAAATTGTATGAAAAATTAAAACAAACAAAACATGACAATCAATTTAGAATCGAATGCCTGTACAAATTAGTGAGATTAAAAAAAAAAAAATTTCTTAAGCAATTACAACATTTCCGAGATCTTTTTTTGTTATCGTAAAAAGAAATGTGGTTAAGGCTCACCTCTCAGTCCCAACACACCGCCTACAATTGCCCCAGACGCTGTTCCATTGATCAACTCAGACTTGCCACGGTACTATTGAGAAAACAGGGGAAACAATGTTTATATTTGACACAAACTTATTGTTTAAACATCCAAACATTGAAACACTTTTGTTACATACACAATATACATTCATCATATTATCTTTTTCAATTTCCCACATAAGGAGGAATAATTTCTCATTTATATAATAAAACTATTAGCAGACCAGAAATTTTTGTATGATAAATTTGGCTACCTGAAAACAGAGCCACAAATCTATACTTACAGATTCTACGAGACATTCAGTTCCTGAAAACATGGCGCCAACCAACGCAAAGTTTTTCCCATAGGACAGGGATCGAACTTTCATTTCCCTCAAGACCATCCTGGTTGTTGGCGTCTCTGTGGTCATGGTTGACATGGGATCAACACCGGCCGTAAACAGACCAAAGGCCGCCCCCAATGCAAAACCTAAATAACAAAAAAAAAACACAATGCAAAACCTAAATAACAAAAAAAAACACAATGCAAAACCTAAATAACAAAAAAAAAACAGACACAACTTTACATGTGATGACTTGCTTAAAAAATTAATCGGGTGAAATATGACCAATATAAAGTGATAAATAAAAGAATTAGTGCGTAATTTTGCATACTAAACTAAAATACTTTAAAAAAAAAAAAATTCTTGAGAGACTGATCCTAAAATGTAGCAATTAAAGGTCAACATATTGTATCGGGGGCACTGTGGACGTGTTCGGCAGCGGGTATGGCTGGCGTGCCGAAGGCTGAAGGTTCTGGGTTTGAATCCTGGTGCAGGCTAGGATTTTTTTCCCGGGCATTTAGTCAGGTTAAACTAAACTGCAACCAAATGGTGGGGGGTTATTGTTTAGTGTACAAATAAAAATTGTTTATTTGTCCCTAAAGTATCAGCTGCAGCAGTATTGTGTTCTCTATTTTAGCCTATTTTAGGCATAGGCATACATTCCTACATATATTTGGACCGATGACTAATGCTATTTCCCGATATTATTTTATACATTTGGAAATCAATTACCAGGAAATAAAAAGTCTAAAGGTAAATATAAATATTTATCATTAATACACATGATATTTTTTTATACATTTAGAAATCAATTACCAGGAAATAAAAAGTCTAAAGGTAAATATACATATTTATAACACACACATGGTATTTTGGTAATACTTTGGTATAACTGGTTCTAGAAAAGTAGGGTTCTAAAAAATTCCAACTGAAAATTTTTTCGCGTGGGGCTATTGATAAGTGTCTTAAGAAGAGCGGCAGACTATTAAAAATGAAAAAAAAAAATTTTTTTTCCAAAAAAAAATATTATTTGTATTGTTTTTACAAAAGCCTTGTGACGTCACAGGTCACAGGCTGATCAAACACAATACATTATTGTCTGCCGATCTTCTTAATTAAGACACTATCAATAGCTCCACGTACCAAAATTTTCAATCAGAATTCCTTAGAAGCAATAAAAAAATAAAATTTATCTTACCATATTTAATAAGAAATAGCACAAAAGAAAAAAAAAGAAACAAATCGTATTCCCTAGATCACGACACCATGCTGTCATCCTCGTCTCCAAAACCTAATACTTCCTGTCCCAAGATATGGCCAGGTTGGCTCTGTATAGCCAAATAAAAAAACTACAAAGCTCTCCCTAACCTTAGAAACTAACCGATAATAATGATTAACAAATACTTAGAAAGCTTAGAAACTAACAGATAATAATGATTAACAAATACTTAGAAAGCTTAGAAACTAACCGATAATAATGATTAACAAATACTTAGAAAGCTTAGAAACTAACCGATAATGGCTACAAATCTGGTCCGATAAGCGTGCAGTGCATGTAATGTGAAAAAAATAAACAAACCAAAGGGACGTAACACAATAAAACACAAAGTGCTCAAGGGAAGTAAAATTATTTCATAAAACATGCAAAATTAACAAATATTCAACATTAAATAAAAAATCACAGAAAAGGAATCTCACAATAAAACCAACGGATTCGTATTCAGGATAAAAAGATCTTTAAAATGATATATGAAACTTAAAAAAAAAAATAGAACCAGTTATACCAAAGTATAGCCGGTATTTTTTCCAAGTCACTAGTCTATAGTCTATAGGCCTAATCTATTAGAAGTAAAAAAAAATGTTTTCCTTTTGGCTTTTGAAACCTGCCATAAAATTAAAATATTTAAAAGATGAAAAACTAAGAGTAGACTAGTAGTATTAGTAGTATAGTATAGTCACTTATAGTGTATAGTACTATAGACTTATAGTTAGAGTATACTACAGTATAGAAAGTATGTATAGACAGTATAGTATAGTAGTAGTAGTAGTTAGTATATTAATTATTAGTAGTACGTAGTAGTTAGTAGTAGTTTAGTAGTAAGTAAGAGATCTTTTATTAAACTAAAATATCTAGGCTTCCTTACCCAAGCATTCTAATATCTTATTTATGACAACCATTTAATTTAAAATTCTCTCAAGTCAATATTTTTTTTTACACAACAAATTACCAATTACGCAGCTTGCTGATGACTTGAATGCACAACTGTCGAATATTTCACGGACAAACATTTCCTCCTTCGACAAGGGCACTTGCGGTATACCAGCAATAGCAGTCGATACATCACTTTTAGGCACTTTTTTATTACCTATTACATGGTCTATTATTAAATTAAAATTTGAAACATCTGCATGGGTCAAGTTTTTTGGAATCCCTAACTCATTTAAGTCAGTCGAGATAGGACTTTGTGAACTTGCTTTCTCCATGGGCGCCGCCATATTGCATAATATTAATCGTATTAATTATTAATGAACACTTTCTTATCGATACTGATTCTATTCAGGAAAAAAAAACACGCTTACGGTGCTTAAAATTATAAGGAGATGATTGATGTTTATTAAAATGTTTCTTTAGTTAAAAGTTTATTTATAATGCATTTGACAATATTCAATGTTTTTATTCCATTATATTAATTTGACACATTCGATTTTTAATATAGAAAAAAAAAGAACAACCGATTACAGTCAACTCTTTTGTGAAGTAAAATAATTTTAATCTTATGCCAGGGAATTCATGCCCATCAGAACTACTACAACAGAAAACACACAAAAAAAAGGAAATTATTGTTTAAAAAGTTAATTAATTAAAAAAATAAATAAAACAAGAATATAATTTTACCATTTCGAAAATGTAATTTTAAATAAATTCAATCAGTAATATTCCTTAAAATTGAGATTTTTTAAAATTAATATATTTATACATTTTTTCCTATATATACTTATATACACTCACGCAAAATTGACTGCCAGATTGAATTTAATTTACGTTGTTGTAGGAAGTGTCTACAGAGAACAAATAGTTTAAATCATAGATGATATGTATAAAAAAACATTATGATTGAGTATATTTGTGTTTACCTAAATGAACGCTAAAATTAATATTGTGTTTTGTTGTTATACCTTCATTTGAAAAAAAAATAGCATATGGATCATCATCACCTAATCATCTCGGCATAGGCGTATGGTCTAATATAGAATGTAATCTACATTTAATATAGAAGGTTAATTTTGATTGTAAAAAGTTAAATGTTCGCTTTTTAATTAAAACTATATTTATATTTACTAATATGTATGCATTAAATAAAAATATAGCATGAGTGCACTCACTTCCGTCGCCTAACTATCGTTGGTTATAAAATGATGTAGGCCTATTTGGTTTATAGAAATCTGGCAATCGTGTAGCATAAAAGCATTATAATGCCTACTTCATTACATTTCCTCGCAATGAGAATTTGTTCAATGAGAATCGACAATTCTCATTCCACCAAAATGAAAAGCGGGGCCATTAAACTTTTCTTATGTTGCTAGTGATTTTAGGCCATTACAGGTATGTTAAAACTTATTGCTGGTCACGATGAAATAAAAAGCTAAATAGATCTAGAGGATCTAGCTAGACTAGTCTGGTATTACTAGTATTAGTAAAATGTCAATTTTTTAAAATACATTTTCTTAATTCTTTTATTAGACCTAAGTTTTTAGCTTTTGCCCTCCCTTATCTATCTACTATTTACTATTACCAAGTCATTATTCAATCACTTTAATAAAACTAAAAGGGGCACTTGCAAATGCGTAAAATAGCCTATTATTACTATTATTAATATAATTATACATTTTCATGTTGCTAAAATACCCCTTTAACTTTATACTTTATTTTTATTCCTTTATTAAAAATTATTATCTGTAGAATATTTATAATTTATATTTATAGGCAGTATAGTATAGTTAGGCATTGACTATAATAATTTATATAAATAGTAGGCCTATGCCCTATGCCTATAGTAGAGTGTAGGCCCTAACAGTAACAGTGATGTAATGTATCTCTGTTACAGTACTTGATTTTAGTCATTAAAAAATAAAAGTTCATTAGCCCTAATTGATAGTAATTGCCCTAATCTTTAACCTCATATTAGGATAAAATTGTGAATTGAATCATTTGTTATTTATATTTATGGCAATACAATTAGACAATTAAGAAATTGAGGTAGGTCCTAATCATTGAAGACTAGTCACTAGGCCTCACTAGGGCCTACAACTTAGAAGACTACAATTTTATAGGGTCTTATGTCTAATACTAAAGTAGTCTAAAGAAAAAAAATATTATAAAAATTATGTAGGAATTGCATGAATCATTTTATTAAATTAGACTAAGACCTTTTCGCTTTTTTAAAAGTATAGTCTAAACAACATCATTTTAGCTTATTTTCTGAAGTGAAGTCAATTTTCCAAAAACTGTCCCAACCCCTAGATAAGCCATGTGAATGTAAATAGCAAAAGTGTAGGCCTACATCATTTTAATTAGTACATACTCTATGTATTGGCGCAGGGTAGATCTACAAGTTTTAAAGTTGTAAATAAAGTTAAGTCAATTAGTTTACACTATTTTGACTTTTAAACAAAACTGATAATTGTTTTTAAAACCAGTTATCATTTAGGAATTAATTTTTGATTATTGTTTAACGTTCCTAATCTAATTTCGACAGCAACATTATTATTATTATTATTATTAATTTGATTGTGGTATTGGTTTGTTATGGTTGTAGCAGCATATTTATCCACAATTACACAGTCATATATCAATAGGGATGGCCGATACTTTATCTATTAATTGGTGTCTATTTTCAGGAAAATATGGCTGCTTTACTGTTCAACTGTTTGTCACTGTTACGGGAAGCCTATAATCAGCTGAAGCCCTATCCGACCAAAACTAAATATGGTCTTCCACTACCGCAGAAGTGCCATGTTGTTCTCACGGACGAGGAAATCGCTGACAGGCCAGTTCTCATCATTGGTGACGTTCACGGCTGTTTTGACGAACTCCAGGATCTAATTGCCCAGGCACAGCAGATAATGAACACGTCAGATCTGTTCATTGTATTCGTTGGTGACATGCTAAACAAGGGCCCTAAAAATCACGAAGTTCTGGACTTAGTTCGTGAGCTCACAGCCAATGGTAAAGCAGCCGCTGTCAAAGGCAATCACGAGGAGTCGTTGCTGAGGGAGCATCGCAGCATGAGCAATGATAAGGATTACAAGCTTTCAAAGAAGTATCAATACCTGAGTACGTTTTCTGACGAGGATTTCAAATATCTTCAAAATTTGCCGTATTCCATAAGTATTCCCAAAATCAATTCAATAGTGGTGCATGCTGGGCTTGTTCCGGGAACCCCTCTAAAGCGTCAGTGCTTGATAGACGTGTGTCACATGAGGAATCTCGTTTATAATGAGACTGTGTGGGGACCTGTTCCTGTGGCTCACAGCAAGCCGGACATTGGCGTGGCCTGGGGGACCCTGTGGAAGGGGCCGCAGCACGTCTACTACGGACACGATGCCAGACGGGGCTTGCAGGATCTGCCATTCGCTACAGGTCTAGACACAGGCTGCGTTTACGGGCATAACCTCACGGGTATCATCATTGACAAAAGTGGCGATAAAGATTTTGTTACTGTTCGGGCTAGGAAGACTTATTACATAAATAATGAATAAACTAGTACCCGGTATTTCAATTGTAGCTGTTTCTTTAGTCATGTTGCCCGATGTGCTTTATTTATTTTCATTTGGCTTTTCCCTTCAGTATTATTGGTCTCTTATAAAATCAATGTTGTTGGTTTTTTGTATCTAGTCCTCGAAAATTGTTGACTCAAAAGTGGAAGAAGAATAGGAAAAAAATTGCTACTTATTTTAAGTCACTAGAATGTTAATAAATCGCTAACTTTAAAATGGTTCATAAGGTGTTAATTAAATAAAAATTGTAAATAAAGGCTTTCCGATAAGTCAAATAGTTACTTATTAGTGATTAAGTTCTTGAGCCAAGAAAATATTTGTATCTGGTCCAGACATATAATATATACATACAAAGCGTAGTGAAATCTTTTTCAGTTTAGTCTAAGATATACGCCCATTCTCATATACCCGGTATAAACATATTTATATATTTATCGTATGTATGTAAACAGTTTTTGGACTACCTGATACTAGTCCAAGAAACCAACCTAGAAAGATGTTTTTATTTTGGCACAGGGCCCTGTCACTCTTGGGTTATTACATCCCAGACACAGAGTTTGTTCCCCTTGCCTTTCATTGCACCAAAAGGAACTATTATAATAATATGTTGGAATCAACATATGTTAGAGTTTTTTTATTTTGCTTTATTTAATGATATGTTGTATTATGTTACTTCCACAATAAGAGGACCATCCCACCAAATAAATAGTTGATCTGTATTGGTGGAATGTTTTTTAATTGCCCCCAAAGTATAACAAAGATATATAACAACCTATTCTTTTTCACTTTTCAGTATTTCTGTTTGTTTATTTTATGTTTACCGCAAGCCCACAGATTTTATTTTTTGTTGTTATATTTACTTGACAAAACTATTTGTAATTTTATTCTTTGATTACACTAGGTGTGGCCTAGCATCTACCTTCTTCTTGGTTCCTCAAACTTATGGCCACATATATAATCCAAGTTTCATAAATACCACGACACTAAAAATGAATTCTGTTGACATATTTTAATGAAACAAATAACTATCACTTAGGCTGGGAAGGAAAAGTAAAATTTTTCTTGATTTATTTATTCTCGAGTCTACGGTGAAATAAAATTGTATTATGCAACTATTGGACTGTTTGGTTTGTGTTTTTAATCATTAGAGATGAATTCTAATTGTTTCTTTAACTGTTTTGAACCTTTTTTTTTATTTCATTATTTAAAGTATTTTAATTTAATATTAATAATAGCAACTGCTTTGTCTAAGGAAATGTTGATACAAAATAATGTTGTTATTGTTATCAGAAATGTTTCTTGTATTCTGTAAGATAACTTTATGTCTATATAAAGTGTCACCCCCCCCCCCCTCCCCTCAATTTTTCTATTTAATGGCCTCAACTAAATAAAAGAGGGAGGTCTCAGTATTTTTCTATTGCTGCTGAATTATTGTATTATTGTTTTCTAGATGTAGCATTAACACCTTAATTATTGTATTATGATCTGTACTGCAGTATTTGAAATGATCAGTGCATACCTTTTAGACATTTAATTTTAGATGTTTAATTGTGTTAGCTCTTCAATTCTTGCAAGTCCAGTGATAACACAAGGGAGAAAACCAAATTGATTTTATGCTCATTTAATTTATAACTTGACAGGAGTTATTAACAAGGGGCAATCACTGAGGATGATGAATAATCACCTGACCGAGGCTCTGTTTGTACTTAATACTACCATAGATATCAATAACATTAGGACATATTAATGATATTACACCTAGCAGTATCTGCAGCCGGTTTGTAATCAGCACTACAAGAAACGATAGCTCGGTCACTATAGTGACATTTTAGGTAAAGTAAATAGTTTTGTCAAAGATTGAATAAAAGTCACAATAGGTGTTGTTGTTTTTTCTTCTTTTTTTTTTATATGTGTATCTCCTTGTTGAGATGAATTCATTTCATAATTCAAATCCATCTTGGTCCTACGATAAAAATAAAATTCTCACAACAAGGAATGAGGCAATTTTACATTGAACTTACTTTATATCAATATAAATAATAATATATATATAATTAAAGATTTTTTAAATTACTGTCAATAACTAATAGGGCACAATTAATCAACTTGTTAGAAAAATTTTCATCGCAGTGCTATTTAATGCTTGAGGTCAAATATGACAGCGGTATAAATTTATTCAATTTAGCGAAAATGGAGCTATAAATATATATATTTAGTTTAAATAGTTATTTTTTATATATAAATTTTGTCAAATGATAGCAATACTGATGAAGTATTATTCTGTTAATATGATTTTTGTTGAAACTGTTAGTGTTGAACACACCCATCTCTCTGTATATGGATTCTTATATCTACATTCTGAAAGAATACTTCTAGAATCTGTCTTCCTATGGAAGAAAAAAACCTTTCATTTATAAAAATGTCACTTTTATAAAGTTTGAGAACCAAAATACAATTTTTGTATTACAGTTGAATTTTGAATTTGGTTTTTATTCATTTTGGGAAGAAACAAAACTATCCAGCTTTTTTTTTCTATTTGATTCTTCAACAAATGCAATAACATTATTTTGTTAAATTTATAAACACACTAAAATATTTAGCTTTGTCCATTATATATGTAATCTCTATTGTACTTTATACCGGTAAAAAACTAAATTACATTTAGTTAGTAAGATATTGTTGATAACTTTAATAATTCTGATTTTATATTATATCCTGTCATATCTTTATTCAGGAAACTTAATTCTTTTTCATGTTTAATGGAAAGTATTTGTAATAAATAAAAAAAAAGCTTTAAATCTAGTTTTTACAAGTATATTTGCTCATTAGTTAATTTACAGACATTCAAAATTGAACACCAAATTAGTTGTAGTTGTATCAGTTATTGTTATTGGAAATGTTTTTTGTTTAAAAAAAAATTTATTTGAGGATGTTACAATTATTTTTTTTACTGGTTAGTTTGCAAACTCTCTGCCATGAAATGAAAGTATTTTCATTGTTAAAAAGTCATTTTCTATAAACTCTGAAACTTACTCTGCAAATCTCAAGATGTCTATTAACATAAACTCATTCTTTTATTTTCTGGTTATCTCCATATTGGTCCATCAGACTTTGTCACAACAGATATAGTAACTTTGTTACAACAGATATAGTAACAGCACAAACAGAGGTACCTAATGTTTGCCTGTTTGTAAGATAGTTGGGCCATGTGAATGTTGTGTTGGCAATTTGTCACATCTCAAGCAATGACTTATATTTAATTTAATGTTTATAAACAGCATTCCTGCTCATTCAAGCTGTTTATATTGATCGATGCTATTGTCACAAGATTATATAACACACGTATGATACACTGGTGTTTTCTATTCAATGGATAAACATCCTTGTTCCAGATTCTGGCATTGAAATCTATTTTTGACACACTGAACATCATATTTCATGTTTTAAGAAAAGCAATTAGGTAGACAGTTTATACAAGCCTAGGCAATGAAAACTTTAAGTTGACAGTTTATACAAGCCTAGGCAATGAACACTTTAAGTTGACAGTTTATACAAGCTTAGGCAATGAACACTTTAAGTTGACAGTTAATACAAGCTTAGGCAATGAACACTTTAAGTTGATAGTTAATACAAGCTTAGGCAATGTAAATTGAAGTTGATAGTTTATACAAGCTTAGGGCACTGAAAATGTCATTTTCTTACATTTACTTTTAAGTTGCAATAAAATCAAGCATTCCTCAGAACTTACATTATTTTTAGTTTTTTGCTTCATTTATTTCTGTTACAGTATATATTTGTTTTTTATTTCCAGTTACTCATACTTGAGCCATTGTTTAATTAGTCAGAACATATACATCTATATACACGTCTTTGTGCTGACTTGGAGGGAACAAGGGAAGTAATAAGTCATTTTAAATTAAAAACCATGATCTCTTTAACAATTGTATTTATTTATTCCAGATTCGATTGTATATTATATTTATTTGTAAACACCCTGTGTTTATGATAAATGACTTGAACTATTCCATCTAGGCTATACATTGTTTGTGAGAAAGTGATGTCTTGAATTATTCATTCTACATTGTGGTGTGTGAATGTGTAGATTTTGTTGTTACTTGTGGTATTAGTTGACTCTATACCGTATATACTCGCGTATAAGTCGCACCGGTGTATAAGTCGCACCCCTAGTTTAAGATTTTTTTCCTTATACATTGTCATTGACCCGCGCATAAGTCGCACCCCGACTTCCCGGCTTACACTGCCATTTAATATCTTAAAAATGCATACCTTTTAAACATAAAAGTTAAAGTTACTAAATATTCACCCTAATTTGGAAACTTTCCTTAAAAAATTGTTTTAATCGTGCATAAGGCAAACATAATTTAAAAAAAGCATATCCTAATAATGCTACATAACTCCAATCAACTATATGGGTTATCTAGGAAACTTTATAACAGAGTAGTAATGTTTTTCGAACTTTTCTAAAACAGTGTCGGGTGTATAAGTCGCACCCCTACTTTTTGTCGAAATTTTTTGTAAAAAAGTGCGACTTATACGCGAGTATATATGGTAGTTATTATTCATGTAAACGTAAACAAAAAGTATTTTTGAATAAGGATTCTGTCAAATCTACTTAAGCAAGTTTTGTTTCGCTAAAAACATTACCTTACAGTTTTTTGTTTTTACTTTATTTGTAATGCTGAAAATGAAAATATCTTCAAAGCATTGACAATTCTTTTTTTTTTCATTTGGCTCAAAAAGCCTGTTGTGATAATTTCTGAAATGTTGTGCTACTTAATACTTAAAACATTGAATATATATACAACAAAATCAGTTCTTTTATTTCTTTTATAATAAAAATAACTACATCTACACATATTGGTTGTGTATTTTTTGTTCCATAAATTTCTACGAATTATTTTTTAATTGATGCTAATATATATTTTTTAATTCTTTTATAAACCCTGTCTTGTTTTTTGTTTTTTTTTAAGTGTTAAGAAGCTTTATTTCAATCATTTTTATTTTAGTGCACACAAATGATTATAAAGTGTTCTTTTCTGTTTAATTTTAGTAGAAAAAAAAACTTACAGGTATTCCTTTTTTTCTTTCTATTAATGAATTAATGGTAAGTCACACCAATTTTTTATAAAAAAGACATGATAATAGAAGCAAATTCAATGCAAGACATGACAGAATCAGATTAAACTCAATGGCTTGTCTGTCTTTCTCATGGGGTGCAAAATAAGTGCACTCATACAATTGTATGTCCCACAATGTTGATCTGTGTCCACTCATACAATTGTATGTCCCACAATGTTGATCTGTGTCCACTCATACAATTATATGTCCCACAATGTTGATCTGTGTCCACTCATACAATTATATGTCCCACAATGTTGATCTGTGTCCACTCATACAATTGTATGTCCCACAATGTTGATCTGTGTCCACTCATACAATTGTGTGTCCCACAATGTTGATCTGTGTCCACTCATACAATTGTATGTCCCACAATGTTGATCTGTGTCCACTCATACAATTGTATGTCCCACAATGTTGATCTGTGTCCACTCATACAATTGTATGTCCCACAATGTTGATCTGTGTCCACTCATACAATTGTATGTCCCACAATGTTGATCTGTGTCCACTCATACAATTGTATTTGTATGTACCACAATGTTGATCTGTGTCCACTCATACAATTGTATGTCCCACAATGTTGATCTGTGTCCATTCATACAATTGTATGTCCCACAATGTTGATCTGTGTCCACTCATACAATTGTATGTACCACAATGTTGATCTGTGTCCACTCATACAATTGTATGTCCCACAATGTTGATCTGTGTCCATTCATACAATTGTATGTCCCACAATGTTGATCTGTGTCCACTCATACAATTGTATGTCCCACAATGTTGATCTGTGTTTACTCAAATTGAAATAGCTTTAAATACTTGCACCATGATTTGTGATGTGCCAAGATGCACCATGATTTGTGATGTGCCAAGATGCACCATGATTTGTGATGTGCCAAGATGCACCATGATTTGTGATGTGCCAAGATGCACCATGATTTGTGATGTGCCAAGATGCACCATGATTTGAGATGTGCCAAAATCTGTGTCCACTCAAATTGAAATAGCTTTAAATACCTGCACCATGATTTGTGATGTGCCAAGATGCACCATGATTTGTGATGTGCCAAGATGCACCATGATTTGTGATATGCCAAGATGCACCATGATTTGTGATGTGCCAAGATGCACCATGATTTGTGATGTGCCAAGATGCACCATGATTTGTGATGTGCCAAGATGCACCATGATTTGAGATGTGCCAAGATGCACCATGATTTGTGATGTGCCAAGATGCACCATGATTTGTGATGTGCCAAGATGCACCATGATTTGAGATGTGCCAAGATGCACCATGATTTGTGATGTGCCAAGATGCACCATGATTTGAGATGTGCCAAGATGCACCATGATTTGTGATGTGCCAAGATGCACCATGATTTGTGATATGCCAAGATGCACCATGATTTGTGATGTGCCAAGATGCACCATGATTTGTGATGTGCCAAGATGCACCATGATTTGAGATGTGCCAAGATGCACCATGATTTGTGATGTGCCAAGATGCACCATGATTTGTGATGTGCCAAGATGCACCATGATTTGTGATGTGCCAAGATGCACCATTCTTTGTGATGTGCCAAGATGCACCATTCTTTGTGATGTGCCAAGAACTACAAGGATCCAAACAAATACTTACTGCTGTACCAGAAATACCCGGTACAAATAATGATATTCCACCTTATCATGATGCTATAGGACAAATAGTAACTTAACATCATTTAAAACACTTATAGAAATGCAGGACTAGACTCGGACCATGGATGAGCGTAGAACGCAATAATGTTCTTTGTAGAAACACTAGAGGATAGAGGGGCAAAGAATAAAGTAGTAATAATACATAAGGCATTAAACTCTAATTTAGAAATACAACCCAATTACAACCTGTTGCAAAGCTCAGATAAACATAAAGACAAAAACACTTTCCTTGTCCCTTATGCGAGATCAAATTCATATAAGTACTCTTTCTTCTGGGTGGCATTCGGGCATGGAATGGGTTATCTGAACAAACCAGGAAAACCAGTAACTTGACATCATTTAATTTATTTAAAACATTAATAAAAATGCAAGACTAGACTCGGACCATGGATGAGCGTAGGACGCAATAATCTTCTTTATAGAAGAAGCCTTTGTAATATTACTAATATATAAGATAAAATAGACTACTACATTTATAGGCCTAAGCCCTACATATATAATATAAACCACCTATATATACACTCCAATTCCTACCATTCATAACATAACACATCATAGAAATAGAATCATAATGAATAGTGGAAAACCACACTATACTCCCATTATGATTTATGAATATAAGAACCATAAGTTGAACTACTTATAACTAGTAGTCTAGGACTGTTTTTGATAGACTGCCTATATTGATTATTGATAATTAGTTCAAGATTTAATTAGGAAGAGGAAGTTATAGCCTACAATATTCAATATAAAACATAATTAGACTCCTTCCTACCTATATAGTATTAACATGAACCAAGCATAAGACATGTATAAAAAAAAACAAAATGTATTGTAAATATTATTTTCAATTTAATTATGTTTACAAATTTCCTCAGGACTTAAAAAATGAGCCTTCATAAGTCTATTTGTACCCTAAATTAATGCACTACATTGTAAACTGAAAAAAAAAAATCGACCACATTTCGCATTTTCAAGGACAGGAGAGTGTTTACAAAACATGGCTGATCTCAAAGTAGTATTCTTCATAAATAAACTGGTATTTATTGTATTTTCATCAAATGTAAAGTGTATTTATCGACGCAATCCGTTCATTGAGAGCACATAACATACTAAAGTTTGATTCCTTAAAGTTTTTAATATACTTCACCACTATTTGATTAAAATTAATCATTTGATTAGCATTAAAATGAACGCTAGGCCAGGCTAATTTTTTTTTTTACCGCTACGGCCACGGCTTTCTCTAATTTTTTAATGAGGTCCTATTCATTTTTAGTAGACTAAAATACTATAATTACTATAATAAATAATAGAGTATTCCTCTTTTGTTGGTGACCCCTCAAATAAAGTATAAAGGAAAGATTGAACAAAAAGTTAGTTCAAGAAAGTAGTAGGCCTAAGCACAGTCATCACAGTCACAGTGGGCTTAAGTCTCAGTGACTTTTATATAAATTTACATTAACCATGATTATCATTTTTATCATAAATGATGATTAGCCTACTCCTACTCTTGTCACATTTCAATATAAAATACATTAGTCAGGCATTAGGCCGGCTGGTCCAGCGGTTAGTTCACTGGACTGTCAACCAAAAACCAACTGACAGGTCGCTGTTTCTATCCCTGCCGCCCTGCAGGAGATTTGGGCCTGCCTAGTGGACGTAATAATCTTCTATATAGAAGGAACGTCTGTAAACTTATAAGATAAGATATATCATTATTGAATGATTATTTTCATTATTCAATTATTCAGATTATTCCCACTGGCCACTGGTAACAAGTTAAACATTTTAAACATGTAACATGCTATTTTTAATATTATTCTAAGTCTCTAAGTGTATATCATGTATATATATCGTAATATTATATTCATAAATAAGTCAATGAGTGTGTCAAAAACATCAGTTTCATCAGGCATTCTTCATCATTCAATTGCGAAAAATATTGTTTCATCAAGAAACATACCACACTGCTTCCAGACACGAAACGAATCTATTGAACTATTGAATCTATATACATTACTTAACCTTGACTAAGCCAGCGAAAACCGCTATGTAACAGCAGATCCACATATTCACTTTCAATTTCTCGTAGTTAAGATTTGAATTAGACTCTACAGGTAAATCAATGAAAGGTGGGAAACTCTAAAGTTGACTATTTTAACAACAGTTTCCATTACGGAGCGCAAGTCCAACAAAGAGATCTTTGCACACAAACTTATTTTCCTTTTTATTTGTTTAATTTTACCTTTGTGTGATTCCCTTACAATTACCAAACTTACTTTAAAACTTACATTTGATTTAATTTGAGCCATAATTTGCAGTATAGGCGTATTGGGCTGACTATACTGTATTAACTGAAGGGACTTACAAATGATTACCTAGTTCTAGATTCTACACTTTTTTTTAAAATTGCTCATTATAATAAAGCTTTTAGTTCATATAATTAAATAGGCACTATTTTTTATTATATTACATTTTATGATAAGTATCTCAAAGTTATTAATTAAAATAAATATTGGAAAGTCAGCTGACTCTATAACTTTGACAAGATCCAAATAAAAAAGTTATAAAGTTGGCTGACTTTCCAATATTTTTAAATTAACATAAGAATTCAAAATAAAAATGGATTTATTGTAACATTTGATTGATTACATTTCAATTTTTTGTTTCATTATTTACGTGTCTAGTCTTAGAGTACTGTTGCTTACAGTAGACAACACTTCAATTTCCGTTGATATCCAAGCCTAGGAATTATTTTTTAAAATTTACACGTGTATAAGCTGCACCCCTTTGACGGACCAACAAATTTGCTTAAAAAAATGTGCGGCTCATGTACTCAAGCTGTTTATGGTACGTTTCAAAACTATCATTTGTAGAAATCTGATTTTTAACAGTTCATCAGTATTTGTCCATCCTATCAAAATTGAAGGCTGTCAAAGGCCAAGATATAGGCTACAGAGGCCAGCCAATATTCTCCTTCTTCAATTTAGGCTTAATATCTACAATGAATAATTGTGGGATGAATACAAAAGTTCACATTACTTGGTATGATAAATAAAATATTGCACATTTTAAAAACATGGAGGTATTCAGATGTGGTATACAACTAAAGATTCAAAGATAAAACTAAATTATAGTGTTTTGAACAGTTGTTAGTGATATACATAGAGTTTTAAAAACAAGCTACTAAATATAGTTGTCTTTCACTTAATAAGTAAAAATTGCTGAAAATAATTACAGTGGTATCTTGAGTTACGAGTTTAATCCCTTACTCAAATTTGGACTCGTAATTGTACTTAAAAAAATAGGCAGAGGTAATGCTCGTCTATTGAAATACTCCTAAACAATTCACTGATAAGCCATGGTACCACTGTATTACTTGATAAAATAACAGTACATGTTGTTTTGAAAATATTACTTTTGTGCAAGAGGTTTTCTTAATGTAAAATTTTTGTGTAATTGTTGATCAGTCTACAGATTGTGTACAGATGTAATACTTAAATTGTGCTCTACATTTTGAAATATTGTTTTTTATTCTTGAAAGGTTCCAAGGCTTGAGCAACCTTTTGTCAACAGCGGCATTCAAAGACTAGCTTGTTTCATCTGATCAAAGTAGATTGGACACTCTCCACCAATAGCCATGTCTTTTAGAAGACATTCAAGAACATTCCTTAAGAACAGGGTTTTTCTTTTAATTGTGATTTTCACCATTCTTAGTGTTGTGCTTATGTACCATGCGTTGTCTTCCCACGGCACCAAGCAAACCTACGAGAATGATGTATTCTCAGTGGGACAGAAACATAGGCTCCGGCCGAAGCATAAAAAGTCGTCTGCTAACGCCTACAAAAGTGGATCTGATTCAGAGAACAGTGTAAAAAGTTTAGCGACTGTGTTGTATGAAAATCTAATCCCGCAGGAGCTGGACATGTTAAAGAACAGGGATCTGTTGAACACCAACACCAAGGAGGCCCTGACAAACCTACTGCTGAGTTTGTATCCCTCCAACTTTGCAAACATCCCTGACCCTGATGAGATGGCCTTGGAGGTGAAGCACACGCTGGCGGACTACGGCTTTGAGAGTGGCATGGGCTGCAGGGACATCGATGACCTTGCGGTGAGTGGAGCCCTCTTTGCGTCACGGTCAAAGATTGTCGAGCGTGGTGCGTTTGCACGAGACAAGTACAACAATTACGGGTTTAACAGCTACAGAAATGATGAAAGAAACGATGATAAGTCCAGCTTTGCCATCAGAAGTGTTCTCGGTGACCTCGTCACCAACGCTGCTTGCCTGAAACAAATTAATGATGCAGAGCTTTGTTCAACAATGGGAGTCTACAGGTCAGTACAGATACTCATTTTACAAGTTCTGTTTAGACTTAATACATACATGATACTTGTCTTGGGTTTCTTTTTAAATATTACCTTAAAGGAAGGCTTTATTTTTAAGACAATATAAAAATCTACGCTATATAATAATATATTGGTGATTTTTTTTTAAATAAAAAAAGGAATTTAAAAACAAGCCTTTAAAATAAAGAAAATGATTGCTCAGAATAAGATTTATTTTATATATATTTAATAAAAGGGAAATAACCTTTTTTGGAGACTATTTTGTCCTGTTGTTGACAACAGCTCTATATTAAAATATACTTGGCTATTGTAATTATCCTAAGACCAAACAAATGTCTCTTTTTTTTTACATGTACACTTTATTCAAAGGTAAAGAAACTTTTTGAAACATTATAGTTTGGAGGTGTTGAAATTTGTAGAGCTTTCAATTTCAAAAGACTGCTCATGAAAAAGTAAAAAAAAACTGTTTATACAAAAGTCCAATAGACTGCTCTTTGAAAGTAAAAAAAACTGTTTATACAAAAGTCCAATAGACTGCTCTTGCAAAAGTCCAAAAGACTGTATTTACAAAAGTCCAATAGATTGCTCATGCAAAATTCCAATCGACTGCGCATGCAAAAGTCCAAAAGACTGCTCATGCAAAAGTCCAAAAGACTGCTCATGCAAAAGTCCAGTAGACTGCTTATGCAAAAGTCTAAAAGACTGCTAATGCAAAAATCTAAAAGACTGCTTACGCAAAAGATGCTATACTTGATTATATCAATCTGTGATATTCTGTTGCAGACTTCTCAGAGAGGTGCTGCTATTGAGTACACTGCATCACCCAAGCATTGTCAGACTCAGTGGATTATGCCTCAGGGGCAGCCGAATGTCAAACAAGATTCAGGAGAAAGGCGTCATCATCGTAACAGAAGTGGGTGTTCCGCTGTCCCAGGAAGCTGTTTTTTCCTCAACATGGGCCCAGCGAGTCAAAGTAAGCAAATAAAAATTGTATCAAGTTAGAAAAAAAATCAAGTTAGATGATTTAGTATAAACCAAAAAAAAACATTTTATTCTTGTCCGCACAGGCACATATATTTCCCTCAAAGAAAGTTATAAAAGTGTCTAGTAAACAAAAATTAGACTGTAGCTTTAAACCAAAGTCTATGGCAGAATGTTTATTCATTTATTCCATAGAGGATAAATTAAATTTGAAAACAAATATGAACCAGTTTGTGTATTTGATGTGTGGAACTGTAATTGTTGTCAAACAAAGTGGGTATCAATAGCCAGAAGGTTGTGCTATATGGATCAGACATTTTGATTCATACTGGAATGATGATTAACTCAGCTGTTTTTGTCCACAGTATGCTTTACAGGTGGCTCATTTACTCAACTTCATGGACAGGAGCTTCTATGGCAGCTTGGCATTTTCCAAAGTGGATCTGAAAGACTTTGTCTTAGTTGGCGGCAAGACCCTGAAGCTGGCCGACCTTGATGACATTGAAGTTGGAGAGAAGACCTGCCATACCAATTCTGAATGCATTTTGCCAGGCTTGAGTATAGGTTAGTATGTGTGAAATGTGGTACCAAACTTTATTTAGTCATCCTAAAACTGTTACATTAAAAACCCAGCTAAAGGCATTTATTTTATTGGAAAAGTAAAGTATTCTTTTTAGGCTTTAGTCAGAGGAGCGATTTCAAGTTAATTTGGCACGTGGGTTTGAATCCTGGTGCAGGCTAGGATTTCTTCCCCGGGTCTGGAGAGTGACCCGAGTCTACACAGCTCTGATGGATACCTAAACCGAGTTGACGTAAAATAAAGGCGGCTGTGCATAGTGCAGACCACACAATCACCTAGTATGCCGTGGCCACAGAAGCTGGTGAACGCTGCTTCACAGGCCCTATGGATCAATTTGGTCCGATGGGACACTTAATTTAGTGACCACAGCATACAAGGGGATAGTGTGGCCAGCACAACGCCCAGCTGCCGTTACTTTTTCTCAGTACGGCAAGCCTGCAGCCACTAGACCATAATGTCTCACAATAATGATCATGTATTGTTTCTTTATTACTCAGCCTATGGGTTGAAAAGCTCATAATGTAATTGTGATGTGATCCCCACTATGAAACATTTACAGGTGTCGAGTGTAAAAGTGGAACGTGTGAAGGTCTGAATTCTATGAGCAACTTGCACCTGGTGACCAAGAAAGTGCTGCTGACGCTGTTGTACAGTCCCTCGGGCGAAGCGGCTGCTCAGCTTGTGTCTGACCTTAGTTCATTTAACATGACGGTCGCGTCAGTGGTGGCAGCTCTCACCAACATTTTCAACTCCCTGCGTAAGTGTGCCAGCTTTTTCTCGACACTCGTATTCTGGTCTGAAATTTAGTTAAAAAAACTGAATCAATGAACTGAATCAATGAACTAAATCAATGAACTTACTATAGACAAATGATATTTTGAATTTTTTTTTAGTTTTTTAACCTGAAAATAGTGAGTGTTTAGGTCTATGGCCTACAACAGTAGTTCTCAAAATGTGTGCTGTGGCTCCTTAGGAAGCTTCTAGGACTTTGCTAGGGCCCGAGTGAATATGGGGCACGGTAGTCGAGCGGCAGCGCGTTCGACTAGTGATCCAAGGGTCCTGGGTTCGAATTCTGGTGAAAGCTAGGATTTTTTCCTGGGATTTGAGGGTGCCCCTGAGTCCACCCAGCTCCGATGGGTACCTGACCTTAAGTTGGTTAAGTAAAGGCGGCTGTGCATAGTACTGGCCACACAATGTGGTGAATGCTGCTTCACCGGCCCTATGGATCAATTTGGTCCGACGGGATACTTTTAAGGGAATATTAGCAAACTCCTTTGTAATCATTTTTTTTTCCAAAATGGATTCAATGTGGTAAAATAAAATTTTATCTTGAGAAAACGTCTCACTTCAAAAAGGGCATCTTCATTGGAGAAATTAGGGAACCACTGGCCAATCTAGTTTTCTTTAGCCAGATGCATTTATTTTTGTATCTTTGTTTTTTGCTTATTGGCAGAGAGTCTACCCACACTGCGTCAGATCTTAATAGAAAGCACCAGTATATCTGGTGTCAGTATCTTTTATTATCTTATATATTATATTACAGTCGCTCCTTCTATAAAGAAGATTATTGTGTCCTACGCTCTTCCGTGGTCTGAGTCTAGTCCTGCATTTTTAATAATGCTTTAAATGATGTTAAGTTACTGGTTTTCCTGGTTTGTTCAGGCAACCCGTTCCATGCCTAAATGCCACTTGGGAAGAAAGAGTACTTTTATGCATTTGTTCTCGCATAAGGGATAAGGAAAGTGTTTTTGGCTTTATGTTTATAAAGTTTATTGCAATAAGTTGTTATTGGGTTGTATTTCTAAATTAGAGTTTTATGCCTTATGTATTATTACTACAAATAAACGTATGGTATGCATCAGTATGTATGTTCATTGTGCCAGTACATATGAATGATATGCCACTATGTTCAAGATTTCACCAAACACTATCACTAGCTTCACAAACTAATGACATGACTGTCTATGTTTCAGCTAATGATCAGTCAGTGGTCAAGGCCAAAGAAAAGATGTCATTGAATGATCAGATTCATGGGAATCAGTTGTCAGAAAAGGAGGTACATTCCTAGTTTTTAAACCATTACTAACAAAAAATCTATTTTTTAATGCAATTCATATAGTCTTAAATTTTCAGTTTAGTGACAAAGAGTCAATAAGGTCATTAGAAGTTTTCTAACTATGGGTTTGATTTTTAACACAATGCCAACAATTGTTGGTCTTATTGCTCATTGTTAGTATTGTCACGTGCCAAATCAGCTACTGACGTATAATATATATTTAGGAATGTAATATTGATACATTCTTTTGATTCACATCCCTCTTGGATCCTACAAGGTTGTATAAGAATTAGTATTGATGTTATTGTAGTAGATTTGATATTTCTTTGGCTCGTAGGATGTGTTTTCTGTGTATGAAGTGAATTAGGTAAACTGTACCTTTATATAGAGGAAATCCACAATCCTGTTTGAATGATTAAACACAATTTTATTCCAACAATTTGAAATTATGAATATAACAGTAACACAGAATACAGGTACCAATATTATAGAATGAAACTTAATCAGTTGAGATTCTTCTATTTCGTACTAAGCCGAGATAACGTATCTTTTAAGAAAGTGGTCAAGAACAGTCCTCACACACTAGCGCCCAAGCTAGAACTGACTAACGATCTCTAACCCTCGTGCATATCACGTATTTTAATCCTATGACGTAGTGTCTAGACACATTCATGTTTTATTCCTAACACGGAAACATTTCGGGTTTAAGATTATTTCTTTTTAACTTTAATTAATAATAATAGAACCAATATAATTATGGAAATAAAACTACTTTCGTAACAGTATAACATATTTTTTTGTTAGGTCTAAAATTACTGGGATAATATTTATTGCTTTTATGGTGTAACAAATGTTACATTTGCAGTCAAAAGTCAACAGCATATCAGGACTACATAAAATACCATGTTTATATAGTCAGGCGAAATATTGAATGTACATATTTTCAGTCACTAACAGAAGCATATATTCAAAATACAAATTATAATGTTTTTTGGATGCTGTTTTTTTTAAATAAGAATGCTAATGAATGTTTTGTTTATTAGAATAATGTGTTTGGTATAAGCTGCTTAGGAAAACATTGGAATTTTTACAATAGGCCTTAGTAATTTAGACCTGGGCCTATAAATTTGAAATTGTAAAAAAAATAATTGCTTACATACATGATAAATCTCATAGGATCATTATATCATGGTTACATCAATGCATGGTATGAATCTGTAGGAACAATATACAGTTAACCCTTGCTACTTTGCGGTTCGACATTCGTGGAATCACGACTTTGCAAATTTTAAAAAATCATGTTACATGAGAAAATGAATTTTGGACTTTCCGGAAATTTCAAAAATAGTCGCGGTATTGCTAAAGAAGAAGAAGAATTGCTAAACATTTGTGCCTGTGTACTGTATGTACATACAGTAGATATCTGTACAGTACTGTAATGGGAGGTTTGTTAACAGTACGTAAAGGGAGGGTTTTAAAAGTACGAATACACGTTAAATAAATACTGTAAATATGGTGTCCCTACTTTGCAGATGTTCAGCTGTCGCGGCTGGTCTCGGAACCTATCTACAGTGATAAATGAGGGTTAACTATATATCATGATTACATCAATGCAGATGTGTATCATTAGAAACATTTAATCATGATTATATTTATTCCTGTAGGTGAGCCAAAACTTAGAGGAAGTGCTGGCCCTGTTTGATCGAGAGGAGAGAAAGAATTTCCCTGGAATCTACGACTATTACTGTCCAGAGTCTCGCGTGAAGTGGGGCTGTGTCATCAATGTGAAGAGTCTTCTGGAGGCAGCTATACTATGCTTGAGTGACACCAAGTGTCAGGCCTTCGTAACTTTCTCCACTCACCCAGAAACTGAAAGTAAGTCTTTCTTAAATGCTTAAAATGAAATGTGTCGGCTTTTGATGCATGAATATAAAGGTAGTAAATTACCCTTTGGGCCACATTGAACATAGGGCCGCTGAGGCAGCATTCACCAGTTTCTGTGGGCATGGCATACTAGAGGATTGTGTGGCCAGCACAATGCTAAGCCGCCTTTACTTTACCCAAACTAATGTCAAGTACCCATTAGAGCTTGGTAAACTCAGGGACAGATACTAGCCTTCACCACGAAACGTACCTAGAACCATTGGTATGTCATCATTGGCTCGATTAGTCTGTGGCTCATCTGTCAATCACTGACTCGGTCTGTGGCTCATCTGTCAATCACTGACTCGGTCTGTGGCTCATCTGTCAATCACTGACTCGGTCTGTGGCTCATCTGTCAATCACTGACTCGGTCTGTGGCTCATCTGTCAATCACTGACTCGGTCTGTGGCTCATCTATCAATCACTGACTCGGTCTGTGGCTCATCTATCAATCACTGACTTGGTAAAAAATTATTTATTTTGTCCAAATAAAATATTTGATTCAACTTGGTATTTTTATCCCCAGAGATTATGACCATTGTATTTAAGAACCAGACAGACTCGAACCCATACCATTCCTCTGGAAACACTCTGTTCATACGAAAGTCTTCGGTCAAAGTCAAGGTGAAAAGCGATAAGGAAGAGGAGATTGTTCCGGTACATGAACATTTGATACCATCCAGTGACATCAGAACATGCATGGACTCCGTCAGACAAAATCAAGAGCCGGCCAGAACCAGTCGAGAAAATAGACTGATGACTCATCTAGGACTCAAAGGTAATTTTAGTGTTTGTGTGTTCAGGTTAAGACTCATCTAGGACTCAAAGGTAATTTTAGTGTTTGTGTGTTCAGGTTAAGACTCATCTAGGACTCAAAGGTAATTTTAGTGTTTGTGTGTTCAGGTTAAGACTCATCTAGGACTCAAAGGTAATTTTAGTGTTTGTGTGTTCAGGTTAAGACTCATCTAGGACTCAAAGGTAATTTTAGTGTTTGTGTGTTCAGGTTAAGACTCATCTAGGACTCAAAGGTAATTTTAGTGTTTGTGTGTTCAGGTTAAGACTCATCTAGGACTCAAAGGTAATTTTAGTGTTTGTGTGTTCAGGTTAAGACTCATCTAGGACTCAAAGGTAATTTTAGTGTTTGTGTGTTCAGGTTAAGACTCATCTAGGACTCAAAGGTAATTTTAGTGTTTGTGTGTTCAGGTTAAGACTCATCTAGGACTCAAAGGTAATTTTAGTGTTTGTGTGTTCAGGTTAAGACTCATCTAGGACTCAAAGGTAATTTTAGTGTTTGTGTGTTCAGGTTAAGACTCATCTAGGACTCAAAGGTAATTTTAGTGTTTGTGTGTTCAGGTTAAGACTCATCTAGGACTCAAAGGTAATTTTAGTGTTTGTGTGTTCAGGTTAAGACTCATCTAGGACTCAAAGGTAATTTTAGTGTTTGTGTGTTCAGGTTAAGACTCATCTAGGACTCAAAGGTAATTTTAGTGTTTGTGTGTTCAGGTTAAGACTCATCTAGGACTCAAAGGTAATTTTAGTGTTTGTGTGTTCAGGTTAAGACTCACCTAGGACTCAAAGGTAATTTTAGTGTTTGTGTGTTCAGGTTAAGACTCATCTAGGACTCAAAGGTAATTTTAGTGTTTGTGTGTTCAGGTTAAGACTCATCTAGGACTCAAAGGTAATTTTAGTGTTTGTGTGTTCAGGTTAAGACTCATCTAGGACTCAAAGGTAATTTTAGTGTTTGTGTGTTCAGGTTAAGACTCATCTAGGACTCAAAGGTAATTTTAGTGTTTGTGTGTTCAGGTTAAGACTCATCTAGGACTCAAAAGTAATTTTAGTGTTTGTGTGTTCAGGTTAAGACTCATCTAGGACTCAAAAGTAATTTTAGTGTTTGTGTGTTCAGGTTAAGACGCATCTAGGACTCATTGCTCTATATTGAAGTTTTGCCTATTGTATGTTTAATGAGTACTGTACTAATACGTATCTTTCTATAAGCTTTTGATTGTGTAATCCCAGGTATCAGAGAACAGGAGTGGAGGAAAGCCGCACTGGGCCACGAGCTGGACACCCCGAGCCGCATCGCCAGATTGGAGGGCAGCGGTGGTGGGCGGTTCCAGGCAAACTTGCTGTATGGGGAGGAAACCAAGAAACCTGCTGAGAAAGTGACCTTCATAGCCGTGGACGGACCCGGGGCATACCACAAGGCTTTCGCAATTGTTTACCATCTTGATCGGCTGCTAGGGGTGAGCTAAGATTGGTCTTGTTTAAAAAAAAATAATAATAGCAATTCTAGAATGGATGTTAGTGAATATATGTTGAAATATGTTACATTTTATTTTATTAAGTAGACAATAAAGGAGATATTAACATTTGTAGGAATGATTTCTGATTGATTCAATATTTGAATTGTGTAAAATGATTTTCTATTGGACAGCTGTACCACACACCACCATTGGTTGGTAAAACTCTGTCAGCCAATGTTGTGACAGAGTTCAGAAGCAATATTGCGTGGGGCAACATCTTTAGAAATCTAATCAGCTCTGACGGATCAATGAAAGGTTTTAGCTTGTTTTCCCTCTTTTTAGTTTTTTAAAAATGCTTTATGACTTTATGTGTAGGAGGAATTGTATAAACTGTGATAATGAAACTACTAGAACTGTAATAAAACTCTGAAGTCTCAACTGTCTTTATCTCGGCTCTATGGACGTTTTTTTCTTCTCACTTTTGTATCTTTGTGGTGACAGCCAGCAAAATCTTTGGAAGGCTAATTGAGCTAAAACTGACAACACAGTCTATTAAATTTTCAGCCCCACCCTCCCCAACTCTGACCCATTCACCACCAGTGATCAGTTTTTTTAGCTTGTCAAGGGGAGATAAAAAAAATAAAATAGTTTTTTTGGGTTAAATCAAAAGTTTTCACCGAAAACCAAAAATGTGAACTTTTGTGTTTAGGGATTATTTAATTATTTATGTTTTGTTTAATATAAGCCGATGCTTTGTGTAACGAGCCATTTGACTGAGTTTTTTCAATAAATTTTCAGGCGTCATGGTGGTGCCGACACCTAAAGTGATGAAGATCAACAAAGTCTCGCTGCAACCCATGCTGGAGATGGTCTCTGAGATAGTTCCATTTACTCACCCTGAGAAGCTACAACTGGAGTATGTGATGTTGTGGTGGCTGGGCAGAATGAACTTATCCAACCATGAACACCTGGGATATAAAGGTAATCATCACGTGATGACTTTGTCAAGAGGATTCTATAAGGCTTGCTTAGTATATTTAAACATGAAATGTAACACAACCTCCTAAAACAGTACCGAAACAGGCAAAAATAGGATGTTTAGTTTTAGAAGTTTTATGGAAGATGATTCATATATCTACAGATTGGTGACAAAACATTTGAAATTGATTAATTAGGTCAAACGTTATGCAAGATTACACAAGGGAAGGGAAGCTATTTTTGTTTTTAAATTAAAAAAAAAAAGTACTGCGTTTTAGAACGTTAAGCATCTCAACAGTTGAATAAATATTAATCAAGTGTCATGAAATTTTGCACCTGCATTGACAATGAGTCAGTACACAAGCTGTTGAAGTTATACATTTATAAAATAAACTTTTTTTTACTTTTGAAATAATTATACATCAGCAAGACCTTATACTTTATTTCTTGAAACAACTACATAAAATTTATCGCTTGAAAAAATGTTAGTTTGAAAATTTCACATAAAAAATTAAATATAAGGTTTGCATCATTAAGATTAATTGAAATCCCCAAAACTACATAAGACCTTTTTTTGGTATTATTTTGCACCTAGCAACAAATCAGTTTAGACAACTTCCGTACCAGTTTATGGGGTAGCATCAAAAATTGTCTTCAACTTAATTTTATAAACCCTAGTATTCACTAAGTATATAAAATATGAATTTATTCTATAATGATTAGGACTATAAAACTAAAGCAATTACACTTATGTTTTATACTTTAGAGCTGTTTTTTCCTTTTTCTAACCAACATTCTAAATGTGTGTTATACAGGTCACTTGATTCATTTCTCAGCTGATAAAGCTTTTGGTGATGCGTCCTTGGAGCATTTAGGTCAGTGTTAATGCTTTTATTTTTGTTAAATGGCTCATAATCAACAAGCATGCTAAGTAGACAAGTCTGAAGAGATTCAGAACTTTTTTAGTGGGAGGCAGCCTTGGTCTAGCTCAAATGATAAGTAGAGTCTGAAGAGATTCAGAACTTTTTTAGTGGGAGGCAGCCTTGGTCTAGCTCAAATGATAAGTAGAGTCTGAAGAGATTCAGAACTTTTTTAGTGGGAGGCAGCCTTGGTCTAGCTCAAATGAGTAGCCTACTCCAAAGTTCTCTAGTTCAATTCCAGTTGTTTGTTTTTTGTATCAACCAGGTCTGAAGAGTCTCTCTCTGATTTCTCTGGTTACCTGACATTAGTATAGGTGGCTGGGCGTTGTGCTTGCCACACAATCCTCTTGTATGTCAATATGAATGCTGCTCCACCGGCCTCATAAACCAATATGATCTGAAAGGGAAACTGTACTTTCTTTTACATGATAGGAAATTGTGCGGCGAGCAAGTTTCCGAATTCCACCCCTAAACCTGAACAAAATGCCTATATCAGACTTACAAATAGATGTATATACATTTAGTCAATGTGTCCAGCACTTTATTTCCTATATCAGACTTACAAATAGATGGATATACATTTAGTCAATGTGTCCAGCACTTTATTTCCTATGTCAGACTTACAAATAGATGTATATACATTTAGTCAATGTGTCCAGCACTTTATTTCCTATATCAGACTTACAAATAGATGTATACACATTTAGTCAATGTGTCCAGCACTTTATTTCCTATATCAGACTTACAAATAGATGTATACACATTTAGTCAATGTGTCCAGCACTTTATTTCCTATATCAGACTTACAAATAGATGGATATACATTTAGTCAATGTGTCCAGCACTTTATTTCCTATATCAGACTTACAAATAGATGTATATACATTTAGTCAATGTGTCCAGCACTTTATTTCCTATATCAGACTTACAAATAGATGTATATACATTTAGTCAATGTGTCCAGCACTTTATTTCCTATATCAGACTTACAAATAGATGTATATACATTTAGTCAATGTGTCCAGCACTTTATTTCCTATATCAGACTTACAAATAGATGTATATACATTTAGTCAATGTGTCCAGCACTTTATTTCCTATATCAGACTTACAAATAGATGTATACACATTTAGTCAATGTGTCCAGCACTTTATTTCCTATATCAGACTTACAAATAGATGGATATACATTTAGTCAATGTGTCCAGCACTTTTTTTCCTATATCAGACTTACAAATAGATGTATATACATTTAGTCAATGTGTCCAGCACTTTATTTCCTATATCAGACTTACAAATAGATGGATATACATTTAGTCAATGTGTCCAGCACTTTATTTCCTATATCAGACTTACAAATAGATGTATATACATTTAGTCAATGTGTCCAGCACTTTATTTCCTATATCAGACTTACAAATAGATGGATATACATTTAGTCAATGTGTCCAGCACTTTATTTCCTATATCAGACAAATAGATGGATATACATTTAGTCAATGTGTCCAGCACTTTATTTCCTATATCAGACTTACAAATAGATGTATATACATTTAGTCAATGTGTCCAGCACTTTATTTCCTATATCAGACTTACAAATAGATGTATACACATTTAGTCAATGTGTCCAGCACTTTATTTCCTATATCAGACAAATAGATGGATATACATTTAGTCAATGTGTCCAGCACTTTATTTCCTATATCAGACTTACAAATAGATGGATATACATTTAGTCAATGTGTCCAGCACTTTATTTCCTATATCAGACTTACAAATAGATGTATATACATTTAGTCAATGTGTCCAGCACTTTATTTCCTATATCAGACTTACAAATAGATGTATACACATTTAGTCAATGTGTCCAGCACTTTATTTCCTATATCAGACAAATAGATGGATATACATTTAGTCAATGTGTCCAGCACTTTATTTCCTATATCAGACTTACAAATAGATGGATATACATTTAGTCAATGTGTCCAGCACTTTATTTCCTATATCAGACTTACAAATAGATGTATATACATTTAGTCAATGTGTCCAGCACTTTATTTCCTATATCAGACTTACAAATAGATGGATATACATTTAGTCAATGTGTCCAGCACTTTATTTCCTATATCAGACAAATAGATGGATATACATTTAGTCAATGTGTCCAGCACTTTATTTCCTATATCAGACTTACAAATAGATGTATATACATTTAGTCAATGTGTCCAGCACTTTATTTCCTATATCAGACTTACAAATAGATGTATATACATTTAGTCAATGTGTCCAGCACTTTATTTCCTATATCAGACTTACAAATAGATGTATATACATTTAGTCAATGTGTCCAGCACTTTATTTCCTATATCAGACTTACAAATAGATGGATATACATTTAGTCAATGTGTCCAGCACTTTATTTCCTATATCAGACTTACAAATAGATGTATATACATTTAGTCAATGTGTCCAGCACTTTATTTCCTATATCAGACTTACAAATAGATGTATGTACATTTAGTCAATGTGTCCAGCACTTTATTTCCTATATCAGACTTACAAATAGATGTATATACATTTAGTCAATGTGTCCAGCACTTTATTTCCACACAACATGGCCAGTAATTATTGAAAGGCCTCCACACAAACCTGAGAAAAGCATGGAAAACATGCAATAATTTTCCAGACCTGGAGATGGCCTTAAATTTTCACTTTTGTGTTTGAGCTTTTGAACAATATGGAAATTATTTTAATCTTGGCTTTGATTATTTTTTTTCAATGGGATTGCTAATCAATTTTTCATTTATTATAGTGAAAACAAAACCCACTACATCTCTCTAGCTAAGTTTACAGATGGAATAATTTGTTTGAAGTGTTGAGCAACTTAATATGAAATAACTTCCTGACTTCCAAACTATTTTTTTCTTTCCAGATTACTTCAACCACTGTCAGTTTTCAAACGTTGTTTTCAAAAATCTGGGATGCTTCCGCTGCAAGTCTGAGAAAAATGCAAAGAAAGTCGTGTCCAAGATTTGTGGTCTGGGCGAAGAGGTAAATCTCTCAACTCGTGTTACAACAAGAGTAAATATTATGCTGTCTGAGACGCCTTACTTACTGTCAGTAAAACAATAGAGATTTCTAATTTTATTACACGGGCAAATCCTTTACACTAGAGTTTTCTAAACTTTGTTTTGTGAGAGTGATATTTTGTGTAGTGTTTCTTTGTTACCCAACAACATCTGATTGCTTAAATGAGCTTACAAGCTAAATTCCCCGGCGTCGCCCGGGGTAAATAAAACAGACACAAATATTATAAACTACAATGAAGAGGAAGCTATAGATCTAATGATTAAACATTTCTTTTTTTTTGTCTAGTGTTGCCCATAGATTTAAAAATAGTTTTGTTTAAAGTATAGACTAACTGGAGAATTGAACCCGGGTCGATCGCATGGCAGTCCGATACATTAACCACACAGCTAGCGAGGATACATCTAGTAAGTCAAATTGCACAGGTGCAATATGAGACAATGAGGTCACGTGTCTTTAAAAAAGCCAATTTGATTGGTTAAACACCAACACAGAGCTTTTAATATATATAAATAAATAACATGTAAACAGATAATATGGTGCATTGTTCTTTGCGGGGGAGGAAATGTTGTGCAATCCGTCTTTTCTCTTATGTCCATTGATTGAATTATTCTTTCTAGCAGATCTTTATTTTATATGAGCAAACTTTATACTGTGTTGTAGCTGACAGATCATTCAGGTCTTTGCTTACTTCTTTCTGGCCATCTAGTCGACTTTTAAAATCCTTTCTATTTAATTATTTACTAACAGGTTCTAAAGCTGTCACACTCTATGTTGGAAGATGATGAAGAGATCATCTTACATGGACTCTATGAGCAGGACATTATTCAAGCCATTGATTCCGCTGCCTCTGACATGCTTATCATCGTGGACAAGTGTATCAGGACTCATGGCCGTACGTCTGTCTTGTACTGAAGCAACCATCATAAGTTTGAAGTGACCATCACACGTTTGAAATGATCATCACAAGTTTGAAGTGACCATCACAAGTTTGAAGTGATGGGCTTGTAAGTTTGTCCAATAAATTCCCTGAAATTATGCATCTTGTATTATAGCAAGCCAAGCCGTGTTATTTTATTCAATATTCAGATATAAGAACATTTTATTCAATGACCTATTGACCTGTACTTTGCCTGGATATGTTTTTTTTTAAATTTGCAATATGTATTCAATGAATTTAAAGTGGGAGGGGGGAATGTTAATTTCCGTTTGACATGTGTAAGTTTGATTTGTAATGGTTTAGTTTTGAAATGTAAGTTTGTGTGATTTTTTTTTCAATACTTTTTATCTATTTGACAAATGATTGTGATATTTTTGCCTTTCCAGATAAATGCCTTCTGTAATATTTCATAAAATATTTTCTTTTTGTGTGTGTGTGACCATTTCTTTGTGCATAATACATTTTCATATCATTTGGGATAATCCGAATTGATTTGAGCCTGTCTGTTGATCAAGTGAAAACTTATGAAGGTCTTGAACAGGAAGATGCAGTTAAAGTAAACTCGTACAGTTTCTAAATAACCAAATCGGTTGTGATGCTTTTAAAATTTAATTTTTAAATTTTGTTTTTAATCATCCGTGGCTTCTAAATAATATGTTTGGTTTTCTGAACTTATATGTTTGAACAATTCTGGTTGAGTGAAAATTTTGTTTCAGAAATGTTTTCAAACAAGAAAAATGTTACCAAATACTTACATCTCTTGAAGTACAAATGGAGGAAAAGAAATTCTTGTACTATTTTAGAGCTGACTAGGAAATGGATATAAAACGTAAACATTTAGCTGTAGTATTTATTTGTTTGTAAATTGTACTAATGGTTGTGAAAAAATGTACCAGTTGTTGCAATATTTCATGTTCTACCTGTGTGTATATAACTGAGGTGGGGCGGTGGGGTTGGATGCAGCTTCATGATGCTCTTTGATGGCTGAGGTTCGGATCCCGTTTAAATCAGCTTTTATAACTTTTTTTTTCTAACATTAACTAAAATTACAGGAAGAAGACTAGAGCAATCAGATTTCAAGTTATCTGTCATCCTTTTGATAGTAAGTCTTCTGATAAAACAGTTGATGAATTTTTAATTAATTTTTATTTTTTCTTAAAATATTTTCTATAATTAGAACAAATCTATAGGATAAAAAGGAAGTCTAATTCACTTGAATTTTATTTACAGGTCAGTGTTGAGAAAATCTAATTTTATAGATAAGTGAAAGTCATGGGAAAAGTCTATTGATTTTGAAATCAAGAATATAGTTTCATGGCCCAATCCGTTCTTTTTATAGGTCAGTGAGTTCTGTTCATCTCTTCATGTTGTAGAGAAGCCATTTTACTTTTGCTTAAAGTAGGCTACTTGAAACTTATCATTCATTTTACTGCAAACCATTTCATTGTCTGTCCAGGATGTCTGCATTTGAAAAGTAAAGTAATAATGAAGACTTTGTTAAATGGCAGACTTATGTTTTTTGTTACTGTACAACACATCACTGTAACCAAGATGATCTTTTATATTTTCAACTTTTTCTCCCTTTTCACAGAGAAAGTGAATTGTTTTGGTTGTAACTTTACACTTTCTTATGATCACTAATCAGCAAAATTGTTTTATTTTACAACGTTAAAAATTATTTTAACAGCATTTACTGTTACTACACAAGAGTTGTCTTTTCATAGTTAGCTGTACTCTTTTGTGTAATTCAGCCAATGAAAAGCAAGTCTTTTTTCTGTTCATCCAATGAAATCAAACCTAAAACTATGCGATCATTTTCCCTGACCTATATAATCTTAATCACATAACTATATCTATAATAATATTTAATGACCTTGAAGTGTCTATGTGTAGGTATTATTACACTTACAAAGACACTGTCTAATATTAACTTTTCATGTTTGTGTTTATGGTTATAATATTAACTTTTCATGTTTGTGTTTATGGTTAGGTTTGCTTTTCATTTCTGAAACAATAAATAAGCCTTAATGAATGGTCATTTATCAGAAGAGTCCCTATGTTTAGTCGCAGACTTGTAATTTACATTCATTTCCGTTATAGAATCATTTGTTTCCTAGTTTCTGCATGATTTTGAAATGAGTTCACCTTTTTTAGAGTGGTCAGTCTGACAATGAAGTCAGTAGGTCAGTGTACTCTATCACAGTGTTGGATAGAGTGGTCAGTCTGATAATGAGGTCAGTAGGTCAGTGTGCTCTATCTCAGTGTGGGATAGACATAATGTAGTTGTATGGATTGAAATGTATTTTAAAGACAGGACTCAGGGAAAATATACCTTACAGGTATATACAGGTCTTTTAGAAACCATCCAATCAGGCTTTTGTGATTATCTATATGCATACATGAAATGACAGTCAACAACAGCTTGTTGTTTCTATAGGTATACAAACTTAATGTAAATTCAAACAATTTATCAAAATCAACAAAATTAAATTGAAAAATAAAAAAAAAAATTATTTACCACAAATCAATTACTTAATTCCTCCACATTGAAGAAATATTATTTTCATTAGATCAATTTTTAATATATATTTATAATTAAAAAAATGTGATAGAATTGTGTAGATTCTAAAAATAAGTTAAAATGACCTAATTTCCTTCTCCTGCATTCTTCTGACAGTTTTTCATTCAGTTCTGCTTCTGATCCTTTTGTTGCATATTCTCTCTTTTGTGATTGGATAATAATATAGTCACAGAAAGATGTCACACTAAGGGAGATAAATCGCCGTAATACAAAGGGAGATAAATGGCCGTAATACAAAGGGAGATAAATGGCCGTAATACAAAGGGAGATAAATCGCAGTAATATAAAGGGAGATAAATCGCAGTAATACAAAGGGAGATAAATTGTCGTAATACAAAGGGAGATAAATGGCCGTAATACAAAGGGAGATAAATGGCCGTAATACAAAGGGAGATAAATCGTCCTACTGCTGTCTTATTCATGGAAAAGTAATAGTGTAAATAGAGCGTGAGTGTTGTTTTCTCAATTCAATTTCATCTATTTTTATTCTGTATTTACACTCCTGTGATAAAGGAATCTTTCTCTAAATTTCTTTCTATCTGCCTCCACTACATGTTCCAAACCTGTTTTTGTTTTTTGTCTAAAGTTATTGTAGAGTTTAAAAATATTTTTATTGTCTAACATTTGAGAAAGTCAGTTACTATGGAGATATATATACCATTATGTAGGAATTCACAAATGAAGAGTCATTTAAAAAAAATGTTTTTTTTAACTGTTTTTTATACTTGCCTGGCTAATGGAATCCCCCACTGCGCCTGCGCTGTGTGGGTTATGTGGATGGTTCTGTGTGGATGGTTCTATGTGGATGGCACTATGTGAATGGCACTGTGTAAATGGTTCTGTGTGGATGGCACTATGTGGATGGCACTGTGTGGATGGCACTGTGTAAATGGTTCTGTGTGGATGGCACTGTGTGGATGGCAATGTGTAAAATCGTTCTGTGTGGATGGTTCTGTGTAGATGGTGCTGTGTGACTGACAATGAGACTGTGAGTGTGAAGTATGGACCTTGTATCACACACTGCATACAATCAACCTCTTCTCTTGTATCACATACTGCATACAATCAACCTCTTCTCTTGTATCACTCACTGCATACAATCAACCTCTTCTCTTGTATCACACACTGCATACAATCAACCTCTTCTCTTGTATCACACACTGCATACAATCAACCTCTTCTCTTGTATCACACACTGCATACAATCAACCTCTTCTCTTGTATCACACACTGCATACAATCAACCTCTTCTCTTGTATCACACACTGCATACAATCAACCTCTTCTCTTGTATCACACACTGCATACAATCAACCTCTTCTCTTGTATCACACACTGCATACAATCAACCTCTTCTCTTGTATCACACACTGCATACAATCAACCTCTTCTCTTGTATCACACACTGCATACAATCAACCTTTTCTCTTGTATCACACACTGCATACAATCAACCTCTTCTCTTGTATCACACACTGCATACAATCAACCTCTTCTCTTGTATCACACACTGCATACAATCAACCTCTTCTCTTGTATCACACACTGCATACAATCAACCTTTTCTCTTGTATCACACACTGCATACAATCAACCTCTTCTCTTGTATCACACACTGCATACAATCAACCTCTTCTCTTGTATCACACACTGCATACAATCAACCTCTTCTCTTGTATCACACACTGCATACAATCAACCTTTTCTCTCCAATCCTGAAACATTAAAAAATTTTCTATTCCCACAAAAGCCAAAGTAGTTTCTTTATCTGTCCTTGTTATTTTTTTTATCTCAGCATAAATCAGGCATTTCTGTTTTTGAACATTTTATTTTGTTGTTATCTTGATGTTTTCAATTCATAATTTTCATTTGCTCAAACATTTTAACCCTTTTTAGCTCAAAAGGTATTTACTTCACTGACCATTGAGACAATAAACATTATTATGTCGAATTATTTCGCGAGTTTGAAGCTCTGCTTCTGTCATAGGCAACTGATTTGCATAATAATTTGGGAAGTATAAATTCTCTGGCACTGTATTATACTGAGAATTTTTTGGGGAACTTTCATTGAGTTGCTGGCTGATAATGAGAAAAATGTGCAATGGATGTTTGACGGGATATGTTCTTCTTGCCCTTAGTTTGATGAACTTCAACTAGTTCTAAGTTGTAGTCTAGGTCTAGGTATAGTCTAGGTCTAGTTATAGTCTAGTTATAGTCTAGTTATAGTCTAGTTATAGTGTAGGTCTAGGTATAGTCTAGTTGTAGTCTAGGTCTAGTTATAGTCTAGTTATAGTCTAAGTCTAGTCTAGGTCTAGTTGTAGTCTAGTTGTAGTCAAGGTCTAGTTCTAGTCTAGTCTAGGTCTAGTTGTAGTCCAGGTCTAGTTATAGTCTAGGTCTAGTTGTAGTCTAAGTCTAGTCTAGGTCTAGTTATAGTCTAGGTCTAGTTATAGTCTAGGTCTAGTTATTGTATAGTCTAGGTCTAGTCCAGGTCTAGTTATAGTCTAGTTACAGTTAGGGCCTAATTAAAAATCACCTGGATCATGGAAAACTGCATAACGTCCACCTTTTTTTCACCGTTTGATAAAAAAAAAATACACAAGTATAGTTTTAAAATGCTTAAAAAAATTTAAATGATCAAACTTTGTAATACTAAATTTGGACTTGATCAATTCGGCCGACGTCCTAACAATTGCTGTTGGAAGTAAGCAGGTAGCGGGACATTCTGGTGGTTGGTAAAGGGGGGGGTGATTACCGAGAATATAAGCTCTGCTATTGAAATTGATAGCAGAACTCCAGAGTTGCCGCTACTACTTAGTCTGTGTCCTAGTTCCTATAAATAGCTTGCCCCAAATACTCGGATATTGTTCTTGTTGGACATTGGTTAGGCCCTAGTTACAACCTAGTTTATTTCTGGTTATACCTTGGTTATAGTCTAGTTTGACTTATAGTCTGGTTATAATCTAGATGTTGTCTAGTTATAGTCTACTAATTGTATAGTTATAGTCTGAATACAGTGTGGTTTATAGTATTTATCGAGTGTGGAAATATTTGTGCTCACAATTTGCTCAGTTTCATCTTTTTTTTTTAAGTTTTCTTTTTTTACTGCTTACTTTTATTTCATCCACATGACTTGTACAGTTGGCTGCACTGCCAACTGGAAACCAACCTACGATGATGTCAGCCACTTTATTTTTGTGTGTGCGATTCATTGGTTGTCTTTAATTGTTTTGTTGTAATCCTAGTCCAAGTTTTATTAATCAAAAAATAAATAAATCAACAAACAGAGAACGTAATGTTTTTTCCAAACCGTGTGTGTAAAATAAAAATAAAAATGTTTAAAAAAGAAATAATAGGATAATGAGTAATAAAATAAAAAATAAGACTTTTAATGTTTAAAATAGTTTAATAATTCCTGCAATGTGTAGATTCAATGTTAGGCATACAAGCTGCATTGTACAAATAAACTCACTTTTTTGTGTGTTTTTGGTCTCTTGCCATAAAAAATCTAAATAAACGGGTGTTTTACATGTTGTATTGAGAAGACCATTTTAGTCTCTCAAGAAAATGGCGATTTAGGAAACCATTGCCGTTAGGTTAGGTGGTGGTTAATGAAATTGGGACCATGTATCAGCAGTCGGCAGAGGCGAAGCCACGAAGGGTTTAAGAAAAGTAACGTTTTTCAACAGCGTTTTTAAAAATGTATACTGAATTTGCGAAAAATATGAAAACTGTTTGTCACACGAAAATTTAGCCCACCCTGGAAAAAATTTCTGGCTTCGTCCCTGGCAGTTGGTGTCAATTTTAAAAAGTTCCCTGGCAGTTGGTGTCAATTTTAAAAAGTTCCGTCAAAATCAAAACTTTCCTCACTAGTATATTATTATGAAGTTTTCTTAGAGATTGTTTCTTGACTTTCTGGCCTAGCAATAATCACTGAGAATCACTTTTGGCATTTGTATAAGGCTAAGGGTTAATTTTTTAATTACTGTTTAATGCTGTTTTTATTTTTACTCTATCCAAAGGTTGATTTATATTTGAATAACTTTGTTCTTACATTTTGTTTTAAGTTTTCAAATATTTCATTTGTACAAGAATTACAAGAATTTTTAAAAATGTTATTTTCTGTGATTTGCAATCTTTATGGTTTGTATAAAACTTCAAAGTTATGTAAATATGCCTGTCTGAAGACTAATGGCTTTAAGGAGAGCATAACTGACCATCTTTTCATGCATAATGTTGCATCATTTATTATTTTTCTTTTCCCAGATATTTTGCTTAAATCAGCCTGTCCATGTATTTATGTATGCCAGTTGTGTAGCTTTTTTCTTATCCACTTATCATGATAGTTATTGTACTCATTTTTATCTGTAAATACATTTTGCGCTCAACCTGCAGGTGTCTGGTGGGTTGGGGGAGGGGGGCAGAGAGTGGGATTGTAAAAAAACAGAACCTGGACGAGGGAGTCGTTGTTGTGTTTACCCAGCCCTGGTGGGGGGAACCAGATGTCAGGAAGAAAGAATGAGAAAATATATGTGGCTAAGCTTAGTGCTGGCCACACTATCCCCTAGTATAAAAAACCCCAAAGAAAGCCGAGGTGCTCTGATTCACGAGCGCAGGGAACACAAAGATTTCATTCTGGTTACAGCTTCCTGGTGACCACGTCACGCAAGGGGCTTCTGTTGCCGCTACAATACATGGCCTCCTCAACTTGTCCCTTCTAAAGATAAATGCTCATCAGAGTTGGGTAAATGTAAAACAAACACTCCAAGACTTGAGACTATTTCATAATTCTTTTTATGTTTTAACTTCACTTCCATGATGGGTTGGGTCGTGCTGACCTCTTGCCTTTGACAAAATGAAAATGTGAGTTGGCAATTCCTAAACATCATAGGGAAACAAAAAATGGCTAAGCATCAGTTTGGCCTTACTGGCCACACATTCCCACTTGAAGTCTCAGTAAGAGTTTATTGCAATTTGTCTAAATTCATTGATCATTAAGATTTGGCTCACAGCTTTTACTTTGTGTTTTGTCAAATGTTTTTTTTTTCTTTCTCCATTCATTTCAATTCCTTGTATTTTGAAAGTCAACTGGCGTCTGCTACTACACTGCACTGACCTATAAACATTGCTTACCTTTAGTTGTCCTCAAACTATTTCTTCTAAGCAACATATCAATTAATTATATTTTTTCCCCCAATCCCATTGTCCTAATTTATCTATGTTGCTAAACTATTCTAGTAATGAAAGAAGATTTGTTATTGATTTGTTGCACCTAATGAACTTTAACCTTTAGCCTCTGCCTAATTTAACCCTAATTTGAGACATTTCATTTTAGGGCGGTTATGGGTATTAACAAGTGGCCGAGCGGCGGTGGTTTGACTGGCGTTTCGAAGGATCTGGATTGGAATCTTGAAGATGGCTAGGATTTGTTCCTGGGACTGAAGGCCGTCCCTTAGTTTACCCATCTGTCTGATAGGTACCTGACATTAATTGGGGGTAAAGTAAAGACGGCTGTGCATAGTGCTGACCACACAATTCCCTAGTCCTAGTAGTATAAGGCCTTCACTGGCCCTATGGATCAATTTGGTCCGACTGGATTACTTTACTTACTTACTAGGGTATTGAACGAGACGGACGGATGCCGACGACGACATTGAATTTTACAGTATTCACTGCAGTACTTAAATAATTAAATGGCAGGGCAAGTGAGGCTAAGTGATGCAGTCTGTTTGGTCTGTCTACATTTACTTCTGCTTGTCTTTTGCTGTCTATTCACATCCTTGAAAACATTATTATTTATTCATTGTATTTTACTTGTTTATTTTTTAAATCTAAATATAGATCTACTTATAAATTGAAGTTAATTCTATAATTTATTCAAAATATTTGAGTAAAAAAAATCATTTTGCTAATAAAAAAAAGGGCCCTTATTCGATTGGTCCCCTGAAAATTTATTGCCAGTTATTTGTGAGTACGTAGTGTGAAGCAGTGCAATGCAACATATCAGACTTCTGTTAAGTAAGTGGAAATGTCTCATGAGATATGTCAATTTTTTTAACTCAAGCTGTGCAGGAGGTGTCTCCGCGTTTGTGCCCGGCCAGTTTTAGCAGCAAGAATTTTTTTAGGGTGCCCTTATTTATTTATGAATTTCTAAAAGTATTTGTTTAGCAAGATACATGTATTTGATATAAAATTAAAGGAAATTAAACAGGAAATAATAATAAGTAGAAGTTAAAACAATCTTACAATAAAATTACATCTTTGTTAGTAATATATAGAGTTCAAATTTTTTGTTTGAAAAAAAAAAGTAGCACTAAAATCGATCTTAACGGATTTTTATTTGGTATACATAGCAGATATCCTATTCTTCTTGAAATCAATACAAGTTTATCTTATCCTGATCAGAATGCATTTAAAATTTTGAAAATATTCCATTTGGTTGTCGAGTTATACACATTTTTGTAATATTAGTATTAACCAACTTCAACAGTTTTGTTTCTGATGTTATAAGTTACATGCTGAGAAAACATTTATATATGCAAGTGCAGTTTGTCATGGAAAGTGAAGGTCTTTCAGTTTAAATGTTCATAACATTTCCCAGCATGCCCCTCCCATGAAAGGTACAAATCATTTTGTTCCTTTCTACGCTTGAGTAGATTAGCCTCGTTCCACTGGAGTTGTTCAGTGTATGCAAAACTCATTATCATCACTTGTTTCTACGTTGATAGTTTTGTGGTAGGCTGAGTGGTTTGTGGCGTGAAATGTTTGGAGTTTCTTTTTTTTAATCACATTTCAAAGCAGGTGGGTGCCTTTCTACATTGTCTAAAATTAGATTTTCCTCCATGGTTTAATATTGTCCAGGGAACATCACATCCATAGTTCATTATTTTGCAAGGAACATCGCATCCATTGTTCAATATGATAAATCTGACAACTCAACACTTTTTTTTTTTTTTTTTTTTTTTTTTTTTTTTTTGCAAATGTTGAAGAGCTTACAACAGAGTTTGAGTTAGTATTGTTTATATTGTTTATATTGTTTACTGTTTCATATTTGGTTTCAGCTTTGTTTGTTTTGCTCTTAGCAGTTCAGAGCAGACTCAGCAGAGCTTCTGGTTTATCATTTAAATTGAAATTTTGTAATTTTAATATTTGTTTTATAAATCTTTTTTTTGTTTGTTTTTAAAGGTGCAACACAATTTGTTTATCAGATTCTATATGATTCTTTTTAAAGTTTTTAATTCATTACTAGCAAATATTCACAACTAACAAGAGTAACAGCAAAAGTTAAATCACTAAACCTAGAAACACTAGAGGACAGAAGGGCAAAGAGTAAAGTAGTAATAATACATAAGGCATTAAACTCTAATTTAGAAATATAACACAAAGACAATCTGTTATAATGCTCAGATCAACATAAAGATAAAAACACTTTCCTTATCCGTTATGCAGGAACAAATGCATATAAGTATTCTTACTTCCTGAGTGGCATCCTGGCATGGAATGGGTTGCCTGAACAAACAGGAAATACAGTAACTTAACATCATTTAAAACATTAATAGAGATGCAAGTCTAGACTTAGATCATGGTGAGCCTAGGTCGCAATAATCTTCTTTATAGAAGGAGCGTCCTTAACGTAAGATAAGATATCACCAAAGTTTGTTTTTTAATAGCTGTTGTGAATTTTCTTCAAGTATAAAAATATGCCTTAATATTAACTTCTAACAGCTTGAAACAAACTGATTGTATGTATTATTATAAGAAATATTTTTCTAAAGTTGATTTTTTAAAACTATCCTAATAAATATTTTCTTTTACTATTTTGTCACCAAGACTGAGAAGATCCAAGGTTTGACCTAGTATGCAAATTTCTTTCGACCGTTCAGGTTTAGGTTTTATAGGCTTGTAAGTTTTCTTTGAGTGTGTTGAAAAACTCGAATCTGTGAGTGCTTTGTTTTTAAAACATTCAAGAAAGTATTTTTTTTTTTTTTCTATTTCATGTGATAAACTGAATACATTCCATTTTGGTATTAATGACATATTGTATGTTAGTCTTTTATATTGAATTCACGGAAGGAGTGGCGGAAGGGGGTAGGACTACATCTTGTGATTAATTACATGCAACAGTTAATTACATTTTAATGTTTTAGATACATCATTGTCATATATATATTTTTAAGTTAGTGATTTATCCTCTCATCTATTGATGAATCCCTATTCTCAATCTCATGAAGGATTATAATATTGGAGTGAAGAACTCAGTACATGTTTTATCTAAGTGTTCACTAAGTGTTTTTATGTATTTTTACAAGGCACATTCTGTGTAGTATTTTTAGAATTTTACGTGCTTTGTTTTTTTCAATGCTTATTGCTAGAAATATATTTGTAATTGTACACACAAGATAATTTGTAAATGATGATTGTAATACTGTAGTCAACTGGGACCCTTCTTAGCAATGGTATAAAAGTAATTTTTTTCGGAGACTTTAAAGTTTTATATTTGATTAGAAAAGTGGCTTGAACAGGCGTTAAATTGGTACCAAACTTAACAATGTAATAAAAAAATCATGCTCAGATAAACAGATTGAACAAAAACACTTTCCTTATACTCTGTGCAAGAACAAATGCATATAAGTATTCTTTCTTCCCGAGTGGCATCCGGGTGTGGAATGGGTTGCCTGAACAAACCAGGAAAATCAGTAACTTTTCATCATTTAAAACACTACTAAAAAGGCAGGACTAGACTCAAGACCACGGATGAGCGTAGGACACATTAATATTCTTTATAGAAGGAGCGTCTGTAATATATAAGACAAGCTAAATTCCCGTGAAAAAATAAAACAGCTGTTCAGTTCCTTGATAGTATTATTATTACTATTAGAATTTGACTTTTAAAAACTTCTGGCTGACTATAGTATTACTTTTAACATTGATTGTGTAAACTAATTAGTTGTATGTCTGATAGTTCATGACATTTAGTTGTATGTCTGATAGTTCATGACATTTAGTTGTATGTCTGATAGTTCATTACATTTAGTTGTATGTCTGATAGTTTATTACATTTAGTTGTATGTCTAATAGTTCATTACATGTAGTTGTATGTCTGATAGTTCATGACATTTGGTTGTATGTCTGATAGTTTATTACATTTAGTTGTATGTCTGACCTGATAGTTCATTACATTTAGTTGTATGTCTGATAGTTTATTACATTTAGTTGTATGTCTAATAGTTCATTACATGTAGTTGTATGTCTGATAGTTCATGACATTTGGTTGTTTGTCTGATAGTTTATTACATTTAGTTGTATGTGTGTAATCTATGCCCACCAATAATTTGACCTGTTGAATATATTTGCTGTGTAAAACTCTGCTCTTGTAACCTTTTGTTTACAAATGAATGTGAGTTTTGTTTAAATACTATATTTGACTCATAAAATCACTATTATTCCCTTATATATATATATATATATATATATATATATATATCTGTATATCAATGTGAATAAATTATAACAGAGTTTCTCATCAATGGTGTAGTTTTAATGTTCTTCTGGAATGTGTTACTAAATGTTGTGTTATGTCCAATGAAGGAAGTATTTTATACGAGTACTTGTATTTAGTCAATATACTTAAAGCTTATAAAACATTATAAAGAGTTATACTTCAATATACATCTTATCTCTTGGACCCATTAACTAAAGAAAACATTTGTAATCTACTATATCTAGGACTAAAAATGATATCTTAGCCAAATCCCAAATATAAATAAATATAGCATTAATAAAACAATGTAAATAAAACAATTAAATAGCCTCGTTCTGAACCAAACTGTAATAAATAAAATAAATAAAAACAGTAAATAAACAATAATTTCTTAGATCTAGAGCTAAAAATTAAATCAAAGTCTAAATCAAATAAAAATAATATATTAACAACGGCACAGTGGCAGCTCTTTCGGCTGGCATACCGAAGGTCCTGGGTTCGAATCCTGGTGAAGGCTAAGATTTGTTCCCAGGTCTGGAAGGTGTCCCTGAGTCTACCCAGCTCTGATGTGTGCCAGACTTTAGTTGGGATAAAGTAAGGCGGCTGTGCATAGTGCTGGCCACACAATCCTCTAGTATGCCGCGGCCACGGAAACTGGCAGATTCTGCTTCACCGCCCTATGGATCAATTTGGTCCGACGGGATACTTTACTATTAATAAATAAAAACAATAAAATAGTTCTAAACAAAACTAGAATAAACCTAAAACTACTAGTTAGAAAAATGAAAAATTTGACTTATAATGAGACTTAAACTAGACACTATACAAAATTCTAAGCTAGAAATACAACACAAAGACAATCTGTTACAATGCTGAGATATTCGTAAAGATAAAAAAAACAACTTTTTTTAGGCTATTTGCAAGTACAAATTGAAATAGATATCTGTTTCATCACAGTGTGGAATAGACTGGGTTGCAAGAACAATCAGGAAAACCAACGACTTAAGATCATTAAAATTACGTTCATCATCTTTCTTACATTTTTAAAAGCATAACGTTAGTGACGTGCGATATCAAACTGCAGAATAAGATTAGGATGCAATAATCTCGTGTACAGATGGAGCGTAGCGTCTGTAATATATAAGATATGTTTTCATGAACAGTAGCCTTTTATAAAAAATCCACCGCCGACTTGGAGGGGAGATTGGCGCTGCCAAGTCTAACACGCTCGCAGAAAGGACTAATGGACACGCAGTGTACGCAGCTCCCACCAACCACCGGTTAAACGTTAAAGGATAAAAAAAAAAGCCTATTTCAAAGGGAAACAATCTATATTTTTTATTTTCAAAAAACTATACACTTATTGCTTCCCTTTGACCGATTCCTTGCCACGAAGAGCACGTCACTCTGTAAGAAATAATCAGAACCAATCTTTGTTTCCAACAAGGTGCTGAAGTTTTGTCTTTGACAAATTGTGTAATGATCTCCGTTAGCAGAAATATTTCCACTAGACACTTCACTTCCCAAGGTTGTTTGCCCACTGGTCATCAAATAGGTCAGTTTACATTGGGAACCACGCAAGAATCAGGCGATATCTAAAACACTGGATCGGGTCATTTGCAATAATTATTGAAGTTTTAACAAATTAAAAAATATACTGGTATTGTCCACGAAATTAAGAATATTTTTGTCATCCTCAATTGTAAGTAGCCTATACATTGATATTCTCAACAAATTTAAGTATAAGTCGGTATTTTCGACAATTTAAGTATGTTTTGGTATTTTCCACAAAGTTAAGTATAAACTAGGCATTCTTTAAACATTCAAACATAATATATTGGTATTCTTCACAAAAGTTTGTGGTTCTAACTATATTCTCATCATCATCAATCCCATGACCGTTGTGGTCGTTGGAGGGGGGGGGGGGGGAGCGAATGGACACCTCAGCAACTTTCTCCATTGTTTGCTTATCTTGAGCGGTTGTCAATAGTTGAGTCAACTGCAGCCATGAACAATACTTTATTTTATCGAACCAGCATCTTCGCTGACGGCCTCTCCGACGTCCACCTTCTACCGGAGTGCCCCGGATGATTGTTTTTGACAGGCTATTGTGCCGCAACACATGACCGAACTATATTCTAACTGCTTGTATAAAGGTGGCAGTTACTACTGCAGACTTGCCACAATGTAAGGAGATACAATTTGTTCATTGATGCAAATAAATGGAAATGTTACTGGATTACAAAGTGGTCAGTGATTTCAATTATTAAAAAAAAAAAACTTCTAAAATAGGCACATACACACAGGCACACAAACACACATACACTCACACAGACTATCATACTAGTCATAAGAAAACTGCGGACTTTATTGTATTTCTTATCTTATACATTACAGACGCTCCTTCTATAAAGAAGATTTTCGCGTTCTACGCTCATCCGTGGTCCGAGTCTAGTATTGCATTTTTATTAATGTTTTAAATGATGATAAGTTACTAGTTTTCCTGGTTTGTTCAGGCAACCCATTCCAGGCTCCGATGCCACTCGGGTAGAAAGAGTAGGCCTACTTATATGCATTTGTTCTCGCATAAGGGATAAAGAAAGTGTTTAGGCCTATGTCCTTATGTTTATCTGAGCATTGCAGCAAATTGTTATTGGGTTGTATAGTGCAGCCGAGTCATGACGTTGGAAAAGTTATTCTGATTTAGAGAAAGAAAATATTTCACTTGAGGCCAAGTAGAGGACAGTTGATGGGGTTGAATTTTCTAAGTAGGCCTATATAAAAACAACAACACTTCTATTATCGGATATTATAAGTGAATCATTTACCGGTTAAAATAATGAAACTCGGAATATAATATGACTTTCTAACAACTGAATTGTTTGGTGGTATCTGATAATTGATTGGTGGTATCTGATAATTGATTGGTGGTATCGGATAATTGATTGGTGGTATCTGATAATTGATTGGTGGTATCTGATAATTGATTGGCTGTATCTGATAATTGATTGGTGGTATCTGATAATTGATTAGTGGTATCTGATAATTGATTGGTGGTATCTGATAATTGATTGGCTGTATCTGATAATTGATTGGTGGTATCTGATAATTGATTGGTGGTATCTGATAATTGATTGGTGGTATCTGATAATTGATTGGTGGTATTTGATAATTGATTGGCTTATCTGATAATTGATTGGTGGTATCTGAAAATTGAATGATGGTATCTGATAATTGATTGGTAGTATCTGATAACTGATTGGTGGTATCTGATAATGGATTGGTGGTATTTGATAATTGATTGAAGGTATCAGATAATTGATTGGTGGTATCTGATAATTGATTGGTGGTATTTGATAATTGATTGGTGGTATCTGATAATTGATTGGTGGTATCTGATAATTGATTGGCGGTATCTGATAATTGATTGGTGGTATCTGATAATTGATTGGTGGTATCTGGTAATTCATTGGTGGTATCTGATAATTGATTGGCGGTATCTGATAATTGATTGGTGGTATCTGATAATTGATTGGTGGTATTTGATAATTGATTGGTGGTATCTGATAATTGATTGGTGGTATCTGGTAATTCATTGGTGGTATCTGATAATTGATTGGCGGTATCTGATAATTGATTGGTGGTATCTGATAATTGATTGGTGGTATTTGATAATTGATTGGTGGTATCTGATAATTGATTGGTGGTATCTGATAATTGATTGGCGGTATCTGATAATTGATTGGTGGTATCTGATAATTGATTGGTGGTATCTGATAATTGATTGGTGGTATCTGATAATTGATAGGTGGTATCTGATAATTGATTGGCGGTATCTGATAATTGATTGGTGGTATCTGATAATTTATTGGCGGTATTTGATAATTGATTGGTGGTATCTGATAATTGATTGGTGGTATCTGATAATTGATTGGCGGTATCTGATAATTGATTGGTGGTATCTGATAATTGATTGGTGTTATCTGATAATTGATTGGTGGTATTTCCCACAGTTGATTCGTTCTTCATTCAAATTGTATCAAAACTTTAACTGGCTCAAGCACCGGACAGTGTAGTACAGTGATGGTGAGGAGATCGATGTCACACACAGTGTCAACCTCTTGTTGACATGTGTCAGCGGGATAATGTCATGTTTGACCCAGTTTACCCTTAAACAGACGAGATGGTTAGGCTGATGAAAAAAAAAGTATTTCCTGCGAGGAGAGGCAGGTCGGGGGAGGGGGGAAGTGGGAGTTGTGTGTGAGCGACACCCGCGCGAGCAGGAAAAAAAAAACGCCCATCACCTTTAAAACATCACCCCAGGTCTCCCTCCCCCTTCCCCGCCACGTCACATTTCTCCGATAAAGGTAGCGCCATATATTTTTATCCTGTAATGCTACCTGAGTATCTGGAAACAAATGACCTACTTACTGGAATCATGAACGCACGTGGCTTCCGCGCGACGAATGAGAGGAGGCCTGAGAGAAGGGAGATGATCGGGGGGGGGGGGGGTAAAAAATAAGTATCGACAACAGAAATCACATCCCACCATCTCCCGCCTCCACCCCCGCTCTCCACAATACCGCGAGGCTGAGCGGCGAGGGTTAAAAACTAAAACAAGTTCCCGCAAAGCGTCCCCCTCCCGTTGGATTCCTCTCTATGACTACGCTTTGTTTACATTCTTCTGCATCCATTAAATCAGCTGCTTTCTTGTTGGTGTTACTCACAACACTAGAACTTTTTCTACTTCATGGATAGCGACTAGAGTTGTCTGGACTTTACCCAGTGGGTAAGTACTTGGTTTCATTTTTAAAGTATTGCAGTTGTATGTCGTATGTTGTATGTTGTTTGTGTTGTAAGGTTAAAATTAGGTCGTACCTAAAAGTCGTGTACAGAATTCTATTTTGAATACAAAAGAAAGAGAGAAAGTGAGATAGAGAGAAAAACAAACCGAGAGAGAGAGAAGGAGAGAGAGAGAGAGAAGGAGAGAGAGAGAGAAAGAGAGAGAGAGAGAAAGAGAGAGAGAGAGAGAGAGAGAAAGAGAGAAAGAGAGAGAGAAATAAAAGAATCCTTTATAGAACGCTTATAAAGAAAGGAAAAAATTCATAAAATATACATATAAAATAAATGATGCAAAGCTAGATAGATGGATGCCAATGAACTTTCACAAAAACAGATCAATATAATAAATGTACATATATATATAACAATAATAATATTTGTATAGCGCTGCTAACAAACATAATGTAAGCTCAGAGCGCATTTAACATACAACTAAGAACACGGACATTATATATATATATATATTATTTTTGTATGTTTATATGTTTGTATCTTATCTTATATATTACATACGTTCCTGCTATAAAGAAGATTATTGCGCCCTACGTTCATCCGTGGTCCGAGTCTAGTCTTGCATCTTTATTAATGTTTTAAATGATATTAAGTTACTGGTTTTTCTGGTTTGTTCAGGTAACCCATTCCATGCCCGAATGCCACTCGGGAAAACCGAGAATTTATATACATTTGTTCTCGCATAAGGGACAAGGAAAGTGTGTATATATATATGTATCTAATTCTCTCTCTCTCTCTCTCTTCATTTCTTTCTCTGCCTGGCCGTATAAATGAAGTCTTTAAATCGACATAACATAGACCACTCAATGGTGGGTTTACCGGCATTTAGTTTTGGAAATATAATATTCTTTTCACCTTGCGAATACAGACTTAATATTATTATATCATCTGTCTCAAACCTTTATACTTTATATCATCTATCCCATAATTTTATGTTTGGTTGAATATGAAGGTTTAAAAGAGATTAATAGAGTTAGTGAAATGACACTGGACGCTAGTACATAATGTATACGATGGATTTTTAAAAAAGTATTTCTGATATATTTGACGTAAAGCTTTTTCATCTCTATAGGCCTACCTATGACGTGTATAGTTTCCTAAAAGAACGCTTATAGTCTCCCTAAAGGACGTGAATAGTATTTTAACAGATGTATAAAACCTACCACCCGGAGACTATTGCTAAAAAAAAGTCTTTTATTGATTGATGTATTAGTTCCATCGTGCCAATAAATGTTGGCACACCAGATTTGATTTGATAATAAATCATCCAAGTATGTGAATAATAATAATTCTATTTGTATAGCGTTGCCAACAAACATAAGAACAAACATAAGATCAGAACGCATTTATTAAACAACTAAAAACAAAGAACACGGAGATGCCTACATCTCTCTAGATTTAAAAGGACATATTAATATTAACTGACCTAATTGTGAAGTATTTGATTTGAATGAGAAATCTCGAGTGAAAATGTTTGGTGTAAAAAGATGCGAATGTTGTGTAGTAGGCTACGGATGTGACGTCAGTTGGAAACATAAAGTGAGCGATTGAAGAAGTAATCAAGAAATATTTCTATATTATTAAAATAATAAATTGACGTATTGTAAATAAAAGAAAGGAATTGAAGCTACAAGTTTGTGGATCTATTATTATAATTAAATTAGTGTTTACATATGTGAAGTATTTTGTAAGTCAATAATTTGAAGTATACACGCTACCAAATGACAAATGATCAACATAAACAACAAAACCATAAAAACGAAGTTTTCATTATACTCCCTTTATTTGCAAACTAAGTTTACCATCATGTAATTAAATAATTGATTGACTACTGCAAATGAAACGTACAGAAAAATATCTGTGTCGCAAATCTCAAAAATATATCCTTACTCCGTATAAATTAAAATAACCTTAGCGCATAATTTTTTTTTCTAGCTTTGCGCCGAAAAACTATAAAAAGTTGCACAGGCATTTTTAACGCGTAATCAAAATATTTCTTATACTTTCCTTTTAAGAAATGAATATTGTCATAAGTGTAGTATTATTAAGTCGTTTTAACTGAAAATTTGATAGGATGTATTGTCAGGCGCCACAAATCTGCTGTCCAAATTTCAGCTCGTTCGGACCACGGGAAGCAAAGTTTTGCACGACTATTGCAGACAGACAGAAAATGCAACTTAAAATAAAGGGAGTAATAAAAACGGCAATGATTTCAACTAATAAATAACAATAAATAACGCATCAAAACAAAAGTATCAACAATAAGAAAAGGACCTTAACACTAATATAAAAAATAAAACAGTAGGCTAGGGCCGCTAGGGGTCTAAAGCATGTTTAACGATTAAAATAAATTGTTTTCAAGTTCTTTTTAAAAGTGACGATAGAACATGTTTGCCTGAGTTGGATGGGAAGTAGATTCCATACTTTCGGGACAGATAAGGCTCTCAGGCCAACGGTTGTCAGTGAGAAACGGGACACCCTTAGTAGCGAGTAGTCGGCAGAACGAATATTGTTACATGATAGACAGAGAAGTTATATATTGAAGTCGTAGCCTGAGAGATAGAGAGTCGGGGGGAGATAGAGAGAGAGAACGAACGATTCGTTAGAGAGCAATAAAGAGAGAGACGGAGATGGTAGGGGAAATAAACATTTCATGTAATACTATCACTACGTACTTATCAGCCCATTTCATTTACTTTTCAAAATGAACGTTCGAAGGGTTTTCCCACTTCAAGTCGCGGTTGCACTTTCGCACTTGAACGCACCAAAAAACAGATATTGAACGGAACACTTGGCATGTAGATGACGCGTTCACCGAGAGTTCACCCCCCCCCCCCCCCCGGTCCTACTCTGTTAAGTCTATGTTATGACAGGTCTATCGTCTGTTTTATTGACTATCTTGCACTATTGTGTTATTGTGAAAGAGGGATCAGGTTTTCCAAAGGTTTCACCTTGTTGACGTCTGTTTTTAAACTCAGTGCTACCTCCAACTCTTAAAAGCTGTTTAGTAACACCATTAGTCAAATCCCTAGAAACACTAGAGGACAGAAGGGCAAATAGTAAAGTACTAATAATACATAAGGCATTAAACTGGAATTTAGAAATACAACCCAAAAAACAACCTGTTGCAAAGCTCAGATAAACATAAAGACAAAAACACTTTCCTTGTCCCTTATGCGAGAACAAATGCATATAAGTACGCTTTCTTCCCGAGTGGAATTCGGGCATGGAATGGGTTGCCTGAACAAACCAGGAAAACCAGTAAGTTAACATCATTTAAAACATTAATAAAAATGCAAGACTAGACTCGGACCACGGATGAGCGTAGGACGCATTAATCTTCTTTATAGAACGAGCGTCTGTAATGCATAAGATAAGATAAAATTGATTTCATTTATGAAGTGAATTTTTAAGAACCGTACATTTTAAAAAAACTTGAGTTAATGTTGCGAATCAATTTAAAATGTTTCTTGTGCATCGTTGTTCTTAGTCTAAAATTCCCAAATGTTACACACAATTCACAAACAAATGTATACAAATATGTTTGAAATAGAGCAATTTATGTTAGTTATGTTATGTTAGTTTATGTTAGTCCAAATAATGATCAAAGAAAACATTAGTGGTTGTTTTATTTAAGTCCCCACAGAATAATTTTTTTAAAAATAAACAAAAAAAAACCATGACGAGAAGGACTAGATCTACATTACTTAACTACAATTTAATCTAAAATATCAAGTAAGTTTTCAATAATTGTCCTAACCCGTAAACAAGCTACACTGACACCGTGTAAACAGGCTACACTGTGTAAACAGGCTACACTGTGTAAACAGGCTACAATGACACCGTGTAAATAGGCTACACTGTGTAAACAGGCTACACTGTGTAAATAGGCTACACTGACACTGTGTAAACAGGCTACACTGACACTGTGTAAACAGGCTACACTGTGTAAACAGGCTACAATGACACCGTGTAAATAGGCTACACTGTGTAAACAGGCTACACTGTGTAAATAGGCTACACTGACACTGTGTAAATAGGCTACACTGTGTAAACAGGCTACACTGTGTAAACAGGCTACACTGTGTAAATAGGCTACACTGACACTGTGTAAATAGGCTACACTGACACTGTGTAAATAGGCTACACTGACACTGTGTAAACAGGCTACACTGACACTGTGTAAACAGGCTACACTGACACTGTGTAAACAGGCTACACTGACACTGTGTAAACAGGCTACACTGACACTGTGTAAACAGGCTACACTGACACTGTGTAAACAGGCTACACTGACACTGTGTAAACAGGCTACACTGACACTGTGTAAACAGGCTACACTGACACTGTGTAAATAGGCTACACTGACACTGTGTAAATAGGCTACACTGACACTGTGTAAACAGGCTACACTGACACTGTGTAAACAGGCTACACTAACACTGTGTAAATAGGCTACACTGACACTGTGTAAATAGGCTACACTGACACTGTGTAAATAGGCTACACTGACACTGTGTAAATAGGCTACACTGACACTGTGTAAAGATGTTTAAGTCATCTAAAAGTACAATCTTTAAAACAACAAAAACACAAATTGTTTATACAATTTATTCAAACAATAGCATAACATGATGTACCTGGATAAACTATTTATTTAAGCAATAACATAACATGATGTGCTTATCTTATAAGTTTACAGACGTTCCTTCTAGATAGAAGATTATTACGTCCACTAGACCCAAAACTCCTGCAGGGCGACAGGTCCGACCTAGATACAAAATTTATTCAAGCAATAACATAACATGATGTACCTAGATACAAAATTTATTCAAGCAATAACATAACATGATGTAAAAAGATAAACAGTTTATTCAAACAATAACATAACATGATGTACCTAGATAAACAATTTATTCAAGCAATAACATAAAATAATGTACAAAGATAAACAGTTTATTCAACAATAACATAACATGATGCACAAAGATAAACAATTTATTCAAGCAATAACATAACATGATGCACAAAGATAAACAATTGATTCATACAATAACATAACATGATGTAGGCCTACCTAGATAAAAAATTTATTCAAACAGTAACATAACATGATGCACCAAGATAAACAGTTTATTCAAGCCATAACATAACATGATGCACCAAGAAAAAGAATGTATTCAAACAATAACATAACACGATGCACCAAGGATAAACATTTTAAACAATAACATCACAAGATGCACCAAGAAAAAAAGCCCAAACATCCCCCAGGGGAAATCATTCCCGCCATTTTGTTCCACGATGTCTCATTCAAGTTATTCATCCTGACAACAAAAAAAACATACGCTGGGGATTGGCCCAAAAGTGTCACGTGATATTTACCCACAAAGCAACTGGACGAGAGTTAAAAGTTATTCTGCGAGATGATGGGTCGTGAGAGATGGACTTGGAGTTAAGCATGTGTGGGAGGAGAGGAAGGGGGGTAAAACTGTGGGTATGTGGCGGGGTGGGGGGGGGGGAGATTAAACCTGGTCATAAGGGAGGGCGATTTGCACGTAGAGAAGGATGTACGTGGCAGTAGCCAAGACGTCTGTAGAATGAGTGCTCATAGAACTGGGTGCAAATAGAATTGCGTGCAAATAGAATTGCGTGCAAATAGAATTGCGTGCAAATAGAATTATGTGCTAATAGAATTAGTGTTGACGGATTTCGTTTAGTTCTAAAGTGGAAAACATTTGTTATAATTCCAGGAAACAGGAAAGAAAATGTTTGTATTACAATCACATTTAGGAGATTGTTTGGAAGGGAGAATTTAATGCTTGAACTTCTGTACAAATATTAACAACTTCACTGGTCGCTAAGCAGAAATCAACAATAACATAAAAAACCGCACTAATACGCTTATATAAATTTTGGTGCAGAAAGTGCTAGAAATGGATTTTCCCGAAGCTTTCCAAATGCAAGAGAAAATACTTACTCGAAAATCTAAAATCATGCACCATCTAAAATCAACCAGCATCTGGGCTATGGAATTTATAAAGAATGAATGCTGTCTAACAAGAATAACATGCAAAATTAAAATACCACCAACTCAAAAATATTCTCCCGAATTGAATGGATTGTCCCCTCCATGAATACAGTCACATGACATGATGGTCACAATAATATCCAGCCATCACAACTTATGTCCGTCAACTTATTTTCATTTCGACACTTTGTTCAGCTCTCGAGAGTTCAGAGGTTGAAGGTCATGGTGTTGTACTTTTACTGCCAGTTTTGTTTCCCCGAGTGTCAAGTCTACGTCACAAGCTCGCGCTTTTATGTCTGCAACGTCACCGTGTGTGTGAACGTCACTTCCGACTTTTGCCTACGCAACTTTATGTCATTCGCAAATGTATATTTACTTCATTTCAAATCCTTTACATTAACTTTGCAAAACTGGGTAGGCTTCTCGCTGGCTAGCGGAAGAAAAGCGGAAGAAAAACAACAACAAACTTTTAGACTGCTGATTTACCAATTTCTCGTCATCCTATCGATCTGTAAACTTAGCACATAGACGTGTTAGCAAATTAAAAACATATTTGGAGTCCAATTAGGTTTTTTCGATTACGCATTACGGGGCACATTAGCTGACACATCTCAACGGAATATTTAAATCATTTATGGATCTATTAACTTTACTTTTTAAATTTTTTATTTTTAATTCTTTACTTCTTTTTTTTTTTGGTGGGGGGGGGGGGGGGGGGGGGGCAAAAGGCTCTTTCTGCGTAATGTTAAAACATAACAAAAATGATGCACTTAATGATTTTTAAAAAACAACTAATTTGTTTTTAGGTAGATCTAGGCCCTATTTAGGTAGATCTAGGCCCTATTGTTTAATTTTAGTCTGGAGTAAGTCAAGTACCCGTCGGACAAAAAAGATCATAGGGCCGTTGAAGCATATTTCACCAATTTCCGTGGCCAAGGCATACTAGGGGATGTGTGGCCAGCACAGTATGCCCAGCCGCTTATACTTTACCCCAACTATAGTGTCAGGTACCCATCAGAGCTGGTTAGAATCTGTAGAGCGCGTCTAGACGGCATTTCGCACCTACTTGTGAAATTTCGTTTACCTCCTTTTCGGAACATCCGGTCTAGGTAGTCGATACTCAAGTCATGTATCAATATTATTCCGACACGATTTAACCTTTTTCACTATTAAATGATAGTGTATTTATCGTACTAAATCGTATTCGATTCTTAAAAGTTCCAGGATGTTCGATCTAACGATTCTTTGACATTTTCACCGCCAAAATCCAGCAGTTGTTGTAGCGAGCAGACGATGTTATAAGAAATAGTATTAGGTTTAATTTCTCTTGTCCAATCATTTTTATTCTGGAGCCAAGTCGCTAATAACTTTGTATATTTTATTATATTATATGCAGTCTACTTTATGTTTTAATCTACAACTACAACAGATTTGACTATTGTGTTAACTTGTTGAACTGTTAAATGCCAATTCTACTATATGCAACTAATCAATTGTAGGGCCTATACATAGAAGATTGAGACAAGAAATATATTAATATTTATACATAATATTGTTTTATAACTGAGCCAACTGCAAGTATGGACGGTGGCAATCGTATCATTATAATATGTAAATATGTATGTTTGTACAGGATGCACCTGACAATTATTAAATGAACTGATCTAATCCAGCATAGGAAAACACAATTGGCTGGAAGTAATTTAGCAGTTAGCTGTAAATAATCATTCTGCTTTCGTGAATGGCTAATAAAGAAATAGACGAACCCAGCCTGCAGACACATAGATAAATAATAACACTGAAATCTGACACTTTCAGACAGACATACACGCAGCGAGCAGCACATCCAAGTACAGACATTAAAACCAAGACTGCAGAATAATTTTGCAGAAATTCCTGACGATGGAGTTGTATTAGCTTCCAACGCCCCCTCTCCCCTCCCTCCCACTGGTTATTGACTTTTTTTTCATCCACCGCAATAACCCAGGACCGGCCTTGACATTGCTATCGGATATCAATTGTAGCTTTGCTCTGGGGGGTGAGTGGGGCTGTATACAGATAAAGGTGGATGTGTGTGAGTAAATGCATGCTTCTGTACATGTGTGTGTGTGTGTGTGTAATGTTTGAGTGAGTGTCGTAATAGTATCGGGAAATGACGGAATGGGGAGGGGGGACATCGCATCAATATCAGACACTCACGGTCTCCCTCCAGGGGAGCGGGCGGACCATACTTCTCAATCCTAGTCGCTCTGGTGCCATTGTCTCCCACAGGGCTACTTTCACACAAAAAATTACTCTCTACTCAGACAAAACAGTAGACATGTACTACGTTCCATGGCGTGTACATAGAACAATAGAAGCGAATAAACATACGTTATTGTGGTGTACATTGAACAGTAGAAGCGATTAAACATACGTTATTGAGGTGTACATAGAACAATAGAAGCGAATAAACATACGTTATTGAGGTGTACATAGAACAATAGAAGCGAATAAATATACGTTATTGAGGTGTACATAGAACAATAGAAGCGAATAAATATACGTTATTGAGGTGTACATAGAACAATAGAAGCGAATAAACATACGTTATTGAGGTGTACATAGAACAATAGAAGCGAATAAATATACGTTATTGAGGTGTACATAGAACAATAGAAGCGAATAAATATACGTTATTGAGGTGTACATAGAACAATAGAAGCGAATAAATATACGTTATTGAGGTGTACATAGAACAATAGAAGCGAATAAATATACGTTATTGAGGTGTACATAGAACAATAGAAGCGAATAAATATACGTTATTGAGGTGTACATAGAACAATAGAAGCGAATAAATATACGTTATTGAGGTGTACATAGAACAATAGAAGCGAATAAATATACGTTATTGAGGTGTACATAGAACAATAGAAGCGAATAAATATACGTTATTGAGGTGTACATAGAACAATAGAAGCGAATAAATATACGTTATTGTGGTGTACCTTTAACAATATAAGCGAATGAACATACTTTATTGTGGTGTGCCGTACATAGAACAATAGAAGCGAATAAACATACGTTATTGAGGTGTACATAGAACAATAGAAGCGAATAAATATACGTTATTGAGGTGTACATAGAACAATAGAAGCGAATAAATATACGTTATTGAGGTGTACATAGAACAATAGAAGCGAATAAATATACGTTATTGAGGTGTACATAGAACAATAGAAGCGAATAAATATACGTTATTGAGGTGTACATAGAACAATAGAAGCGAATAAATATACGTTATTGAGGTGTACATAGAACAATAGAAGCGAATAAATATACGTTATTGAGGTGTACATAGAACAATAGAAGCGAATAAACATACGTTATTGTGGTGTACCTTTAACAATATAAGCGAATGAACATACTTTATTGTGGTGTGCCGTACATAGAACGAAAGAAGCGTGCATACACAGGATAGAAAATTGAAATTCCCAAGCGATACAGCAACGTACTAATGGCACCGTTCGCTGAACTTCTAAACATTGAGATCCAAATTAACCCTTACAGTCCCGGGCGCGTATATAGCGGAACTGAAGGCAGCATAGATAGAAGTAGGTCGGTACGGGAAGGGTTAATAAACATACCCAAATAATGTAATACCTTCCCTTTATTCACGTTAGACAAAGGTCTGTTTTTTTTTTGTGTGTACAAGCTAAGACTGTATTTCAAACGGTCTTAAATGATATATTGCCAGCCAGTATTTAGGGCTTATTCAATGGGCTTTTAATGAAGGTATATTTATGTAGTTATATTTATTTTTGTGTCAATAATAGGGAAACTAATGTGCCAAATGAGGCATAATGCTCGCCTTATGTTAGGCCTATTTGTGTTATTTTTTTAAAGACTATGTCTGTGATGAAATAATATATTTAACAGGTTTTTCTATCTGTGTTATAAAGAATAATATTATGGGCTTCTATAGTTGAATGTTGGGTAGAACTTTGACTTAAATAACTTAACAGTAAAGCAAAGATAATTAATAGAGATGTACACATTTTCTCATCACTGTGAATGTGCACATTTTGTTTTCAGTGTGAATGTACACATTTTCTCTTCACTGTGAATGTACACATTTTCTCATCAGTTTGAATGTACACATTTTCTCATTAGTTTGAATGTACACATTTTCTCATCAGTTTGAATGTACACATTTTCTCATCAGTTTGAATGTACACATTTTCTCATCAGTTTGAATGTACACATTTTCTCATCAGGGTCAATGTTCATTATTTCTTCACTGTGAATGTACACATTTTATCTTCAGTGTGAATGTACACATTTTATCTTCAGTGTAAATGTTCACTTTTTATCTTCAGTGTGAATGTACACATCATGCCAAACGTCTAAGCCCTAAGGTCAAACCGTTGGAATATTTTATGGGCTAATTTACATACATCTAGTATAGTCTGTTGTCAGATGAAGACGTGAAGGTTTTTTCTTAGTTCAACTGGTTTCATTCTTTCTTGCAGTCTCTCTCTCTCCTTCAGTTATTGTGTGTGCGCGTGTGTTTCTCACAACCATTTTGAAGTCCTTTTTTCTTCCATTCTCTCTCTTTCTCTCTTTCTCTCTGTCTGTCTCTCTCTCTCTCTCTCTCTCTTTTAGCGTTACTCAATCTGTTTTTCGCTTCAAACATTGTCGTTGGGTTAGATTTTCTTTTGTTTTTTTGTTTTAAAGAAATCTCTTTATAAATCATGTTGGAAATTTTCTTATCTTATATATTACAGAACATTATTGCGTCCTACGCTCATCCGTGGTCCGAGTCTAGTCTTGCATCTTTTATTAGTGTTTTAAATGATGTTAAAATACTGGTTTTACTGGTTTGTCCAGGCAACCCATTCGATGCCCGAACGCCGCTCTGGAATTAGAGTTTAAAGGTTTGTGTATTATTACTACTTTACACTTTGCCCTAATGTCCTCTAGTGTTTCTAGGTTTAATGATTTGACTAATGGTGTCACTCTTGTCAATTGGGAATATTCATATGAACCTTGTAGCTCGTTTTTTAATTTGTTCTATTTGTTTATTATTTTTTAGTTGATGGGTCCCATACAGATGGTGCCTATTCTAGTATAGGTCTAACCCTGTTGAAATGGTTGATTACTTTTTTGTTACTAGATCTAGTTTTATCTTTACAACTTTATAACAACCACAATACAAAATCTCACTGTACTAACACTTAGTATGATATATTTAAGATACAATAATGGTGATTCTGAAGAATTATATCACTCTCGTCACTCTCTATCTCTTTCGCCACTTCTATTTCTTTCTCTCATTCTAATTAACGTGATTTCTCTTCCTCTCTCCCTCTTTCCTCCTCTCTCTCTCCCTCTATCTATTCCTCCCTCTTTCCTCCTCTCTCTCTCCCTCTATCTATTCCTCCCTCTTTCCTCCTCTCTCTCTATCTCTTCCTCCCTCTTTCTTCCTCTCTCTTTCCCTCTCACCCTCACTCCTTCTCACTCCATCTCACCCTCTTTCTCTCTTTCTCCAGCACATCACACTCTGTCTCCCTCTCTCCCCTCTCTATACTTCTCTCTCATTCTCTCACCCCTTCTCTCCACCTCTCCTCCTCTTCATCTTCACCCACTCTCTCCCTCTCTCCATCTCTCATTTTCTTTCTCCCCCCCCCTTCTCTCTATGTCTGTTACGCTTTCTCACTCCGTCCCCTTTCCTTACTCGAGGGCCCCGGGTGGCTATTCTTACCCCCACGATAACGCCCCCGCCTCACCCTGTATACTCCACCGTGTTCAAACCTCGAGGCGGGCTATGATTATGACAGATTATCGATTGGCCAAGCAGCTCCAAAATAAAATCTGGCAGCATTAGTTACACGGGTCACGTTTCATTCTGAGTTGGCAACGCAGGCCATTTTGTTTTTAGGGGGGGGGGGGCAACGCTTTGTGCGCATGTCCTTTCCGGCAGCCTCCTTTTCGTAGCATCGATTTCATTTGTCCGACACTTCGTGTTAGTAAACAAATAAACAGAAAGAAAAAGAAGAAACAAGATTTCAACCAATGGAGTTAAAAATTTGAAAACGAGGCAAAAGGAACTGTCCGGTAATTGGGTTTAACCGATGTCTTGGAACGTAATTAAAGTAAATATTCCCATCAGATCAAAGTTGATATGTCCTGGTAAAGCAGTGGTCACCAATTTATGTGGGCCACGGCATACTAGAAGATTGTGTTGTAAGTACTATTCAGGGCTGCTAGGATTCTGGGACAACATCCAGACCCGGGAACAAACACTAGCCATCACCAGGATTCGAACCCAGGACCATCGGTACGCCAGTCGATCGCGCTGCCGCTAGGCGAACGTGTCACGATGTACAATGTTTTTTGTACTTTCAATCTTTCAATCAATCAATCAATCAATCAATCTATATTCAATCAATCAATGTCCTTTAAGTCCTCCGTTACACAAAGGGACTCGACAATGCTTATCCACGCCTTTCTGTGTTGAGACAGTTTCTCTTCTCTTGCAACTGCAATTCCCGCTTCTTTCAGTGTTTTCCTCCAGGTGGTATTTGGCCGGCCTCTTATTTCGTTTCCCTGTGGATTCCACAAATCTTTCTATACAAACTAAGAATTTTTTTGTGAAGTTGCCATCAAGTTAGACTGGTATACTTTCAATAATTGGCCTTTAAAGAAGGAATCGTTCCAGGTTATGTAAGTATAAATTTCCTGGAAAAGCATTCTGGGAAATCTATAAATATGTCATAACGATATTTCCTTTTGTAATCTTGAACCTCTAGCCTAGGGGTTGGCAACCTTTTAATAATAGCGTGCCAAAGTAGGATTTATAAATCGTTCCGCGTGCCAACAGCTTAAAGGTTATGCTGCTCTTTTCTAGCAGAAGAGACCTAGCAAGGCCTTTATGAATGTCTTCCGCGCGCCATGAAAAATCGCTCTGCGTGCCAAGTCTGGCACCCGTTGCGCAGGTTGCCGACCCCTGCTGTATCCCGCCTCGTCTTTCCATCACACTCGGCTGACAGATTTTTAAATTGCGATCCCAGCCGAGAGTCTCCACGAGTCTTTAAATTATTAGAGGGGGGGGGGTATCCTCTCTGGCAGTTGAGTGGGAACAAGAGCAAGGCGGGGAGAGGGGGGAGGGGGGAGGGGTGCTGGTGTGTCTGCAATTAAACTCATCACTTCGAGCTACCCTCCACCCCCCTACCTACCGCCCCCACTAATAAAAAGTCATTAATCGTCTGCTGTTGTCATAAATGTATTGTATATATTCAGGGCAATAGAATGTGAATGACGAAATAGACCTATAATATGGGCCTAATATACAGACATGCAAAGTTATATCTTTTGAAAGTACATTGTAAATGAATTCGATAAATTGCCTACATTTTACAACACAACACACTGAGGATATGATAAATACATTTCTGAAGTATTATTTTTGAAATCATTCAATATATTTCTGTAATAACAGTTCAAGTAATCAGTAGATCTTTGATGAAATCACATGAGAAATTTAATGAAATTTTATGGAACAGTTTCAAAATAGAGGTCGCTGGATTTTTTATGAAACCATTCCGATACCAGAATTGAAGTCGGATTATCTGGCATTGATCTTCAAAATTTCATTGATATTTTTCCCTATTCCAACTCATATTGAATCACAAGACTCCATTTCGTCTTGTTCAGATTCAATTGTTTAGTTGCCGTTGTGTTTTCCCCTAAATATTTTATTATTAAATGTCCATCCTTGGATGTTTTCAATGGTAATTCACATCAGAAATAATATTTAACCCTTCCCGTACCGACCTACTTTTATCTATGCTGCTTTCAGTTCCGCTATATAGGCCTACGCGCCCGGGACTGTAATGTTAAAAAAAAAAAGCTGATTTTATAACAAAATCAAAATAGGGTGTGTTGGGGGAGAGCACTCTAATATTTGTCCAGACTTTTGGCGGAAGTTGTAGTAGTGTTGAACCAAATGGATATCCCGGAAGCCCTTGTTGTGCTTGAAATTGAAAGTGACACGTGACCTCACTGGCCTTAATAAAAATGTTTTGCAGCAAACAAACACCCGTTCTCACACATGCAGACTTATTTGCTCGAATCATTTTTATGTTTTCTTCAAATATATGTGTGTATATGTGTTTGTATGTAAATATATATCGTGTGAATGTATGTATATCATTCTCACCCACGTTGCGGTCCAAATAATATATTTAGAAAGTAGGCTACATATATATGTATGCATGTATTTCTCTTAGTAAATGCTAATCATGTGTGTTTGTATTCGTGTGTTTATTTATATATGGAACGGGGTAGCGTGGCAATTAAATTAAAGTATGGTACAGCAATAGGGATTCAAAAAGCCATGTAGGAAGTGACGTAACTAGGGAAAATGGTGCATGGGGCGGGGAGGGGGGTCTGTTCCTTTTTTTAAAAATGTATTTATTGCTAAGCTAAAGTGGAGATTTATTTGAAAATTTGTGTCATCTAATTTGGAAAAATTTTCCTGTGTCGGTTTAGCGCCCATCTAGACCTAAGCGCCAAGGATGCTGGCTCCCCTCCGCCTTACTACTTTATTGTATGCAAGCTTAGCATCCGATATGAAACATCATATGAACGATTTTCACAACCTTTCACTGCTCTAAGCTCTCTCTCTCTCTCTTTCTCTCTCTCTCTCTCTCTCTCTCTCTCTCTCTCTCTATCGAATGGGCCTATATTATAAAGGCTATATATAGCAGATCTTTATCCACGTAGCTTCAAAACCTGTATATTCATATAAGTAGGCCTATATCAGTTTTATGTGACAGGAATATAGTGATGAAGCTGTCGGCACTCCCTGCTCCCCCTTCCCCCACCCCATCCGCTAATCCAGATACTCAGAAGTACTGCAGACACACCCCTTCCCACCTGTTGACGTCATCACTCCAGCAGAGCTAGATAGCCTACTAACCAACAGTTCAATGGATGCGTTGAACGTAGTTCTCTGAAATAAAACAAAAAAATCAAAACAAACTTTGATAGCACAAATAGTTCTGTATGTAAATAACCTTAAAAAATAACAACTTAAAAGTACATTACGCAATAAAGCTCAATGCAATTATATCTATGTGCAATTTCGTTTTTTTCCTTATCTTTCAGACGTCATAATGTCATCTCCCGCCTTTTTTTCCTTTTCAATTTTTTGTTGTTGTGACCTTTGAACTCAATTATTACGTCTCGTCTTCGTGTCTCGCGCTGCCAGCCTCGCTCATAACACGTCACTACCGGCTTAGTTTCAGCTTCATTCGCTTCTTCCCCCCCCTCCCCCCTTCCATGTTTTTGTCCACTCGCTTGGCAGGTACTGCTGCTGCTATTTTTTTTAAAATCATTTTTCGGCTTGTTTTGTTATTAATTTTGGCTTTTCGCCTGAAAACGTAATAATATTACAAGCTCAAATAAATGGATTCCACTTGTATCCACAATGCTGTTCTATCGGTGCTAGCATAAATACATGCAAGCCTTTTAGTCCAGAGTCTCGACTAGCCTGTAACAAGAGTGAGTTATTGGACACATTTTGAAATAGAAACTTCTTAATATAGTAGTTATTGATTCGCAGAAATACGTGAAGCCTCGACTAGTTTTTACCATTCAATCTGACCTCGCTTGTTTTGGCTTCGTTTGATATTCTTTTATTCACATCGACTTAAGTTTTTGTTAATGCATTTCTTATTTAGACTAGATCTTGTAGAATTCAACAAACTTGTTTCTGTTTGTAGCTTAATGTATTCTCATTGTACTGCGTTTACTATGGGATTGTGTTGTCACTTCAGACACCGACCTCATCTTCGGACGACATAATGTGTATGTATGGGCGAGGAATAAATTTACTTTATGGATATTCGGATCAACAAAAACATAGAAGACTCGCTCGTGGCCTCCAACATAGCAAACAGGAAACGATAACTCTCCGGGGAGGTTAAAGACAATTTAACAACACGAGTTGTTGCTCCGTAAACTGTAACGCAGAAGACAGCCCGATGACATCACTTGAATTGTTCTGGAAGAACAGTTGAATACATGGACATACCTGTAATAACACTCGGATAGGCTACATAGAAGTCCTATTATGAATACATGGATTACATAGAAAGCCGTTGTATAACTTGTACATAACACTTGAACACATAGTTCAGACACGATATTAGAAACTATATCTACGTAGACAGCAGTTGAGTTCTTATCTTAACGACCGTCAAACGATATAATAAACATCTCTATACAGTACTTACAGACCCGAACTGTTTAACCTTTAAGACCATTATAGGGAGGCCCTATGACCTATGATAACCTTTCAACATATGACCTATAAGCCCTACTTTAAACTGTAGTCTGTTGATGAGAAGATCTTTGCTAGCGTTCGACGGAACATTTATAATTACATCTCTAATGGATGAAGCCCTTTCTGATCGACTTCCAGGCATTAGAGCTAACCCCAGAACGTCAAGTTTGATATTTGCCCTCTGACATGTGGATGAAAGATTTCATGCCGTCACCGGGGCCTTCGGCCACAGCGCCGCAGATCTGATGATGAACTAAACACCCGAACATAGCTCCAGTGTCGTTATCACTCTGTCTGTCTGAGAGTAGTTTTCACTCTGTGGAGAATTGAACAAATTACAGAAGCAGGAAACAGCACGTCAACTACACCCACAATTTTCTTGGCACGTTTAACGGAAGCCAGTGAGGCCGGCTGGTCATGCGGTTAGTTCACTGGACTGTCAAGCGACACGTCGCGGGTTCTCCGACCGATCCCTGCCGCCCTGCAGAAGTTTTGGGCCTGGTGGACGTAATAATCGTCTATCTAGAAGGAACGTCTGTAAACTTATAAGATAAACTGGCATAATGCTTTAAATTTAAAAGCATCAAACAAACTATAAAACGCACAATGATATTTATTATTGTATCTCTTTAAAAATAAAATAAATCGGTTAAAGCTTTTGGTCAGACAGATGCGCTAGCAAGTTATGAGTAAATATATTTATCCGATTTGAACTATGTGACTTCACAACAAACAGACATACAATTTTGTTATTTAAAAATTGCTACGTTTCACTACTAGGAACCAAACCCAGGATTCCACTTTGGTCGACCAGATAAAACTAGAAAATAAAATCTAGGAATGTCTTCAATGTCTAGATGCCAGACACTTGTGTTGTTTTTACCTGTATTTACCTCAAGGTGTGCCAGCCTCTCACCTGCCAGACTGCCATAACGCCAGACATCAGACGAAATGAATTCAAGGATGAAAAAAAAAAGAAAAACGAAATTGTTTTTTGATGAACTCACTACTTCGTATAACTTACTTTATTAAGTTACTGGTTGTTTTATGAACTCACTACTTCGTATTACTTACTTTATTAAGTTACTGGTTATTTTATGAACTCACTACTTCGTATAACTTACTTTATTAAGTTACTGGTTATTTTATGAACTCACTACTTCGTATAACTTACTTTATTAAGTTACTGGTTGTTTTATGAACTCACTACTTCGTATAACTTACTTTATTAAGTTACTGGTTATTTTATGAACTCACTACTTCGTATAACTTACTTTATTAAGTTACTGGTTATTTGATGAACTCACTACTTCGTATAACTTACTTTATTAAGTTACTGGTTGTTTTATGAACTCACTACTTCGTATAACTTACTTTATTAAGTTACTGGTTATTTACATAGATAGATTGTTGTGTGTTGCGCCAGCAGGCAGCAGTGTATTTCGTCTCTTCATATTTGATGATTGTTTGTGGTTTCATTTTTCGCTCTTCATTTTGAAACTTATATTGATTGATTTGTTGTGAATTACTCTCTCAAATTGTGTGTTTTGTTCGGTCATTGCGCGACAATTAAGTCAATTATTGACTAATTTGTATAAGTCGACTTTATTAATCATCTTATTAAGCTTGCTAACATTGTTAGAGTCAAAGTGACTGAGCAGTTCTCACAACTAGTCACAACACTGTGTTTTTCCCCCTCTTAAACCTGGACTGTCGAGTCTACTCAACTGTGTACCGTGTACTACAAATGATATAGCTTTTACTCCTGGAAATTTTTGTAAACAAAGTAACGACTGCTGCCACACTAGCTTGTTTTTATACTAGCCACTTCTATTGTATGTTACTAATTATCAATTAAATCGACCTTACTGATGAGAAGAAATGGATAAGAAGTTATTTCTTAACATTGGGAAAATTTGCTTGAAACTCAATACACATCTGGATACCAAACTCTTTCTTACTATTCGTAGGCTCGGCATCGGACGCCACTTACCAACTAGACGTGGGACGAGAGCTGGACATTGTCACCGCATATCGTCCCCCGCAGCCCCTGATCTGGCAAATCAACCCTCACCTCCCCTCTATATGCCTGCACATCAATCCTCCCCTCCCCTCTCTGTGCCTGCACATCAATCCTCCCCTCCCCTCTCTGTGCCTGCATATCCCCCCAAAGCATATCGACCATCCCCTCCCTTATCTGCCAAAGCTTCTAACAAGGCACTCAGTGTTTGCCTCATAAACTCTCAATCAGTTAACCCCGTCGGGAAAGCCGAGCTCATCTCTGACTTTATTGTCGAAAAAAATCTAGATTTCATGTTTATCACTGAAACATGGCTACGATCTGGGGACGACCCCAAGTGCGAACAACTAACCCCTGTTAGTCACCTCACAGCTTCTTTTCCCCGCCCCACTGGCACGGGGGGAGGTATCGCCGTCATCTATAAAAAACACCTCCACGCTGCTGTATTGTTCTCCAACACTCTCCCCTTTTCCCACACCACCTTCGAAGCCGTGGAAATTAAAGTTTCTACCACCACGACTCTCTCCTTCCTCTGCATTTATCGTCCCCCACCAAACGCCAAGAACAAGTTCAAAGATGCTACTTTCTTTGATGAGTTTGCTCTTGTACTTGACTACTACAATGTCACCCCTAACAGAGTCATCATCTTGGGTGACTTCAACATACACTGGGACTGTCCCTCTGATGCCAACACCAAGCGAGCACGGGCACTATTCGACAACTACAGTGTTGACCAGGTCGTCCCATTCCCCACCCACTCCCGTGGTCATATCCTCGACTGGATCGTCACCAGATCCTCGGACAACCTCGTCTCCAGCCTAGTCGCCAGCGACTTTCTCGTCTCTGACCATTCTGCCATCTGCTTCATTGTCAATATCACCAGACCGGTGAAGAAATGCAAGATTGTCACCCGCCGTAAGCTGCGAGCCATAGATACTGACACCTTTGGCAATGAGGCTGCCTTGCTGCTGGCTCAGCGTGACCCCTCTTCTGACCATGCTTCCTTTTTCGCCCTGACTCTACGCCAGCTTCTCGACAAGCACGCCCCGCCATCTTTGTGTGCAGTTTCTGAGCGACCGCCAGCTCCTTGGTTTTCTGACGACGTCAAAGCAGCCAAGCACGAACGACGACGGGCCGAGCGCACTTGGCGACTCTCCGGCCTCGAGATCCACCGCCAGATCTTCAGGGACATGCGGCTCCGCGTCAAGGAAGCCATCACTGCCGCCAAGGTCCAGCACTACCACAACCGCATCACGCAAGCCTCGTCGTCCAAGGAGCTATTCTCTATCATGTCCACCCTCCTCGGCTCCTCACCCTCTCTACCCCTCCCCACCATACACCCACCCGTGGACCTCCCAGAACTCTTCTCAGAGCACTTTAAGGAGAAGATAGAGAATCTGCGTAGTTCTCTGGATCATGATGCATATCGCCCTTCCCCACCCTCTCCCGCCTTCTCTGGCTCCCCTCTCACCTGCTTTAAACCTGTCACCATCGACCATGTTAAGCGCATCATTATGAAGTCCCCCATCAAGACCTGCGAGCTTGACCCTCTGCCAGGCTTTCTGTTCACCCAGTGCTTGGACAAGCTCCTGCCGTACATCACCGATACCATTAATACCTCCCTCTCCACAGGCATCGTTCCTAACTGTTTTAAATCCGCCATCGTCCGCCCACTCTTGAAGAAATCCGGACTTGATGTAAATGAATGCCGGAACTACCGTCCAGTATCAAACCTCCCCTACCTCTCCAAGCTCCTGGAGCGCATCATCCTTGAGCAATTGAACGTCCACCTGTCCCTGAACTCGCTTATGCCCGTGTTCCAGTCGGCATATCGCCCCAATCACAGCACTGAGACAGCACTACTGCGGATCACCACCGACCTCCTGAACGCCACAGACAGAGGTCTCGTCTCCGCCCTTGTGTTATTGGACTTGTCCGCGGCCTTTGACACGATCGACCACCACCTACTCATCGATCGCCTCAGCTTCACGTTCGGCATTCATGATATAGCCCTCTCCTGGTTCAAGAGCTACCTCGACGGTCGCTCCCAGACCGTCACTACTGAATCTTTGTCCTCCCAGCCCGTCACCGTCCGCTATGGTGTACCACAGGGGTCCGTCCTCGGCCCAGTCCTCTTCACTTTGTACACCCAACCCCTTTCCTTCGTCATCGAGCGACACAACCTTAATTTTCACTTTTTCGCTGATGACACCCAGCTCCTAAACAGCGCCAAGCCTGAGGACATCGACGAGCTCCTTGCTTCTATCTCCTGTTGTTTCCTGGACATCAAGAACTGGATGACAGAAAACAAGTTGAAGCTCAACAGCGATAAGACCGAAGCCCTACTCGTAGGAACGAGACAGAAGCTTGCTTCCCTCAGAGTGACTGACCTCCAGTTGGGTGACGTTACTGTGCCCTTCTCCTCAACGGTAAAGAGCCTCGGCATGTTTCTGGACTCCACTCTGTCCATGCAACCCCACATCTCCTTCCTGATCAAAACCTGCTTTTTTCACCTGCGACGTATTGCCACTATCCGTCGCTACCTCACTCCGGAAGCTTGTACCAAGCTCGTCATCACTCTCCTCTTCTCTCGTTTGGACTACTGTAACTCTCTTCTGGCCGGCCTTCCTGCCGCTTCCATTCAAGGACTCCAACGCGTCCAAAACTGCGCTGCCAGACTAGTCCTAAAGAAGAAGAAGTCCGACCACATTTCACCTCTGCTCTACTCTCTGCACTGGCTCCCTATTCAAAATAGGATTTTATATAAACTCGCATCTCTATGCTATAAATGCCTCAATGACTCTGCCCCGGATTATCTAATTTCCTGTCTGGAAATATATACAAAACCACGCCCACTTCGATCGGCTGCTCACAAACTCAATTTGACGATCCCGCGGACAAAACTCGTGACAGCTGGTCAGCGGGCCTTCACCTACTCCGGCCCCTCCGCATGGAACACCCTGCCACTCCAGCTGCGACAAAGCTCGAACTTTTACATTTTCAAGACCGGACTCAAGACTCACCTGTTTATTATTGACTCCTAGCCCACTTACATTTTTAAACATTTGTCTGTTATTGTTATCATCGTTAATTGTAATTGTAATTGTAATTGTAGATGTAATTGTTAAGCGCATAGAACTGATTGCGGGATATGCGCTATATAAGCTTCATTATTATTATTATTATTGTTATTTTATAAACTCACTACTTCGTATAACTTACTTTATTAAGTTACTGGTTATTTGATGAACTCACTACTTCGTATAACTTACTTTATTAAGTTATTGGTTATTTTATGAACTCACTACTTCGTATAACTTACTTTATTAAGTTACTGGTTATTTTATGAACTCACTACTTCGTATAACTTACTTTATTAAGTTACTGGTTATTTTATGAACTCACTACTTCGTATAACTTACTTTATTAAGTTACTGGTTGTTTTATGAACTCACTACTTCGTATAACTTACTTTATTAAGTTACTGGTTATTTTATGAACTCACTACTTCGTATAACTTACTTTATTAAGTTACTGGTTATTTGATGAACTCACAACTTCGTATAACTTACTTTATTAAGTTACTGGTTGTTTTATGAACTCACTACTTCGTATAACTTACTTTATTAAGTTACTGGTTATTTGATGAACACACAACTTCGTATAACTTACTTTATTAAGTTACTGGTTATTTGATGAACTCACTACTTCGTATAACTTACTTTATTAAGTTACTTGTTATTTTATGAACTCACTACTTCGTATAACTTACTTTATTAAGTTACTGGTTATTTGATGAACTCACAACTTCGTATAACTTACTTTATTAAGTTACTGGTTGTTTTATGAACTCACTACTTCGTATAACTTACTTTATTAAGTTACTGGTTATTTGATGAACTCACACTTCGTATAACTTACTTTATTAAGTTACTGGTTATTTTATGAACTCACTACTTCGTATAACTTACTTTATTAAGTTACTGTTTATTTTATGAACTCACTACTTCGTATAACTTACTTTATTAAGTTACTGGTTGCTTTTATTTTTTTCTACAATGAAAACCTTTTAGGAATTGTTTATGGGACATAAACGTCTGGAAATATTTTAATATGTACTAATACTCACACAAACAAACACACACAGATATAGTCCTACTATAATATTATATATTGTAAGTAAGTTACTAGCTAACTAACTGACCAATCGTGTCACTCACTAACTAAGTAAAATTACATGTATATGTTGAGTTTGTTTATTTTACGTATAAATTATTTTGTTATAAAAATGTTACACTTGCACCCTTTGCCCCATGTGTCGTGTTATCATCGGAGGGATTTGTTATCTTTATAGCCTTGATATCACAGAGTTAAAAATATGTACATAAAAATAATCACACCCAGCTCAGATAGAAAACAATGAGAAATAAAAACATAAAGTTATCAGATGGTTATAAATGAGATGGTATTGAATGTGATGGTAGTGTATGTGATGGTAGTGTATGTGATGGTAGTGTATGTGATGGTATTGAATGTGATGGTAGTGTATGAGATGGTATTGAATGTGATGGTAGTGTATGTGATGGTAGTGTATGTGATGGTAGTGTATAAGATGGTAGTGTATGTGATGGTAGTGTATGTGATGGTAGTGTATAAGATGGTAGTGTATGTGATGGTAGTGTATGTGATGGTAGTGTATGTGATGGTAGTGAATGTGATGGTAGTGAATGTGATGGTAGTGTATGTGATGGTGGTGTATGTAATGGTAGTGTATGTGATGGTAGTGTATGTGATGGTAGTGAATGTGATGGTAGTGTATGTGATGGTGGTTTATGTTATGGTAGTGTATGTGATGGTAGTGTATGTGATGGTATTGAATCTGATGGTAGTGAATGTGATGGTAGTGTATGTGATGGTAGTGTATGTGATGGTAGTGTATGTGATGGTAGTGTATGTGATGGTTGTGTATGTGATGGTAGTGTATGTGATGGTAGTGTATGTGATGGTAGTGTATGTGATGGTAGTGTATGTGATGGTAGTGTATGTGATGGTAGTGTATGGTATGGTAGTGTATGTGATGGTATTGAATGTGATGGTAGTGTATGTGATGGTAGTATATGTGATTGAATTGTATGTGATTGTATAGTCAATGTTGTGGTGTACTAAATTTGACTTACTGACGTATAAGTTTTACACACGTTCCTTCTAGATAGAAGATTATTACGTCCACTAGGCCGAAAAACTCCTGCAGGGCGGCAGGGATTGATCGGTAGCAGGGTTAGAACCAATACTGTTTTGTTGACAAGCCGGTGAACTAACCACAGGACCAACCGGGACCGGCCTCTGTAATAAACCTGTTTATGTACTAAAATACGTTACTTCAGTTATCTTGAATGTCATACCAAACAACAGCAGGCAAACGATATATTGGTCATGATACCATAAACAAATATGACATTTTATTGCCCATGATCATAAAATTAAATGATATCAGCCGAGCAATAAAAAGTTTTGGTCAATATCTCACGTGTTACCCGATGGACAGTAACGTGTGTATTCAATTTACAAGAAGCTAAATTGGAATAACTAGTGTTGCTGTTTTGTTATAGATACAATGAATGCATGTACTGGAGGCGGTTCAGTGAATTACATTTTAGTTAAATTTGTATGTTTGTAAATTTGTATGGGCACGGTATCCGAGCGGCATCGCGTTCGACTGGCTACCCGAAGGGTCTTGATTCGAATCCTGGTGCAGGTTAGGATTTTTTCCCGGGACTTGAGGATGCCCCCAAGTCTACCCAGCTCTGATGGGCACCTGTCATTAGTTAGGGATAAAGAAATGGCGGCTGGGCATTGTGCTGGCCACTGGCCACATATCCTCTCGTATGCCGTGGTTACAGAAACTGGTGAACGTTGCTTCACCAGCCCTATGATCCGTTTAGTCCGAATGGTGCTTTACTGTATGTTTAGAATCTTTACCTCCGTGGATATACAGTGCGAAGATCAAGATACCGGCTCCTAGAGTTAATGCTTTATGTGGCCATGGTTAAAGAATAAATTCCAAACAATAAAATCATCTATATAAATCTAACATATATAAATTGTTTGGGTTTTTCCTTGTGAAAATGTTGATAATCATGCTTAAAGTTCAGCTTTCTCACTGCTTAAGAAAGCTTATTGTAGCAATGTGGACACATCAATCAAAATGCAAGCCACTGACTCGAATCACGGATGCCCACATTGGAAATCTATGCAGAGGCCTTTATCTACAGCTGCGTAGACTTGGTCAGATACGGCCCTATTTGTCACTTGAGTCAGCAAAGAAACTTGCGGCTGCCTTTATACTGTCACGCCTCGACTACTGCAATGTTCTGCTTATCGGGCTACCTGAAGATAAGATCTCCAAATTACAGCGAATACAAAACAGTGCCGCTCGCCTAGTCATACGTAAGTCAAGGCGAGATTCTGTGACTGTTCTCCTGCGTCAGCTCCATTGGCTCCCCGTGAAAGCCAGAATCGAGTATAAAGTGGCGCTACTTTGCCATCAGTGCTTTTTTAATAACGAGTTTCCATCCTATCTCAAGGAACTAATAACACCATATGTCCCTCAAAGAACACTTCGTTCTGTCAACTCATCGCTTCTGGAAGAGCTCCGTTTCTCTCTGATGACCGTTGGCCTTAGAGCCTTCTCAGTATCCGGTCCGAAGGTGTGGAATCTTCTTCCCATTCAACTCAAGCAAACAAGCTCCATTGATTCCTTCAAGAAGAACTTAAAAACTCATTATTTCAATATTTATCTTAATTAACATGCTTTGAGCCCTACTGTCCTACTTATATGTTAGGTCGGTTATTTTGTTTTAGTTGTTTGATTTGTTCTATGTTTGTAATGTTTTGAATCATCATTTACTATCATTTAGTTGTTTTTCTTTTCTCTTGGCCTATAGATTGTATCTGTGTTCTTTAATTGTTATGTTAAATACGCTCTGACCTTACAGTATGTTTGTTGGCAGCGCTATACAAATGTCATCATTATTATTATTATTATAAACGCAGAGCGGTAGTTAAAGCCTCGATGATGTACACTATATTGCATGAATGGCCACGTGGACATGTCCACACAGACGGGCCGCATCCAAAAAGTGTCCCCGCTCTACCAGAGGTCATCAGCTCAAACTGCGTGTTACACACGCACGCACCGATGTTTATAAATATTATTTTTTCCCGTCAGCAATTAGACTGTGGAACTCATTAGACCAAGCCTCCATCACTGCCCCTTCTTTGCCGACTTTCAAGTCATCTCTGAAGGGTGGGCTAGCAAATGAAACTTCGTGTCGACTTTAAGGTTAAATCTCTTGTTGTATGTTATAAATATTATAAGTAGTAATGCACACTTTTAACCCCAGAGCATTCGCAATCAACTTATTCTTACATTATGGACTTTTTACTCGGGTATAACCCGCAGTATAATGAAGAAGAAGAAGACGCGTAGGGCACAATAATCATTTTTATAGAACGAGCGTCTGTCACATACAAGATAAGATCTGTTTATTTTGTTTGCAAGTACCATCATGGTGTATATATGGAACTGTTTCTTTCTTAATCAATCGGATTATCGCATCTCTCTATTACCTGGCCACTATCTGGCATTTAATAAAGTCGATTTTTTGGGGGTGTCAAGCCTGGGGAGGAGGCCTTTACCAAAAAACAAACAAGCCTGTTGCAGCAGATATAACGTTGGCAAATGATATAACTGAATTAGGAACTGTCTTGCAGGACGTAGTATCGCTGTCATTGGAATACATTCACTGCAATGAATAATACACCCAAGTAAAAAGAACTAATGAAATCACATGCATTGGATACAATTATACAATTAAATTATTTGTTTACAATTGCATCAATGTGGGAATATTCTTCGGGTTAGTTTATACCATTATTACAACCCAAAACAGCAACTGTGTCAAGCGTAGACATTGTGGACAAGTTAAAAATTAAAGTTTTCCCTGTCAGATGATTTGATTCACGTGAGACAATAAAAGTATCCCGTTGGACCAAATCGATCCCAAATCGATCCATAGGGCCGGTGAAGCAGCGTTCACCAGTTTCTGTGGCCACGGCATACTAGGTGATTGTGTGGCACTATGCACAGCCGCCTTTATTTTACCCCAACTAAGGTTAGGTACCCAATAGAACTGGGTAGACTCAGGGACACCCTCCAGACCCGGGACAATAAAGCAGCTTTTATAAGTTTGCGTTGTCATGGCATATTAGGGGATTGTGTGGCCAGCTTATGCCCAGCCGAATTTACTTTTCCCTTATGTCGGGTAGTAATTAACGCTTTGCAGAATCAGGGTCACCCTACAGAATCGTGGAAAAAAAATTGTATCGCCTTCACTCATCAAGATTCGAACCAGGGATGTCGGTACGATTATGCAATCAATTTGACACTAGACCACCGCCCCTTATGAACAGTCTCCTTTTCGTGATAAGGGCATATTTAAAAACATCTTTGTACGATTCTTCTACAACAGAAGACGGACAGTTATAACCACGATAAGGGAAGACAATGCTGACACTTCAATAGTGTCTTTCCACGAGTAATTCCCCCTTTTCAACATTCATCGCCCTGTCATTGCCAGCCTCAACCCACGTGACCTGAGCGGCTATTAAACCGGACACACACACACACACACAAAACAACTGCCTTCGTCCTAGCCACAGACACATTATTAAAGGGAAGTAATTGACATGGGAGTTTTGACATGTCTGTCTCTGTAGGGCTCTCCGTTACTCGACTGAACATGGCAGACTGACATCATGCCATGACAGAGCATTTGTCAAGTGCGTTACATATCCCAATACTGACAGTAAATTGAAGGTGATAGGCAGTAAGCAGATAAATTAGGCATAGGCATGCCTCTAATAATGTGCCTATAACTAGGGATACATCTGACAAATAAACGTGAAATAATAAGACAATGAGTGTACATTTAGCATCACTAACGATTACATGAACATATTGGATCATTTGTATCCATCAGACAATAAGCTGAAACCATTAGATCACACTGACAATGCTATATAAATATGAAGCTGCCTATTGCCTATATCAGGGATCGGCAAACTTTTGATAATAGCGTGCCGAAGTAGGATTTCTAATTCATCAAGCGTGCCAACAGCTTAAAAGTCATACTTCTTTAGCAGTCAATTTCTCATTTCTCGTCGAAGAGGCCTGAATTGACTTTCTTTTTTTTATTTGGGGGGGGGGGTGTCTTCCGCGTGCCGTTTAAAATCGCTCTGCGTGCCAAGTCTGGCAAACGTGCCATAAGTTTGCCGTCCCCTGGCCTATATAACCGTAGAAAAATTAAGAATTCAAACGAAGCAGTTATAGTGCTACCAACAATGTAGTTCTAAGATATAATAAACGAATATCTGGTAATAAAATGAAGTAAAACATTGTCAAGAAATTGTTTAAATATATTTTATACGCAAAGATGCATGCAATGAAACAATTTTCTAAAAGTGTGACGTTCGGGATTATAATGGGTTGCCTGAACAGCCCAGGAAACTTAAAAACTTGACATTTTATAACTTTAAAACACTAATGTAACAACAAAATTAGAGTTGTATTACATAGGATGCAATATTTGTATAAATATCTGATGTAGATATGAAGTCCTACTTTGTTGTATAATAATGGCTGTAAAACGTGAATGTATATATATACTATATTAATGTACATTCTATTATAATTGACAGATCTCTTGTTTTTGAAATTGTTGACATACTGAGGGCTTTCCATTCCATTTCAAGAATGAAAGAAAAATGAAAGAACTTGACAATCAAACACAATTAGCTGATGTCAAGTGGAGATTATTTCAAGGTTGGCGGAATTTTTAAAATATTTTTTTCTGGTCGTTAAGAAGAACGAAGATACTTGTATGTTTATTTAACTAAACTGGGTGTGTGTGTGTGTGATGAGTGGCTTACTGTAGGTTGGGGCGTAGGTGGTACATTCTGGTCTGGATTGTGATACCGGGGTAGGGCTGTCGGCGGGGGGGGGGGGGGGGGAACCGAAAGAGAGGGAGAAAGAAGAAATGAATAAATCGAAGTAAAGAGTTTGAGAGGAAGAGATCGAGAGAGAGAGAAAGGGAAAGAGCGAGAAATAAACGAAAGAGGGTATCTAAAGGATGATATTAACAGATAAAAAGAATATATATATATATATATATTTATGGAGAGAGAGAGAGATAGAGATAGAGAGAGAGAGAGAGAGAGAGAGAGAGAGAGAGAGAGAATAAGATACATTGGTTTAACTGTACTATTGATTAATACTTTAGTATTGATTTAAATGTAGCCCACTATTGTATTCTAGTTTCTAAACCCAGTTTTGAAGTATAAACTGCGATGTATTTAAATATCTATCTATCTCTAAATATATTGGGTTCTTCGGTTATACATCAAATAAAATGGGTTTTTCAAAACTAAAAAAAAATTGAAAGCTAACATATGAGAAGAAGAAGCCAGAAGTTCATTAAAATGAAATATGATCATAATAATATATTTTTTTATGTTTTTTCTCTCTTTATGACCTTCACTCGGTGGGGAATTCCATTTCATTAAAATACGACAAGGCTTTATTTAAAGGAAGATTAAATTACAGTTACATCTATCTATAAATCTTTCTATCTCTCTATCAATGTATCAATCTTACTATCAATCTATCTATCAATATATCAATCTATTTGTCAATCTATCTATCAATCTATTTGTCAATCTATCAATCAATCTATCAATCTATCTATCAATCTATCTATCAATGTTTCGATTTAACTATCAATCAATCTATCAATCTATTTGTCAATCTATCTATCAATCTATCAATCTATTTGTCCATCTATCTATCAATCTATTTGTCAATCTATCTATCAATTTATCTATCAATCTATTTATCAATCAATCTATCAATCTATCAATCTATCTATCAATCAATCTATCAATCTATCTATCAATCTATCTATCAATCTATCTGTCAATCTATCTATCAATCTATGTATCAATCTATGTATCAATCTATATATCAATCTATCAATCTATCAATCTTTCTATCAATCTATCTATCAATCTATCTATCAATCTATCTATCAATCTATCTATCAATCTATCTATCAATATATCTATCTATCTATCAATCTATCTATCTATCTATCAATCTATCTATCAATCAATCTATCTATCTATCAATCTATCTATCAATCTATCTATCAATCTATCAATCTATCTATCAATCTATTTATCAATCTATCTATCTATCAATCTATCTATCAATCTATCAATCTATCAATCTATCAATTTATCAATCTATCAATCTATCCATCAATCTATCAATCTATCTATCAATCTATCTATCAATCTATCTATCTATCTATCAATCTATCTATCTATCTATCTATCTATCAATCTATCAATCTATCAATCTATCAATCTATCAATCTATCAATCTATCAATCTATCAATCTATCTATATATCTATCAATCTATCAATCTATCAATCTATCAATCTATCAATCTATCTATCTATCAATCTATCTATCCATCAATCTATCTATCTATCTATATATCAATCTATCTATCTATCTATCTATCAATCTATCTATCAATCTATGTATCAATCTATGTATCAATCTATATATCAATCTATCAATCTATCAATCTTTCTATCAATCTATCTATCAATCTATCTATCAATCTATCTATCAATCTATCTATCAATCTATCTATCAATATATCTATCTATCTATCAATCTATCTATCTATCTATCTATCAATCTATCTATCAATCAATCTATCTATCTATCAATCTATCTATCAATCTATCTATCAATCTATCAATCTATCTATCAATCTATTTATCAATCTATCTATCTATCAATCTATCTATCAATCTATCAATCTATCAATCTATCAATTTATCAATCTATCAATCTATCCATCAATCTATCAATCTATCTATCAATCTATCTATCAATCTATCTATCTATCAATCTATCTATCTATCTATCTATCAATCTATCAATCTATCAATCTATCAATCTATCAATCTATCAATCTATCAATCTATCAATCTATCTATCTATCTATCAATCTATCTATCCATCAATCTATCTATCTATCTATATATCAATCTATCTATCTATCTATCTATCAATCTATCTATCTATCTATCTATCTATCTATCTATCTATCAATCAATCAATCTATCAATCTATCTATCCATCAATCTATCTATCTATCTATCTATCAATCAATCTATCAATCTATCTATCCATCAATCTATCTATCTATCAATCTATCTATCAATCTATCTATCAATCTATCTATCTATCTATCAATCAATCAATCAATCTATCTATCTATCAATCTATCAATCTATCTATCAATCTATCAATCTATCTATCAATCTATCAATCTATCTATCCATCAATCTATCTATCTATCAATCTATCTATCTTTTAATCTATCTATCAATCTATCTATCTATCAATCTATCTATCAATCTATCTATCAATCAATCTATCAATCAATCAATCAATCAATCTATCAATCAATCAATCAATCAATCAATCTATCAATCTATCAATCTATCAATCTATCAATCTATCAATCTATCAATCTATCAATCTATCAATCAATCTATCAATCTATCAATCTATCAATCTATCAATCTATCAATCTATCAATCTATCAATCTATCTATCTATCAATCTATCAATCTACCAATCTATCAATCTATCAATCTATCAATCTATCAATCTATCAATCTATCAATCTATCAATCAATCTATCAATCTATCTATCAATCTATCAATCTATCAATCTATCAATCTATCAATCTATCAATCTATCAATCTATCTATCAATCTATCAATCTATCAATCTATCAATCTATCAATCTATCAATCTATCAATCTATCAATCTATCATTCTATCAATCTATCAATCTATCAATCTATCAATCTATCAATCTATCTCTCATAATTCATTCAACGCGCCAACAGCATCAAAGTCATCATGCTCTAGCACTCAATTTCTTCCGCGTGCCGTCGAAAATTGCTCTGCTTTCCAATTAGGGCACGCGTGCCGTAGGTTGCTGATCCCTGATTTAAAGTACCAAACTCTGAATCCCATTAAACATTTCTGTCCCCCGTGGACCTTATCGCTGGCGAAGTGTGGAAACCACTAATACGCATGCATCAAGAGCACACCGCCCGGCTTACGCACTGCTGCTACTCCGAGGGCTCTCGCTCTCACTTGCATTCGAGAATTCCGAGACCTCGACGGGGAGGAAGAAATGTGCGCAGCGTTCACGCTTTAACCCCGTCCTGGTGCATAGATGCTCATACCTATAGTTTTAGATGTGCGCTACCCGGGCGACGTTGCAGGTATACGGGCGAGCCACCACGATAATGATCCGATGAGAATTCCGCAGTGGGAGAAAGATAGTGCATGTGGCTGCGGAGACCGCACCATATGTTACAAAGCACGCCGATAGGCCGTGGCTGGCGCCCGGACAGAACCTTGGTGTGCCGTTCCCCTTGATTCACTCTAGAACATCGTTAAGCTTTGAACATACGAGTCAGAAAGTTCGTCCTTGTTTTGTAGACAATTTTAGTATGGACCCCATTAAACGCATCTTGCAACAGAAACAGGATTCTTCCAATACTACTAAGTGCAGGTACCAGCATTTGTCCTTGTAGTTTCAAAGATTCACCTGTAGCAGGTAATACCAGAGATTCACCTATAGGGTGTAGCGCGTTCGTCTGGCGTACCAAAGGTCCTGGGTTCGAATCCTGGTGAAGGCTAGGATTTTTTCCCGGGTCTGGAGGGTGTCCCTGAGTCTACACAGCTTTGATAGGTACCTGACCTTCGTTGGGGTAAAGTAAAGGCAGTTGTGCTTTGCTCTGGCCACACAATCCCCTAACATGCCGTGATACACCGGCCCTATGATCAATTTGGTCCGAAGGGAAGGCCTACTGTACTTCACCTTCTTTGTACTCGGTTCCTCGGTGAAATGTAAAACCTGCTCACGTCTCGTTTAGGTTTGCAAAGAGTTAAAAAACAACAACAAAACTAAAACATATTCGTATAACGAGCTGCAGGCGTGAGACTTTGAGTGGGGAGGGGGGGAGCGGAGAGACAGAACAGGTGGAGATAATCCGCTTGATTTAGATGCGCCAGGAATGGAACGACCCCCCCCCCCCCCCCACCCAAACGGGGATCAGTAGCTATAGGTGCGCGGTATCACGGTAATATACGTATTGCGTTGCCATGGTAACAATGGTACAAGTCGTCATAGTAGCATAAATACGCGTCGTCATGGATACTCTACATATTAAAATAACAACAACAAAAGGACAACAACACGTATTTAAAAAAAATATTTTTTTTTACAATTTTATAATCTAAATTTATTATTTCGTTATTAATAATATTTTCATCCGCAGGATTTTACTTTATGTAAAAAAAAAGGGTAATCTGTATTCTGTGAATAAAAAAGGAACCCAGCCTATTAAAACTTTGGTTTTCATTTGAAGATAGTTTGACGCTATTTAAATGACGGAGAAAAAAACACCTACTGTATACAGTAACAGCGTAGGTTTAGTTGTACTGAAGCCTAATGAAGTATTGATTAAACAATTAGTTTCAATATCTGTTGTAGTTGTAGGTTCCCACACAAAGCCAGTCTTTCTATATCATTTTTCCTATAGATGTGTCCTAGGAATTTCATCTGTCTCTTCCTAATGGTTTTAATGAGTTCTCTTGAGGTACATGCTGTTTTCAACACCTCTGCATTAGATTTCTTTTCAGTCCATGATATTCTCATCATCCTTCTTAGAAACCACATTTCTACTGCCTCCAATCTTTTCCTTGTTTCATTATCAATAGTCCAACATTCACATCCATATAGAAGAACAGACCAAACATACCCCTTCAGTATGCGCATTTTGGTACATATTCTGATATTCCTGTTTTTCATGATACTGCTTAAGCTCATGAAGCTGTTTTTAGCTATTGCGATTCTTCTCTTTATTTCTTTGTTGCATTTGCCTTCCTGTGTTATTGTATAGCCTAGATACTGAAAAGAAATGATTTACTTGAGGTTTTCGCCATCACTGGATAGAGAGCATCCTGGAGGTTGTGTTTTCTTAGAGATTACCATTACTTCGGTCTTACTGAGATTGAGTGTTAATCCTTTAAGTCGGCTCTCTTCTACCACCTTATTTAGAATAGTTTGCAGGGCACTTGCTGATTCTGCTGATTTTGTGTGGGAAAATATCTGGTAAGAGAGACAGAGGAAGACAAAGGCTAACATATGTAGAAAGCCTGAACGAATGGGCCACGAACAACAACATAAGTAATAATAACTTTCTGCAAAAAGCCAACAACAGGAAAGAATGGAGAGTCATGACCGCCGATGTCTGTTCCAGACCTGGCACGTAAAGAAGAAGAAGAAGTTGTAGGTTAGAGAATTTCGATCTGTTTAACGTTTTTTGATTTTGTTATACAGTTTTTATAACGAAAACTACAATTATACATCAACAGTTTCTTGGCTAATTTGTAAAAAAAAAAATGTATTCCGTGAGGCCGGCTGGTCCAGCGGTTAGTTCACTGAACTGCAAACAAAACAGCCTGAGTTCTACCTCTGCCGTTGACCTATTCTTTTCCGCCCTGCAGGAGTTTCGGGCCTAAGAGGATAATAATCTTCTAGAGCGCACCGAGCATGCTAAAATAGCATGGATAACCATTATTATTATTTATGCTCACATAGTAATGTTTACAGCATGTCATAAAAATAATTCAAAAGCCTTCTTTGTAAAAGAAATAATTTCTCTTTCAAATATAGCTCCTGTATAAACTGACCGCCCCTGTGTCTTACAATTTCATCTAGCGAAAGGGCTATTGATCGCATACCTGATCCTTTAATAGTAATTATAATATCTTATCTTATATATTATAGACGTTTCCTACTATAACGAATATATGCCGGTCTAACGCTGGCAACTATAGAGTTATCAAGTATTGGTGAAAGTGAGTGTACAGTTTGATTGAAACTGACCGTTGTAACATATTGTAGTTATTCACGTTTTTTTATACATATATATTTTTACAATGTCATTTAATTAATTAATTTATTTATTGATTAATCTACATAATTTGATAAATTAATTAACAATTTATTAATTTTTTAGCATAAGTAGAAAGAAAAACTGCTTATATTATATATTATATCCATGATATCAAAGTAGGGGAGGGGTGGGAGCAATCGTGGAATAAAATTAGGGAGATAGGGACAATGGGTGAGGCAATTAATACCAATAGAAGAAAAGGGACAAAATGCAATGGGGAAATAGTGTCACGGTCTGGAGGGGGTGGGGTATGGCATTAGGAAGCTGATTCTGAACTACTGCATAATTTATACCTTTCAACAATTGTAAAAAAACAAACAAACAAAAAATAAATGGTATTTAGTAATCGATAGCTGAATCGTAAATATTTGATTGATAAAATCTATTTTCTAAAGATAATAAAAAGCAACAAGAAAAAAAAAATCTTTGGGTATTGGAAAAAAAGGACAGTTTTTTCTCCCCCACCTCTCCCCCATTCTTTCCCCTTTCCGTGACTACACCACTGCAGGCTTGACTTATCAACTCCATCCAAGAAGTTTGGCGCCTTTCATTATTTTCTTCGAACTAACGTCTTTCCCACGATTATCTCCCATCATGTTAGAGAGAACACTTGGAGAAATTATGTCCCTTACTTATCATCACTTGTGATGTTTGAGTGATGTTTCGGTATCATCTCTTGAAGAAGAAAGATGTCTGCTTGTTTACTTCTTCGTCCATGCTATTTATTAAGGTCAATGAGGGTATTAGATTCTGTTCAATGAACATATTATTATGTTATTATGTTAAAACTTTGTATGGAGACTAAGATTTCTTTTTCCTGTACTCGAGTCACATTGCACAAAGCACATAATTTCTCCTTTCTCCTTATTTAGTATCAGTTATTAAATATTATATATATGTCAGTGCACTAAATAATATTGTAGGAAATCTTCTATAGAAAAAGATGATGTTTTTGTAAGAAGAAAAAGGGGAGTAATAATGTTAAGAAGATCGTCTGATACAATCCCCAAGTGAAATGGGTGCTGATTTAATATCTCCATTGTAAAATTGTTTAATTAAAGTATATCATATGTGCCTACAGTTCCTACATTTTGTTTCTTAGAAGAATACATATATCTGTGTTTTATGTTGTGAAAATAAATTTGAAGTAAGTGGAACAAGTTTGTTACTTCGTGATTTCAAGTGTGCATACGCCATAGGCTACATGATGATGCTGATAATAAATGAAACTAAAAATATACATGTTTAGATGCCCATACACGCTACCATAAAAATAATAAAATAATTGGGCACTAACAACAGTCCAGTGTGCTAACCGCATAATCGCATAATCATTAGTTGTTCTGCAAAGTTTTGGAAGTCATGGTTACATAAATAGAGAATTGCCATAGTGACGCTAGCTACACATTGTGGCATGTTTCGTTTTTCAGCCTAAAATGTGCGTACAACTTTTTATTTTACTTATTTATATATATATGTATGTATTAATTTCCCCGTGCAAAGCCGGGGTATTTAGCTTGTATATTTATATTTCTGCAGTCATTTGACTCAATGCAATACGCTTGACTCTTCGTCTATTATAACGTAAAAAAAAAAATAATTAAAACATGCGCCGGTTCAAGTTTTTCATCTTTATACCGAATTACAAACTCACCAGAATTGGATTTTCCCAATGGAATTTGCAAAAGCGAGAGAACATAATATCATTTTCAAGGTCACACCGCCGAAATAAACGCTGTAAATTAAATTTTGGAATTATTATTTTTCGTGAGCTTCTTTTTCTACTTCTAAAAAGGCCATCTATATGATATTGTTTTTTTTTAAAGAAATCTAAAGTAGAACATGTAATCTTTAATTAAATTTAGAGAAAGAAAAATACAAAGCGAGACATTTAACAATTTAGCGATATCAAGAATGTCTGCCATTAAAATAGCGTAGTTGGCAACACCTTGCATGTAGCTAGAAATGTGCCAAGAAACAGAAACATTTGCAACGAAAATAACAAAAGGAAAAAAAAACATGTAAATATCTGTTTTGTCGCCGAATAATTCTGTTATTCGTCTTGTTGAACTAGCAAAACAAAACAGAAAGTTAAATTGATTGTTTCCCTTGGATCGCAAACAAAACAGTATTCAAAAACACAACAAATATAGCGCCCACTTGGGGGATGTTTCTTTACCATAAACAATATTCTGTTTATGTTTTATGGTGATACAATTTTATTTCTTCTGTTGAATTGTTATTGATTTGGGCTTTTCAACGTCAGTGAATAAAAAGCAACACCTCAAATGTTCTCTGCAAGGGCTCCCCTTAATACGCCACAACCGCGCCCCCGGTTATTAGTTTTTCGTCGTTCGTGCCAAGGTGGCGACCTCCCACCCCACCCCCCGCCGTTCATATTCCAAATTTAGACCCACATATGAAATACCCGCGGGAAACACAATTATCGTCTGCCGAGTCTCCAGAGTTTGTCCCTCACGCGAGCCAACGGGGCAAAAAGGAACCGCAAAAAATATTCCGGGAAAGAAGAAGTAGCAGTTTTGGGGGAAAAAAAGGTGGGGGGGGGGGGCGAAATCTAAATCTCGAGGGCTAGCGTGACCAGACGATGACAACGGGAACAAGAAAGGGAATTTCGGAACTAATTGGTTGGGCGACCGGATGTAGAGAGAAACATAACACGTGATAAATATATACTTTGTTTTGATTGGCTGTTCTGTTGAGATATAAGAAGAAAAGAAGATATCGACATGCTACAAAGAATATTATGGGGCATCGTGTCCGAGCGGCAGCGCGTTCGACTGGCGATGCGAAGGTTCTGGGTTCGAATTCTGGTGCAGGCTAGCACTACTGTACCCATGGGCCTCAAAGCGGCGTAGTGTGTAAACCGCCAGTAATTTTCTTTGAAAACACCGGCGGGCTAACGCATGGGGGACAGCCCCCGCAGCATGTCCGAGATCCATTGCACTGCCGAGAGGCCACGGGGTCTCGGTGGGGAGGAAGCAATGGATGCTGCAACCCCGTCTCACGACCCGCCCGGTGCCTGGATGCCTGTGCCTATAGTACATGATTTGTGCTACCGGGTGACAATGCAGAAATACGGGAGAGCCACCACGATAATGATCCTTAGGGGAACCGCAGCGAACGGTCGCTGGCCTGCGGAATCCTTCCCTTTTACATGGCACGCCACGCCTTCGGCGACCTTGGGGTGGCTGGATCCCGGACAGAGTTTTTGATAACTCACTTCTATTGCGTTACGCCCCGGCTCTAGAGCTTCGGCTCGTCCGGGTTTTGAGACTTTTTACAAGGTGCTAGCAGGGAGAGGGGGGGGGGGGGCAATCATTTGTGACGATACGTGTCGAGGGGTTAAGGCGATGTTTAAACAATGGGGCGTCACATCATTACAAAACGCATTTTTAAATGAAATAATTTGTACTCTAACAAGTTCCACTGAAGGTTTTTGTAATACTTATACGACAGTGACAATAACAGTGAATTGAAACATGCTCATTTTGATACTATAACCACGTTGTTGTTTTTGGGTAGGGGTGGTTGGAGGGGAAACGGACTGTGTGTGTGTGGGGGGGGTTCTTTTGTGACGCCCATGGGAAAAGTTGGTATTTTCTTAGGCCCTATAAATGCCTTGTTTACAATTTTGTATTCTGGATAGTCTGCCGAATACTTGGCTATCCGGTTAATACCGGACACCAGGTGAAACATACTGACAAAAAGTCGCCTATTTGAGATCAAAGCGCAATTTAAAAAGTAAACGGCGAATGAATCCGCAAGCAGGATTGATATCATGCCGCAGACGTGACACGGAGTATAGTTTTCGGCTTTACAAAACTAAATCAAGTCGGCAGCAGACTTTAAAAAAATGAAATGTGGCAACTAAAAACAACAACTAAGAAACCAATCAAGAAACTTAAAATACAATCTCGATATCCTGATTGTAACATTGGTTGATTGGCAGGTCAAGGTGACACACGTCTGTGGTAAGGTTGACATTTCATGCTACCAGGTCACGCCAACAGTCACATTTATTACAGAAAGTATGGACTAGTAGTTCACATACGATGATAAAAGTTATAAACAATAGGAAATACACCTGTACGCCAGCCGAACGCGTTGCCGCTCAACGACCGGCCCCCCTTTCTAACTCATGAAGAAACAGATATCACGAGATTGCCTATAATTAATTAATTGGGCAATTTCACTGAAAGCGGCATGCAAATGATTGTGTGGCTTAAACAATGCACATTGCATATTTCTGCGGCTCATTCCCATCTAGGATAAGCGCACTGCACAATGTCCATTAATTCTAAGGGATGCGTAGTTAACTAAGTCTTTGGATGATTTCACGCTGACGTAAAACCTGTTGTGACGTCAGAAATTTTTAGGGTTTGCGGCTGTTCTAATGTAGGCTTTTGCTGTTGTCGTTGATGCTGATGTGCCTCAAGCTGTTCTTAGGCAACCTGGTGTGATGTAAAATATTCAAAATCTAAGCTCTTATTCTTATACGTTTTACTAACGTTCCTTCTAGATAGAAGATTGTTACGTCCACTAGGCCCAAAACTCATGCAGCATGTAAGCATTTAAGCTGTTATTATGTACGTATTCAAAATGCTAGCTGTTATGATGTAATAAGTAGCCTATTTAGAGTTATCTCATCTGATGTAATAATTTAGAATTTAATTTTTTTTAACATGTACACTATAGATCTAGTTATTCTACACAAAATTTTAAAAAAAAGTTCAACTAGAAATATTTTAGAAATTCCACAGTTATAATACCATTGGTCTCTTCAGAGATGAGTAATAAAAAAAGTGTTATTGAGTTGTCGGCCCTTGTAGAGTTCTCTCTCCTTCTTTTTTCTAAATTATCTGTCCCTGTCGCGATGACATGAAATTGTGTTTGTTACATTGACCTTCATCTGTGCAGTAAGAAAAATAGTTTTGTTACAAGGTTTTACGTTAAAGCTACATTCTGATTAAGGTGGATTTTCTGTTTACAATAACATTCTAGCATCTATTTGTCTTTAGTAAATTATTTCAAGGTTTATCTTTGGTCCAATCCACTTATTTTAGCGTTAGTCCAAGATTTGTTTTACTATAATGATTTATTTAAAAGTTACAGTTGCCGTTTTTCTTCTGAATTTGTTTCGGTCAGAATTTTATTTCAAGTTTTTCACTTTATTAATGGGGCATGGTAGTCATGCGGCATGGCATTCGGTTGGCGTACCGAAAGTTCTGAATTCGAATCCTGTTAAAGGCTAGAATTTGTTGCCCGGGTATGGAGTGTGTCCCTGAGTCTACCCAGCTCTGATGGGTACCTTACTTTATTTTTTGTAATGTAAAAGCGGCTTGGCATTGTACTGGCTACACAATCCCCTAATATACCGTGGCCACAGAAACTGGTGAACGCTGCTTCACCGGCCCTATGGATCAATTTGATCCGAAGGGATACTTTACTTTTTACTGTGTCAGAACGGTCTAGCTTACAATTTTATGACCTCTGTACGGACACTGTGAGATTGTCACGACCTCCTCTGTAATTAGCGTCATAAAAAAAGGTTGTTGCAGTCTGGGTAAGCGAGAGGCGTCCTATCAATCAATAATTCAGTCACAGCGATGGCGTCACGGCTATCGATCTGAGAGAGAGGGAAGCTAATTGATTTAAATATTGGTTGATACTGTTCAAATTTCAGCAAAGAAAGATAGTTAGTATTGCATTTTAGCTTTGTTCAAATCTAATTACTCCATCAATATATATATGTATGTGTGTGTGTGTGTGTGTGTGTGTATGTGTGTGTGTGTGTGTGTGTGTGTGTGTGTGTGTGTGTGTGTGTGTGTGTGTATGTGTGTGGGTGTGCGAGCAATGAACGGAAAACGATTTGTATGAAAATTTCATTTGACTGTTAAGTTATAGTAATAAAAATAACAAATCCCAAATCTAGTTTCCCAAAACTTTACTTCACCTGTTCTCTTGTACTCTACAACAACAGATCACCTTTTATAAACATAAAATCTAAAAAGTAAATATAGCCACTCACAACCTTAGTATTCTGATTCTATTTTTAGAATACCTGACATTTTTTCTCTCTCCCCCCCCCCACCCCCGGGATGATCGACTGTTATGATTAGTCTATCTTTTTTAACATCTGGAATATTTTCGGTTCTACTTCTAAAAGAGATTTTCTGTGAAGTAGCTGAGAGGGAGAAGGGGGGGGGGGGATAATGCCGTGATTCCAAATGATTTCCCTGTCGCGGCAATTATGTTTTACCCAGGGTTTAAAATAAATGTAGGTCATTCCAGATTAGATACAGTCCCAAACGTCCAGTTCCATTTATCTGATTCATATAAGCAGATTCTGGTGTTGCTGTCCAACTGCGTATGTGCAGGCGCAATATAACACACACACACACACAAGCACACACACACATACATACACGCACATATTGTCTCACAATAGAAACTAGATAAAATGTAATTTCAACGCTGAAAACAAATAAAAATTGTATATTCTCCTCAATTTCAATCTTCGGAAGCGTCTTTTAATGTTTTAATTAAATCCCCATTCAATAAATTACACTATTGACACATAAAGACACATACGGATTCACCAAAGAAAAGCTGATCATATTCCTTTTGGCAGAGAAGTTACACTTTAGTTACACTTTTCTATTATCTAACTTTTGGCAAGATCCGAAGGCCTGGCAAAAGCCACCCTGCAGGGCACGGTGCAGGGTGGAAGAAAGAGAGGCAGGCAGAGGAGACGATGGGAGTGGTCCGGCTTGTCTTTTGCGGACTCCCAGAGGGCGGCGCTGGACCGAAACGAATGGCATACAATCGTACAACAGTCAAAAAATGGTGCCCCAACGACCCTTAATCAGGTTATGTGATAGATGAAGATGAAGATATACAATAAGAGTTCTTTTTCGTCCAGAGTGGCATCGGGGCAAGGAATGGGTTACCTGAACAAACTAATAAAACGAATAGCTTGGCATCATGCAATACTTCACTCAAACCACGGATAATCGTAGGACGCAATAATATGATGTATAGAAGGAATGTCTGTAACATATAAGATAAGATATATAAGATATAAGATATAAGATAGTATGAAAGACACAATCACAGTAAAAAGCGTGTAATTATTCACTAAGCAGACAAAGTCTGAGCCTAGACAGAAATTCTCTGATCGAAACATTTTATCTCCCATGGACTCTGATACAACAAAGTTTAGTACTTAATAATCGATAATTCTTTAATGCCATACATCTGAGGTGTGGATTTTCCCCCAATTGAATTAAAAGCCTTTCAAATTAAAACTAGAAACGTAACATAGTTTTTCACTTCATTCATTCATCAAATAATAATATATACTTTTTTCAGTAATGTTTGAAACTTTTTCAATACTTGCAATTATTTCAAACTTCATAAAACAAATACCGGTATACAAGTCAAGTAAAGTATCCCTTGGGACCAGATTGATCATAGGGCCGGTGAAGCAGCGTACACCGGTTTCTGTGGCCACGGCATACTAGGCGAGTGTGTAGCCAGCCTAATGCAAATCCGCCTTTACTTTACCCCAACTAAGTTTAGGTACCCATTAGAGCAGGATAGACTCAGGGACACCCTCCAGATTCGGGCAAAATAATCGAAAATTCCGAACCACCGTGACCCACCGTGACCCATATACACCGGTATACCGTGACCCATATACACCGGTAAACCGTGACCCATATACACCGGTATACCGTGACCCATATACACCGGTATACCGTGACCCATATACACCGGTATACCGTGACCCATATACACCGGTATACCGTGACCCATATACACCGGTATACCGTGACCCATATACACCGGTATACCGTGACCCATATACACCAGTATACCGTGACCCATATACACCGGTATACCGTGACCCATATACACCGGCGGTATACCGTGACCCATATACACCGGTATACCGTGACCCATATACACCGGTATACCGTGACCCATTTACACCGGTATACCGTGACCCATATACACCGGTATACCGTGACCCACATACACCGGTATACCGTGACCCATATACACCGGTATACCGTGACCCATATACACCGGTATACCGTGACCCATATACACCGGTATACCGTGACCCATATACACCGGTATACCGTGACCCATATACACCGGCGGTATACCGTGACCCATATACACCGGTATACTGTGACCCATATACACCGGTATACCGTGACCCATTTACACCGGTATACCGTGACCCATATACATCGGTATACCGTGACCCACATACACCGGTATACCGTGACCCATATACACCGGTATACCGTGACCCATATACACCGGTATACAGTGATCCATATATACCGGTACACCGTGACCCATATACACCGGTATATAAGAGATATAAATGAAGAGGAAAGGAGTAAGAGAAGGGAGGAAGAGAAATCTGGAGACGGGAATAAGTGAGTGAGAGTTGGAAAAAGGGCGAGAGTGAGAGAGAGAGTAAGAGAGAAGGCGGAAACCAAGAAAGTATGATACAATGAGATAGAGGAAGAGGCGGACAGAGAAAGAGAGAGAGAGTCACATGGAGGATGTATGAATAACGAGAAAGAGAGAGAAAAAGAGAGAGGAGAAATATTTCTTGTATTTGACATGATATCTATTAAATTGTGTTCTATATATTCGTCAATTAACATAGTATTATCCTCTACCCAGGCGGCAGTCAATTAAACAGAAATTCTTAATCATGGACACGTGGCTAACGAGGGCATTTTGTCTGAAGTCGAAATCATGTAATCATTAAACCAATCAAAGAAACATCAAAATCTAGGTCAACACATACTCCGACCAGCCATTATGGCCGCCTGCAAGGAGAAGGCAGCGGCGTCAACCAACTCTTCCCCGGGACCCAGGGAACGGTTCCTGCTCACCCCTCCGCCCTGTGACTCGGCCCACTCTCTGGAGTGGGCACCAGACGGCCCGCATAACAAGAACAGAAGGTATGTATTCAATCTAAGTCTATCAGTACCTGAGAAAAAAAAAATCTGTAGCAATAACGTCTCAGTATTTGATTGGAATCCAGATGCTCTGAAGCCGATCAGGCTCTTCACTTAGGGCTTCTGAAAAAAAAAACGCAGCAGTTTTATTCTGAAGTTAGAGACCGACCGAAATTTGGTTTCGGTTTCGGCACCGAGTGTAGGCAAAAGGTTTCTATCAGCGTAGTTTCTGTTTTGACCAAAATGGACTTTCAGTAATCAGCCGAATAACTATTTTAACTTAAAAAATTCTACCTGCAAGCTAGTGCTGCAGCAATAAGGCACACTCTGCTTGTTGCTAATTTATTTAGCTAAGCGGATAAGAAACGGGAAAATCACGAAAACACGTGGAAACCACGTTTTTTCCCACGTCGATACCACGTGGTGTGCCCCATGGGAGGAGAGCAAGAGTGGCACCCCTGCCTCCTTGAGCGATACCAATTGATAACATTCAAAAAAATCTTTGTCTAATCTTCTTTAATTTAGTATAAATATCATTAATTCTAAAACATTTTTTTGGTATGATTATTTTAATAAATATAAGAGCCTTCTATACTATAATTATTTGATGTAATTGTTGAAATTATTATGTCTTTAAAAAAATCCTTAAATAGATTTTAACAATTAAAGCAGGAAAGGTTTATTTACAGCTGTTGAAAGAAAAATAATTGTATAAATCAAATTACCAGTAATGTTTTGTAATATATCTAATATTACTTGTTAATTATTATTTCCTTATACATATCTAGCATTATGGTATTGTTCAGCATCATTATAAAATAATATTTATTGGAAACTTTTATTAAAGGGAGATAATTAACCAGTCTTTTTTGCGTTAATAATTTTATAATGTTTACCTTTTTTTCTTTATAAACTTATAAAAATTAACTTACATTTACAGTTATAAAATGATACAACTATAAGAAATACTTGAAAATTAGATAATTATTGTATAACTGAAGAATTGGTATGTACATTTTTTAGCATTACATTAAATACCCACTTTGTATGATTGCTACGTATCAATTCCGCCTGATCATAGTTATAATCTGGCTACTTGGCTACTGAGGCTGAAATATTCGCAAATATCTCAGTTAATCTGATGAATTTCAAGAAGGTGCTGGAATTAAATCTTGACTACTACATTAAATTTTGATACATTAACCATTGATTGGAAAATTCTAGATCTAATGAAATTGCTTATTTCCTATTAAGGCACACACACACAAAAGAAATATATTAATCACAACTCTATAAATTTTTTTAAAAGAAATATTAAACGCTTAACGATTTTCTTGGCCTTGGTCTTGCTACGGCGCTAACTAAATAAATTGTCTGATAAAAATGAATAAAAAAATATAGTATAGCAGGTTGACTTTCAGGCTGTTGGCACGCTGAATGATTTAGAAATACTAAATTTGGCACAACTATTTGCAATAGGTTGCCGACCTTTGTGGTACACTTTGATTTTAAAAGGCGGTCTAGTTGACTAAAATTATCTCTAGTTTGGATAGGAGGGAACGGTCGGCCGAAAAGGAAACCATATAGAAAGTTTTAAATTGACTTTCGGTTGAAACCGAAACAGAAAGTTTAACTACACCGTCGGCCGAAACCGAATGATAAACCGAAATAGCCAAACAAAAGATTTTAAAAGAATGCACAAAGACTGGGGTGATTAAATAATCCGTTTATATATTAACTTCGATATTCTATTTCACACAGCTTAATTAGCAACGAGTTTACACTAAATAAAATTATCAATAAGCAGAGTAATAGATGCAGCACTAGCGTTGCAGTCTGAATTTTGAAAGTTAAAATAGATATTCGGTGGATGACCGAAAGTCAATATCAGTTTCATCCGAAACCGAAATCAAACCGAAAGCTAACAATTTGGCCGCGACCGAAACTACGCCGAAAGAGACCAGTTGCTTACTTTCGGCGCCTAAACCTAAACCGAAACTGAATTTCGGTCGGCTTCTAAGGGTCGGAGACATACTCGCAACAGTGGTATGTGTTGAGCCTTGTGAGACTTGCAGCCTGCTCAGTTGTTATATCTGGCTCTCATCAAAGTCGTCTGGACTAAGGATCGTCTGCTCTCGGCTTGCATGCTTGCCCATGAGAGTAATTGTGTAGCAGGCTAGTCTAAAGCTGTTTCGCGACTGAGATATATTTTGAGTGCAAAAGTTGGTGACGACCATGGTCTAACTGCTGAATGACTATTTAAAAAAACAGGCCGAGCGAATCTCTTCACCAGATGGGGCAAGGGAGATGGGATGTAAGAGGGTGGGGGGAGGCAAATGGGCTCGAATGAGAGCTCTACGTTTATTCAAATAGCACGCAAAAAAAGAGATGAAAATATTCTCACATGTTTTAGCAGTTGCTAGAGTTAAATCTAAACAAGTCGATTAAAATTGCACGACATTTAAGATAAATATGAAAGTTCGATAATAACATTTGTAATTTGTTATAAAATGCCTAAAAGGAAAGAAAAGATGATAATTACAAACAAGTTTATATTGTTATTGGGCCTATTTATAAAGCGCTATAACAAATTAATGTCTTCAATTATTTGGTTACGTTCTACGTATAACAAATTAATGTCTTCAATTATTTGGTTACGTTCTACGTATAACAAATTAATGTCTTCAATTATTTGGTTACGTTCTACGTATAACAAATTAATGTCTTCAATTATTTGGTTACGTTCTACGTATAACAAATTAATGTCTTCAATTATTTGGTTACGTTCTACGTATAACAAATTAATGTCTTCAATTGTTTGGTTCCGTTTTACGTATAACAAATTAATGTCTTCAATTATTTGGTTACGTTCTACGTATAACAAATTAATGTCTTCAATTATTTGGTTACGTTCTACGTATAACAAATTAATGTCTTCAATTGTTTGGTTACGTTCTACGTATAACAAATTAATGTCTTCAATTATTTGGTTACGTTCTACGTATAACAAATTAATGTCTTCAATTATTTGGTTACGTTCTACGTATAACAAATTAATGTCTTCAATTGTTTGGTTACGTTCTACGTATAACAAATTAATGTCTTCAATTGTTTGGTTACGTTCTACGTATAACAAATTAATGTCTTCAATTATTTGGTTACGTTCTACGTATAACAAATTAATGTCTTCAATTATTTGGTTACGTTCTACGTATAACAAATTAATGTCTTCAATTATTTGGTTACGTTCTACGTATAACAAATTAATGTCTTCAATTATTTGGTTACGTTCTACGTATAACAAATTAATGTCTTCAATTATTTGGTTACGTTCTACGTATAACAAATTAATGTCTTCAATTATTTGGTTACGTTCTACGTATAACAAATTAATGTCTTCAATTGTTTGGTTACGTTCTACGTATAACAAATTAATATTTTCAATTGTTTGGTTACGTTCTACGTATAACAAATTTATGTCTTCAATTATTTGGTTACGTTCTACGTATAACAAATTAATGTCTTCAATTGTTTGATTACGTTCTACGTATAACAAATTAATGTCTTCAATTGTTTGGTTACGTTCTACGTATAACAAATTAATGTCTTCAATTGTTTGGTTACGTTCTACGTATAACAAATTAATGTCTTCAATTGTTTGGTTACGTTCTACGTATAACAAATTAATGTCTTCAATTGTTTGGTTACGTTCTACGTATAACAAATTAATGTCTTCAATTGTTTGGTTACGTTCTACGTATAACAAATTAATGTCTTCAATTGTTTGGTTACGTTCTACGTATAACAAATTAATGTCTTCAATTATTTGGTTACGTTCTACGTATAACAAATTAATGTCTTCAATTATTTGGTTACGTTCTACGTATAACAAATTAATGTCTTCAATTATTTGGTTACGTTCTACGTATTTTCATTGTGCATTGACGAAAACAGAAACTCTAGCTATTCGGCTCCGCCAAATAATTCAGGATTGACTGTTCAAATTTTAAATGAATTTAAAAGTCGTTTAAATCAAACAATATTTTTTTCTACATTAATTATATTTAGGCTAGTGTGTGTTTTTTTTTGTTTTTTTGGTTGTGTTGAAAAAGTTTGTTGTAAATGTAGAAACTTACAACCTGGTCTTAGTGCATTATCAGAATCGCGTAACGGATTCTTGACAAAATGAATGCTAAGCCTATACCCCCCCCCCCCCTTCCCTACCTGCGTATCCAATTCTTTAGTACCCTGTTCTGAAAGCATTAGGTGGAAGTATTATATATTTTTTAAATTATCGTAATATCTGACAGTTTTATGTTGACTTCTGCATAGTTTCTAAGTAAAGGCGCCAATTCTTGTTGCCTTCATCCTGGTACGGCGCTATTTATATCTCTATATAAAAATATTTTTTAAAAAAGTCTGGTTAAGCAGGATGACTTTTAGCCATTTCGCACGCTGAATGAAATAGAAATCCTACTTTGGCAAACTACTATCAGATGATCGTTGACCTTTGTATAACTTGTGTCATTTGTGTAATAAATAAGTTTTCAAAGGGAGACTATTTAAAATCGTTCTATTACCTCTCTTACCAAACAATCAAACTTAAAAAAAATAGAAAAACAACTCTTAGGTGTGTAGTCCTTTTTTTTATCTTCAGACTGCGAGGAGCCTTAGGATAAGATAAGATAATTACTTCAACTTTACAGTTAGACCTGCCAGCCGAATTTTTTTTTAAATTTCGGCTGGCTGACATAAATTTTCGGCTGATATCCGGATTAGCCGGATTTTTCCGTAAATTGACATTTGCGGGTCAAAAAAACGGACGAGCCTGAAATTTTCATCAATTTTTAGAAGTTGAAAGTTCAAGGTCATGTAAATCTTATTAAAACTATTTTTGTTTTCGCAAAGCAAAGTTATAGTTAAGGTCTAACTACAGTACAATGCTAAAAACTCATTTTTGTTTTTATAAGTCATATGAATATTTAATAGGAATTTTTTTTACAAAGTCTCCCATAAGTGGGACGCCATCAGAAAATGGGTTAAAATATCAGTTTATAATTATCATGAATGAAACAAACGCGATGCAGTCTATCAGCTGTGAGGCTGGATCTTTTGCTGTTTATTATCAAACCAGCAACCGAAAACATGCACTCCACTGGTACAGATGATGCTGATGATGATAGGTGAAGACGAGCCAGTTGAGTAAGTTGTGGATACGAGGATGATGCAGCACTGCTACGCCAGAATGCGAGAACATCATGAAACGGAACAACAGGCGCCGTCAAATAGTTTGCAATTTCCATAGCTATCTGAAATAATTGTTCAAAAAATCAAAACACAACAGTACTAACTGCTGGTTATAAAACATTTCATTATAGTACACAGTAGATGTAATATTTTTTGTTCAGTTAATAGATACCAATAAAAAAAATATTGGAATAAAAATCTATACTAAATGTCACTAAATAGCCTAGTATTTAAATACTGTATGTATTTAAAAATATTTTACTGCAAACTGAGTAGTCTATTGAGAGCAAAATAAAACGAAAACTGTTTCAATGCCAATAAATTAGCAAAGAATACCTTATCATTAGTACAATCGTTAGGTGACTGCTCAGTTCTCAGCTCATTCATCAGCTCCATTCGCAACCGCTTACATCGGCTTTCTTCAGAAACATCTTCACTGACCAGCTGTGAATGCGATACATCAGCTTCAGACATGAGGAATCCACGGGACATAGCTGACTGTAAGGCATTTCGCAGAATTGTGGTTGCTTCTGGCCGTGGAATCAATGATTTGGAATCTGGATCAAGCAACTGATGCAGCTTGATGTGATCATTGACAGGAAGTCGATGGTCAAGTTGGTTGAGAACTGACAGCTTGATCATTCGTATCTTGTCATCATCGGCATTTGATGCAGTGCAGATCTTTCTGATGTGCATTTTCACCAGTGGAATAGTTGATAAGTTTGGCATTGAACAGCTGAAGAGATCAGTTAGGTCTTGGAATGGTTTCAGAAAGGTAACAAGTTCACTTAAGAAGTCAATTTCATCTTCATGGAGACAAATATCAACTCGACCAATACGCTTGAGAGTATTTTGAACTTCCCTTTTCAAGTCAAGTATAGACTGAATCATCGTCAGTGTTGAATTCCAACGCGTTGGACATGATGCCTTCACTGACTTATGATTGTGTGTATGACTGTCAACGATGGCGTCAGTGCTGCTCTCAGAGGCATCCACTATTGATACACTGAACTGATCGTCTACAAGAAGCAATTCACATACTAAAGACATGCCTTCTTTCAGGGTCTTGATCATTTCTTTATCCTCTGTGAATGCTGCCTCGTCTTCTATGATTGCAGTCTTGAAATGGAGTGCTGTTACGATGCTGCGGCACTTTTGGAGTATCTGCAGAACGTCTTCATTTCTATTGATACTGTCGGTAGTAAGCAGAAGGTGCAAGGCCGTACAGTGCTGATACGAGTCAACCTTCAGAAGCTTTGAAGTCTTTATCATATTTGCAGCACCATCATGGCAGCTAGTTACGAACAGCTTTCTGGGATCAACAGAAAAGCTTTTCAGAACAGAGCTGATATGGTCAGCAAGGTCATGTGCAGCATGAGTAGGCAATGCGTGACAGCCAAGTGTGACAATTTTATATGTCCAGTCATGGTCTAAAAAGGAGGCCCGGATGCCAAGATAGTTGATAGCCCGGTAGCGATCGGTCCATCCATCAAACATCAGACAAAGTGAATTTACTTCAGCCACTTTAGTTTTGACTGCTGACCTGACGGCTTGGTAAACATCATCTAGAGCTGTTCCAGCAAGTGTTACAGGTGCCGGAATGTTAAGCGATGGACAATTCATTTTAAAAAAGTCAACAAAGCCATCTTTAGCCACATTTTCAAAGGCAAGCAAGTCTCTACAGAACCAGATAACGATATCTCTTGTCACTTCATGACTTGATGTCGCCTGACATTGACTGTTGCCTTCTCCATACTTACGGAAATATCCCAAAATTTTATTAGACTTTTCTTCACTTTGTACTGACACATCGTGCTTAACACTTAAGTGAAGATTCATATTGCCACTTGATGTTGTTGCGGCAAAATTTGTTACTTTTGAAATGTGACCCTTGTCACCCATTGACTGCTGAGCAGTGAGACACAGCTGGCAATAAATTCGATCTTCGTCAACATTTCTCCCATCAGCAGAGAACAGGCCACCAAAGTATCTCCAGCATTGTGCTTTTGAATTTCCATGTTGACTAGGCGGTTTAGGTTTTACATGTAGTTTTGTAATGAACTGCCTCTCTTCCCGGTTTAGATGACATTTGCTGACATTTGAGTTCACCTAAAATCATCATATACATTAGAAATGATATAACATAAAAGTCACCAGTTATTGACTAAACTAGTATTCAGTTAATTGAAAAAATTAATTTAGGCTTACCTTTCTACTAGTAGAAGATCGTTGAGCCATAATTGAGTAATAATAAATCGTATATTTAATTAAGACAAAGATAACTTCCGGCGACGGTTAATCTAAAAATGCAATCAAACTTAAACGGAACGCCATGAAATTTAAGAAAGCAAAAACATTACGTTACGGCGACTCGTTCATTTTTAGGCGGATTTACGGGGGACGAAATACGGCGGCTAATGCGGCGCGCCGCATATTTTCCGGCGGATTTTTGGCGGGCGAAAATTCGGCGGCGTATTCGGCGCGCGGCGTCGGCTGGGGGGTCTATTTACAGTAACTGATTTGGACTAGTAACAATAATCGAATAATTTTATTTACAAAGTGTCCAGTAGCCTATTGATTTGCTGGAAATGATTTAGATTCGATTTTGACTTGTACTCGTAACAATTTGTTTTTGTTGTTATAGAAAACCACTTGTAATGGAATGTGCTATGTTTGTGCTAAATAGTCATTTGATTCATTCGTAGGCGTAGTACCATCCATTCCTACACCATTGCCGTCTACCACACTCTGCCCAAGAATGCCAAGGCCATGAAGGAAGTCCGCGCCATGACGTCATCGAAGGCCGCCAAGAACTTGCTCTCCATCAGCTTGGCCTTTATGTTCATCTACACAGGGTTCGTCTCACTGCAGGTTAGTCACACACCGGCTTCGTCTCACTGCAAGTTAGTTACACACCGGCATCGTCTCACTGGAGGTTAGTTACACACCGGCATCGTCTCACTGCAGGTTAGTCACACACCGGCTTCGTCTCACTGCATGTTAGTCACACACCGGCTTCGTCTCACTGCAGGTTAGTTACACACCGGCTTCGTCAAACTGCAGGCTAGTTTGACATGTTAGTTACAATGCAGGTTAGCATGGCATTCGCTATGTAGTCTTTTACCGTCTTTTGGATGAATTCAGTGACCTGATAGACAGAGAAGGAAGAGAGAGAGAGAGAGAGAAAGTAAGACTGTGTGTGTGTAGGAGAAAGAGAACAAAGCACAAAAAGGAAAGAATGAAGAAGAGAAAACATGAAAAGAAAGAAAGTGAGAAAGAAATAGAAGACGAAAGAATAAAATGAGGCATAAAGAGGAGCGAAAATTCCATTTTAAAACGTGTCCAAATCTGTAATTATAACAAATAAAAACACAATTATTTTTTTTGTAATGTGAATTGATGGAAAAGAAAAAAACTCCTTAGAAATATCTGATGAAAATTTCAGCTTGAGTGGGAGTTGAGTTTAAGACCATTATGTCATCATTCAGAGTTTTTATTCGAAATTAAAACTGATATTTCATGTTTTTTCCCTTTCTCTTAATAATAATAGAAGATTTAGAATGTTCAGATATTTAAAAGAAATACTAAAATTATCAATAAGTAAAGTAGAGAAAAGTTGCAGGTAGGCGATGATTATTTATTCCCACACAGAAAGTTATCTTATTAATTTAAGTCATTCAATGACTACACTGACCAGTAACTTAACATCATTTAAAACATTAATAAAAATGCAAGACTAGACTCGGACCACGGATGAGCGTAGGACGCAATAATCTTCTTTATAGAAGGAGCGTCTGTAATGTATAAGATAAGATAAGATATATATATATATATATGGAGTGATCAATCAACTTAAAAAAAAAGCATAAAAATGTCGGGAAAATGAAGACTTTTATATAGATAAGTTTTACTGTAGTAGGAGGGCGATTAGACCCGGACACTTGTACATGTATATGAGTTATTTCATAACTTGGGTTTTAACTTATGCACGTAATGCACATAAATGCGTCATTACAATATCATAGATGCCTTTTTATTTAATTCTATGTATGTCAGTGTCAAATCGGCCATCTTATTAGGGTAAAACTTTTTATATACATAGGCTAAATATCAACAACACACCTATGTTCTAATATGTATGCTCTTTAATCTATGCTCTTTAATCCATGCTCTTTAATCTATGCTCTTTAATCTATGCTCTTTAATCTATGCTCTTTAATCCATGCTCTTTAATCTATGCTCTTTAATCCATGCTCTTTTATCTATGCTCTTTAATCCATGCTCTTTTATCTATGCTCTTTAATCTATGCTCTTTAATCCATGCTCTTTTATCTATGCTCTTTAATCTATGCTCTTTAATCTATGCTCTTTAATCCATGCTCTTTAATATATGCTCTTTAATCCATGCTCTTTAATCTATGCTCTTTAATCCATGCTCTTTAATCTATGCTCTTTAATCTATGCTCTTTAATCCATGCTCTTTAATCTTTGCTCTTTAATCTATGCTCTTTTGTATTTGTTCTTTTTCTTTTTCTTTGTCTCTGTTTTTTTGTATTCTTCATTCTCTCTAGCTCTCCCTTTCTCGCTTGATTCATCTTGTTCTTACTCTCTTTCTTTCTCTCTCTCTCTCTCTCCACGTAACTCTATCTTTCTCTCAGTCTCTCTTTGTCTTCATCATTCTCGCTCTCCGTTACTGTCTCTTTCTCTCCCCATCTCTCTCTCCCTCTCTCTATCCTAATAACATGCCGAAAGTTTTTACGCGTGTGTTAAAAGTCTCCGATGGCCCGTGGGCTTAAATTCCCTACGCTTCATTTACCTCTGACCCCCTCCCTCTCATCATTTACCATTAGAGGGACTTGTAGTACGTTGAACCTGTAACTAGAATATAGTCACTAGATCTTAACTAGGTCGCTTGGCACTGGGACAAAAACTTCAGAATATGTAACCACAGTACTGCAGAGATATGTTGCTAGTCTGTTATAGTTACTGAAGCAGACATGGTTATAAAATTTAATATTTCCCCATGAAATTACTATTTGTGCGTAAACTACCTCAATGAAAGAAAACAAAGCAGTATTATAGATACAAGATACATTTTTCTAACTGTACACACCATTGGACAGCTCGTTCGACTGGCGTACCCAGGGTCTGGGTTCAAATCCTAGTGAAGGCTAGGAGGGCGTCTGTAACAGTGTAAAACCATACATATTATGACGTGTACTAGTTAGAACTATAAACTGGTTACACAGCAATTGATGCTGAGAAAACAATTCATGGGGTTTGTGCAGGGGAGATAAGAATGTCATGGGGGGGGGGAGAGAGGTGGTGTGTAAAAAAACGGCCACTGAGTTTGAGTATCCAGTGTACATAGGGGACAGTTGAACAATGTGTGTGGAAATATTTATATTTTAATGGTGGATTGAGAAGAGTGATTTTGGATAATTCTAGTGATTCTAATGTGATGTCTTGGATTTATTGTCTTATGGACTGTTAATGTATACGTTCAAAAAAATAATTCATTGATGTAACGCAGAGTTGGAAGAATTATTCTTTGTATTGTGTCGATGGATTACATCATAGTATATCGTAGTTCACTCGAAGTATGCCTACATCACACAATCACACATTCACAATATTAGAATGTTACAGCGTCCCTGAGTCTACCCAGCACTGACGGGTACCTGACATTAGTTTTGGTAAAGTAAAGGCTGCTTCACCGGTCATATGATCAATTTGGTCCGACGGGTACTTTACTATTACACAAAATTTATTAAAAGTAAAACATTGTCAGACTTGGTGGTCTAAAATATAGTCTTGGAAGGCTAACCAAAAAGGTCATGTATTTAAACGGCAGACATCTGTATTATCAGCCAAGTATGAATCTAAACCTTTTAACTCACAGTAAGTTCAGACCAAATGATGAGTGTATTGATCACATGCATTCTATTGTTGTCAGGTGTAATTAAAGTTGGCAGTTTGAAGGATTGGATAAAAGAAAAAAGGCGAGGGGAGATGAAGATAGTTGAACAGATGTGATAGAAGGAAGGAATTAAATAGATAGATGGAAAGACAAATAGACTGACGGACAAACTTAAAGATTGATAAAAAGATAGATAGACTAATATATAGACAGTTACCAAGATAGATAGATAAATTGTTACATAGATAATCACATAAGACATAGACAGATAGACACCTAGATAGACATAATGACATAGTCTGATAGAGTAATAGTTTGATAGATAGACGGAAAGGCAGACAACAAATAAAATTAAATAAATAAATATATATATAGATATATATACAGAGTGGGAGATAGATAGATGGATAGATCAAATAAATATATAGATCGATAAAATTATAGATTGATTGATAGGTAGAAAGATGGATAGACAGTCAAATAGATATATTAATAGAAAGATTGCCATCAGTGCCTTTATAATAATGAGATGCCGTCCTATCTCAAGGAACTAATTAAACCATATGTTCCGCAAAGAACACTACCCCACTTCTGGAATTGCCCCGTTTCTCTCTGACGACCGTTGGCCCGAGAGCCTTCTCAATATCTGGTCCGAAAGTGTGGAATCAACTTTCCATTAAACTTAGGCGAACAAGCTCTATTGATACTTTCAAAAAGAACTGTAAAACTCACTATTTCAATATTTAACTTAGATGCTTTAGACCTCTACTGTTTTACTTATATGTTAGGTCGGTTAATGCTTCATTTATTTGATTTGTCATATGTTTGTATAGTTTTAAATCATCAATTAGCTATATATTTCTTAGCCTAGAGATTATATCCGTGTTCTTAGTTGTATGTTAAAATTCGCTCTGAGCTTACATTATGTTTGTTGGCAGCGCAATACACACATATTATTATTATATTATTTAGATCGGTAGAAAAAAAGTTTTTATAAAGATAAAGAAAGAAAATGATAGCATACCAGATCTAGTAAAAGAGAAATAAAATTATAAGTCTTTTAACTACTCATATTATTGATTGTGTTCAAACCAATGACAGACGTTTAACAAGCTAATGATTCACGGCTAGTTAACCTTTATGCCCCCCCCCCCCTTGCAGAGTTGGCTATTTGACCTTCACGCCCCCTGCAGAGTTGGCTATTTGACCTTTCATTTCGCCAACATAGTGGTCATTTGACTTTCACGCCCCCTGCAGAGTGGTCATTTGACCTTCACGTCTCCTAAAGAGTGGGCTATTTGACCTTCACGTCTCCTACAGAGTGGGCTATTTGACCTTCACGTCTCCTACAGAGTGGTCATTTGACCTTCACGTCTCCTACAGAGTGGTCATTTGACCTTCACGTCTCCTACAGAGTGGTCATTTGACCTTCACGTCTCCTAAAGAGTGGGCTATTTGACCTTCACGCACCCTGCAGAATGGGCTATTTGACCTTCTCGTCGCCTGTATTTATCTCATCATCGCCACCACAGGAAATAGCCTCTAATGGCCAGGGAGGGATTAATTGCATGTTAACAACCGACACAGAGAATCTCTTAATGTCAAACAGTTGCCCAGGAAGAGGTGGGGAGGGGGGATCCGTGTCTGTAAGTGATGGCCGCCAGGTCACGTGATAGGATTATATAACTGGTCAAGTTTTTCTCTGTTTTGTTTCTAGTTTCTGGCTGATTTTTTTAATTGTCCATTAAAATCTAGAAGTTTTATGGGCTGTTTTTTTTTCTAGGATTTTTCTAGTTTTTATTTTCTATTTTTTTCTATGTTTTTCTAAGTTTTTAAGAAAGTTTGCTTTATGTCGTTTCTTCGTCTTTGTTTCTGATGCATGGTTTTTATCTTTCCATCTGTCCGTCTGTCTGTCTGTCTGTTCCACTCACCCATCCATCTATCTAGTCATGCCATCCGGCAATCTCTTAATCCATCTTGACGTTAGTCAATACCACCGACCCATTAATCTATCGAACTACCAATTCATTGATCAATAAATCCAACCTTTAGCTATCGATACATCCGTCCATCTATATGCATCCATCTATACATTATTTTTCCATCCATATATTACTGCGTTTCGGGGTCTCTTGTCTTTTGACTAGAGAAGGGGTCGGGAACCAATGGCTTGCGAGCCAGATATGGCTCTATTGATGGCTGCATCTGGCTCGCAGACAAGTGTTCGATTATTTAAAAAAAATCTTTAGACTTTTTGATCAACATATTAATTGCATATCAATATTTCATTCTACAAATGAACTAAAGTCTACTGCAGCTCAGAAGTGGTAAAAGAGATCAACTTTACTGACCTTAAAGACAGAAACATAGCAACCATGCATTCATTGTAATTAAAGGGAAATAACTCTTGCACACATTTACTACTTACATTTTTAGTTTTAAACATAATGTATGGCTCTCACATAATTAATTTTCAAAAATATGTGGTGTCCATGGCTCTCTCAGACAAAAAGGTTCCCGACCCCTGGTCACTATGAAATAATACACTCAGGCCACACAATGAATGTTTAAAGAAAAATTTAATACTTGAACTTATTTACAATAGTTACATTAATGTGAACTGTTCGATAATAAGTAGCTTCTGTACTACAATGCAAAACTACGACATTTAACTACACCTCTGTGTCTTATATAGGTTTTGGTGTAGAAAGTGCTAGAATGGATTTTCCCCGAAGGTGTCAGAATGCATATGAAAATTTGTGATAGGAATATGTAGAGACACATAATCGACTAGAGAAATACTCTCTAAGTTATAACTAAAAACTCTAAATCAGTTATCGATACGATTCTAAATATATACAGCATGAAAACTATATAACCATGCTTTACACCAGAGAGCGGCAACCTACGACATGCGTGCCTGACTCGGCACGCGTAGAGAGTTTCAATGGCACGCATGAGACCCCAAAAAGTCTCTTTTACAAGAAATGAATTGCCAAAGTAAACATTTTTTATGTTCTTGGCACGCTGAATGAATTATAAATCCTTCTTTGGCACACAGTTATCAAAAGGTTGCCGACCCTTGCTTTATACATCAATCCATCTATATATCCATCCTTCTTTCCATCTATGAATTAATCAATACAAGATTACATGTATTTTAATCACTTCTTTATATACAAATATACAAAAGCAAAGATTAGTCTCTACACAAAATTGAAAGTGAATTATACACTAGAACTAACATATAGAACTCATTATTCTTATCTTTATTTTCAGAGTCTCCATAGCAGCATTCACCCTCAAGGGGGGCTGGGCGTTGTGTCCCTCAGTGTCATCTACGGCACCACAGTCCTGTCTTGCCTCATGGCGCCCTGGCTCATCAACCGGCTGACGACCAAGTGGACGATGGTCCTGGCCTTCTCCCTCTTCACGGCCTACTTCGCCGCCAACTTCTACCCGCGCCACTTTATCATCATCCCCCTCAGCGTCATCCTCGGGGCGCTGGCCGGGCCGATGTGGAGCGCCCAGGCCACGTATGTCACCACACTAGCCCTGACCTACGCCCAGCACAAGCGAATCATCTTCGAGTCCGATGACGTCATCAACCAGTTCATGGGCGTCTTCTTCGGGTTCTACCGGTGCAGCCAGATCTGGGGGAACATCATCTCAACACTTATACTAACACGAAACGAAACAGACTTGAACTTGAACGGTACACTAGATATCAGGGACGGTGCCTTCTCGGACGCCGACTTTAATTCCACCCTGTCGTTTCTATCATACGCCGCCTGGAGCGAGCACTCTTTCGAAAACTCTTCCGGGAGCCACCCATCAAATTCCGCAGACGTTCGGCAGTGCGGCGCCAAAATCTGCCCTTACCTGGAGTCAGGGCCATCCTCCGCGGCGGATGGAACGTACAGCAACGACGTGGCGGACCTCGGGGCGATCATCGCAGACTCCACCAGGTACATGCTGCTGACCACATACTTGGCATGCGGTGTCATGGCGGCCGTGGTCATCATATCTCTGCTGGACCAGATTCACCTGGGCAAGACAGAGGCGGACCCGGAGTTTTCCCAGTCGTCCTGGGAGCTGTGCATGGCCACGGTGAAGATGCTCAAGGACACCAAGTGTCTGCTGCTGATGCCAATGGTGGTGTTCGTGGGTCTGGAGCAGGGTTTTATGTTTGGAGATTTCACCAAGGTAAGTCAGCTTGACATTTTAAATCTCTTATTGAACACGATATTAATCTATGTTTAATTATTACTAGTTGTCACTGCCACTATTGTTGTAGTTTTTGTGACAGATGTGACATCGTTGAAATTATTAGAGTGGCTACTTTCATATCTTTCTTTCAAATAATAATTCTATCAAGGCGGGTTTACAGCAAGCAGTTTATTATTCATTGACAGAACAAGTAGTACATAGATACTTGGATCTACATTAATCTTATCACTTCACGTTCCATGAATCACATCATCTATTCTAACAGTCTATACATATCTCTCTTCACGTTCCATGAATCACATCATCTATTCTAACATTCTATACATATCTCACTTCACGTTCCATGAATCACATCATCTATTCTAACATTCTATACATATCTCTCTTCACGTTCCATGAATCACATCATCTATTCTAACATTCTATACATATCTCACTTCATGTCCCATGAATCACATCATCTATTCTAACATTCTATACATATCTCACTTCACGTTTTATGAATCACATCATCTATTCTAACATTCTATACATATCTCACTTCATGTCCCATGAATCACATCATCTATTCTAACATTCTATACATATCTCACTTCACGTTTTATGAATCACATCATCTATTCTAACATTCTATACATATCTCTCTTCACGTTCCATGAGTCACATCATCTATCCTAACATTCTATTTATATCTCCCTTTCACGTTCCATGAATCACATCATCTATTCTAACATTCTATACATATCTCTCTTCACGTTCCATGAGTCACATCATCTATCCTAACATTCTATTTTTATCTCCCTTTCACGTTCCATGAATCACATCATCTATTCTAACATTCTATACATATCTCACTTCATGTCCCATGAATCACATCATCTATTCTAACATTCTATACATATCTCACTTCACGTTTTATGAATCACATCATCTATTCTAACATTCTATACATATCTCTCTTCACGTTCCATGAGTCACATCATCTATCCTAACATTCTATTTATATCTCCCTTTCACGTTCCATGAATCACATCATCTATTCTAACATTCTATACATATCTCACTTCACGTTTTATGAATCACATCATCTATTCTAACATTCTATACATATCTCACTTCATGTCCCATGAATCACATCATCTATTCTAACATTCTATACATATCTCTCTTCACGTTCCATGAGTCACATCATCTATCCTAACATTCTATTTATATCTCCCTTTCACGTTCCATGAATCACATCATCTATTCTAACATTCTATACATATCTCTCTTCACGTTCCATGAGTCACATCATCTATCCTAACATTCTATTTATATCTCCCTTTCACGTTCCATGAATCACATCATCTATCCTAACATTCTATTTATATCTCCCTTTCACGTTCCATGAATCACATCATCTATTCTAACATTCTATACATATCTCTCTTCACGTTCCATGAGTCACATCATCTATCCTAACATTCTATTTATATCTCCCTTTCACGTTCCATGAATCACATCATCTATTCTAACATTCTATACATATCTCACTTCACGTTCCATGAATCACATCATCTATTCTATCATTCTATACATATCTCACTTCACGTTCCATGAATCACATCATCTATTCTAACATTCTATACATATATCACTTCACGTTCAATGAATCACATCATCTATTCTAACATTCTATACATATATCACTTCACGTTCCATGAATCACATCATCTATCCTAACACTCTATACATATATCACTTCACGTTCAATGAATCACATCATCTATTCTAACATTCTATACATATATCACTTCACGTTCCATGAATCACATCATCTATTCTAACATTCTATACATATATCACTTCACGTTCAATGAATCACATCATCTATTCTAACATTCTATACATATATCACTTCACGTTCCATGAATCACATCATCTATTCTAACATTCTATACATGTCTCTAACACCGTTTTTCTTCCACTCTCTGAATAACTCTCTACCTGACTGTCCGTCATAGATCCATGACTGTTCGTTACACATCCCTGTTCTTTCGTTAGACATCCCAGGTCCCTCGTGCTGACCTCTTCCGTGTCGATGGACAATCTCTTTTGGTGTTGCCTATTTATTTGTTAGTCACATCAGCCTAAATAGTTCAAAAGGAATTTATTACGGCGTGTCGACGAAACTCTTTTGCTATGGCCTATTGCATGTAGTAACCTTAAAACTTCGACACTTTCTTATGACTTGACTTGATACTAATTACTTGATCTGCTGCGTTTTATGAAAGAACATTTCTATCGGTTTTAGGGCATTGGATGGGTTAATAATGATAATGGTAATTTATATAATATAGCTTCTTGAATTAATCATGACGATAAATAAACATAATAACATTATGTAAAACTCGAAAATTGCTTGTCAAAGACCTTTTAAACGACTCAAGTCCTATAGACATCAACATCTGAATAAAGATAATGTGTAAATAATATAAATAACTTGATGTTAGGCTATTATTATTATTAATACCCTAAAGTAATAAAGAGGATTAACTAAACCATTAACACCTTCACTCTCTGCAATAAAGAAGTAACTATATACTAACATAAAAAAAACAGTTTTACAATCGATCAATTTCTTGCGCACACATAATGTTGATAATTCTCGGCAGATTGAACCAAGACTTAATAATCCACTTCTTTCAACACTTTTACAAATATTAAGATAAAAGTCCATGTGAATTTATGTAGGTAAGTGTTGGTTACCTTAGACACCATGACACCAATAGTCCATTGACTTGTGTAATAATAATAATATTCGACAATAATATTTTATCTCAATTCAAACACAAAGTCTACGTCAGTCTTTGTAGCTTTTGTTGTCAAATAATTTACTAACAAATATAAAGCAGAATATGATCAATTTGAGGATTTCTGATTATCAGATGTTTATTGAGGGCATCTAGATTTAGCTAAAAATATTTCAAATTGGCAGCATTAACAAAATATCAATCTGTTACAATGCTCTGATAAACGTAAGGACCAAAACACTTTCCTTTTCCCTTTTGCGAAAACAGACGATTAGAAGTATTCTTTCATTCCGAGTGGCATCCGGGCATGGAATGGGTTGCCTGAACAAACCAGGAAAACCAGTAACTTAACATCATTTAAAACACATGATTAAAACTGCAAGACTAGACTCGGACCACGGATGAGCGTAGGACGCAATAATCTTCTTTATAGAAGGAGCGTCTGTAATAAATAAGATGGTGTAGCTATAAAGGCTACATTTAGAGTAGAAATATCTGTTGCTATCAACCAAATAACTTTAAAACAGAACCTTTATTTAACCTTTGGTATTTTTTGTGTGTCTGTGTATGTATGTGACTGTGTATGTATATGTGACTGTGTATGTATATGTGACTGTGTATGTATATGTGACTGTGTATGTAGTATGTATTGTTCAATGTGTATACAAGAGAAGATAATCCTTTTTTTTTTACTTTTGATATTTTTTTCCCGCTTGAGTTTTTCTAACCTTAAGATTCCATCCTGTTACTCCCTCCATTTAACACGTGCTGGGTTCCGCAAGTCTACAGACCAGCCGTGTGTCACGTCATCTCAGACACACCATTGATAAATTCTAGAAGTAAGCGGGAGAGGGAAAAAAACTACAAAGTTTAAATATAGTAACACTTAGGAGTGTATTAGGTTATCGGAGATTTAAAAATACAAGCCAAGGAAAAATGAAGAGTGTGGGTTCCAGGATGTTCTTTAATTTAGAACACAAGGGATATATTTAGAATTGTGGGTAGACATTTATTGAATAGAGTTTTCTGTACCATCAAATAATGATTCAAATATACAATAGTAAATTAGAGTTTTTTGTCTCCTGCAGTGTTTCTAAAAATGTTTATGTCGAATAGACTAGTAGTCTTATATTTACGAATGTCATGGTTCATATATATATATATATATATTGATGAAAGATGGATACATATATATATATATTTATATTGATGAAAGATGGATACATATATATATATATATAAGATAAGATAAGATAAGATTGCTTTATTGATCCAAATGAATGGAAAATTGACTTAATTACATAAATTCCGTCTTTCAGCATACCTAAAACATAATATATTTATATAAAAATATAATATATATTGATGAAAGATGGATATATATATATATTGATGAAAGATGGATACATATATATATATATTGATGAAAGATGGATACATATATATATATATTGATGAAAGATGGATACATATATATATATATTGATGAAAGATTGATACATATATATATATATATTGATGAAAGATGGATACATATATATATATATTGATGAAAGATGGATACATATATATATATATTGATGAAAGATGGATACATATATATATATATTGATGAAAGATTGATACATATATATATATATTGATGAAAGATTGATACATACATATATATATATTGATGAAAGATTGATACATATATATATATATTGATGAAAGATGGATACATATATATATATATTGATGAAAGATTGATACATATATATATATATTGATGAAAGATGGATACATATATATATATTGATGAAAGATGGATACATATATATATATATTGATGAAAGATGGATATATATATATATTGATGAAAGATGGATACATATATATATATATTGATGAAAGATGGATACATATATATATATATTGATGAAAGATGGATACATATATATATATATTGATGAAAGATTGATACATATATATATATATTGATGAAAGATGGATACATATATATATATATTGATGAAAGATGGATATATATATATATATATTGATGAAAGATGGATACATATATATATATATTGATGAAAGATTGATACATATATATATATATTGATGAAAGATTGATACATATATATATATTGATGAAAGATGGATACATATATATATATTGATGAAAGATGGATACATATATATATATTGATGAAAGATTGATACATATATATATATTGATGAAAGATGGATACATATATATATATATTGATGAAAGATTGATACATATATATATATATTGATGAAAGATTGATACATACATATATATATTGATGAAAGATGGATACATATATATATATTGATGAAAGATGGATACATATATATATATATTGATGAAAGATGGATACATATATATATATTGATGAAAGATGGATTCATATATATATATATTGATGAAAGATGGATACATATATATATATTGATGAAAGATGGATACATATATATATATTGATGAAAGATGGATACATATATATATTGATGAAAGATGGATACATATATATATATATATTGATGAAAGATGGATACATATATATATATTGATGAAAGATGGATACATATATATATTGATGAAAGATGGATACATATATATATATATTGATGAAAGATGGATACATATATATATTGATGAAAGTTGGATACATATATATATATTGATGAAAGATGGATACATATATATATTGATGAAAGATGGATACATATATATATTGATGAAAGATGGATACATATATATATATTGATGAAAGATGGATACATATATATATTGATGAAAGATGGATACATATATATATATTGATGAAAGATGGATACATATATATATTGATGAAAGATGGATACATATATATATTGATGAAAGATGGATACATATATATATATATATTGATGAAAGATGGATACATATATATATATTGATGAAAGATGGATACATATAAATATATTGATGAAAGATGGATACATATATATATATTGATGAAAGATGGATACATATATATATATATTGATGAAAGATGGATACATATATATATATTGATGAAAGATGGATACATATATATATATTGATGAAAGATGGATACATATATATATTGATGAAAGATGGATACATATATATATATATTGATGAAAGATGGATACATATATATATATTGATGAAAGATGGATACATATATATATTGATGAAAGATGGATACATATATATATATTGATGAAAGATGGATACATATATATATATTGATGAAAGATGGATACATATATATATATTGATGAAAGATGGATACATATATATATTGATGAAAGATGGATACATATATATATATATTGATGAAAGATGGATACATATATATATTTTGATGAAAGATGGATACATATATATATATTGATGAAAGATGGATACATATATATATTGATGAAAGATGGATACATATATATATATATTGATGAAAGATGGATACATATATATATATTGATGAAAGATGGATACATATATATATTGATGAAAGATGGATACATATATATATATTGATGAAAGATGGATACATATATATATTGATGAAAGATGGATACATATATATATATTGATGAAAGATGGATACATATATATATTGATGAAAGATGGATACATATATATATTGATGAAAGATGGATACATATATATATATATTGATGAAAGATGGATACATATATATATTGATGAAAGATGGATACATATATATATATATTGATTAAAGATGGATACATATATATATTGATGAAAGATGGATATATATATATATATTGATGAAAGATGGATACATATATATATATATTGATGAAAGATGGATACATATATATATATATATTGATGAAAGATTGATACATATATATATATATTGATGAAAGATTGATACATATATATATATATTGATGAAAGATGGATACATATATATATATATTGATGAAAGATGGATACATATATATATTGATGAAAGATGGATACATATATATATATTGATGAAAGATGGATACATATATATATATATTGATGAAAGATTGATACATATATATATATATTGATGAAAGATTGATACATATATATATATATTGATGAAAGATGGATACATATATATATTGATGAAAGATGGATACATATATATATATTGATGAAAGATGGATACATATATATATATATTGATGAAAGATTGATACATATATATATATTGATGAAAGATGGATACATATATATATATATATATTGATGAAAGATGGATACATATATATATTGATGAAAGATGGATACATATATATATATTGATGAAAGATGGATACATATATATATATATTGATGAAAGATGGATACATATATATATATTGATGAAAGATGGATACATATATATATTGATGAAAGATGGATACATATATATATTGATGAAAGATGGATACATATATATATTGATGAAAGATGGATAAATATATATATATTGATGAAAGATGGATACATATATATTTATTGATAAAAGATTGATACATATATATATATTGATGAAAGATGGATACATATATATATATATTGATGAAAGATTGATACATATATATATATATTGATGAAAGATTGATACATACATATATATATTGATGAAAGATGGATACATATATATATATATTTTTGAAAGATGGATACATATATATATATATATTGATGAAAGATGGATACATATATATATATTGATGAAAGATGGATACATATATATATATATTGATGAAAGATGGATACATATATATATATTGATGAAAGATGGATACATATATATATATATTGATGAAAGATGGATACATATATATATTGATGAAAGATGGATACATATATATATTGATGAAAGATGGATACATATATATATATTGATGAAAGATGGATACATATATATATATTGATGAAAGATGGATACATATATATATATATATATTGATGAAAGATGGATACATATATATATATATATTGATGAAAGATGGATACATATCAATATTGATGAAAGATGGATACATATATATATATTGATGAAAGATGGATACATATATATATATATTGATGAAAGATTGATACATATATATATATTGATGAAAGATGGATACATATATATATATATTGATGAAAGATGGATACATATATATATTGATGAAAGATGGATACATATATATATATTGATGAAAGATGGATACATATATATATTGATGAAAGATGGATACATATATATATATATTGATGAAAGATGGATACATATATATATATGTTGATGAAAGATGGATACATATATATATATATTTATGAAAGATTGATACATATATATATATTGATGAAAGATTGATACATATATATATATATTGATGAAAGATTGATACATATATATATATATTGATGAAAGATTGATACATATATATATATATTGATGAAAGATTGATACATATATATATATATTAATGAAAGATGGATACATATATATATTGATGAAAGATGGATTCATATATATATATATATTGATGAAAGAGGGATACATATATATATATGTTGATGAAAGATGGATACATATATATATATATTGATGAAAGATTGATACATATATATATATATTGATGAAAGATTGATACATATATATATATATTGATGAAAGATTGATACATATATATATATATTGATGAAAGATTGATACATATATATATATTTTGATGAAAGATTGATACATATATATATATATTAATGAAAGATGGATACATATATATATATATTGATGAAAGATTGATACATATATATATATATTGATGAAAGATTGATACATACATATATATATTGATGAAAGATGGATACATATATATATATTGATGAAAGATGGATACATATATATATATATTGATGAAAGATGGATACATATATATATATTGATGAAAGATGGATACATATATATATATATTGATGAAAGATGGATACATATATATATATTGATGAAAGATGGATACATATATATATATTGATGAAAGATGGATACATATATATATTGATGAAAGATGGATACATATATATATATATTGATGAAAGATGGATACATATATATATATTGATGAAAGATGGATACATATATATATTGATGAAAGATGGATACATATATATATATATTGATGAAAGATGGATACATATATATATTGATGAAAGTTGGATACATATATATATATTGATGAAAGATGGATACATATATATATTGATGAAAGATGGATACATATATATATTGATGAAAGATGGATACATATATATATATTGATGAAAGATGGATACATATATATATTGATGAAAGATGGATACATATATATATATTGATGAAAGATGGATACATATATATATTGATGAAAGATGGATACATATATATATTGATGAAAGATGGATACATATATATATATATATTGATGAAAGATGGATACATATATATATATTGATGAAAGATGGATACATATAAATATATTGATGAAAGATGGATACATATATATATATTGATGAAAGATGGATACATATATATATATATTGATGAAAGATGGATACATATATATATATTGATGAAAGATGGATACATATATATATATTGATGAAAGATGGATACATATATATATTGATGAAAGATGGATACATATATATATATATTGATGAAAGATGGATACATATATATATATTGATGAAAGATGGATACATATATATATTGATGAAAGATGGATACATATATATATATTGATGAAAGATGGATACATATATATATATTGATGAAAGATGGATACATATATATATATTGATGAAAGATGGATACATATATATATTGATGAAAGATGGATACATATATATATATATTGATGAAAGATGGATACATATATATATTTTGATGAAAGATGGATACATATATATATATTGATGAAAGATGGATACATATATATATTGATGAAAGATGGATACATATATATATATATTGATGAAAGATGGATACATATATATATATTGATGAAAGATGGATACATATATATATATTGATGAAAGATGGATACATATATATATATTGATGAAAGATGGATACATATATATATTGATGAAAGATGGATACATATATATATATATTGATGAAAGATGGATTCATATATATATTTTGATGAAAGATGGATACATATATATATATTGATGAAAGATGGATACATATATATATTGATGAAAGATGGATACATATATATATATATTGATGAAAGATGGATACATATATATATATTGATGAAAGATGGATACATATATATATATTGATGAAAGATGGATACATATATATATATTGATGAAAGATGGATACATATATATATTGATGAAAGATGGATACATATATATATATTGATGAAAGATGGATACATATATATATTGATGAAAGATGGATACATATATATATTGATGAAAGATGGATACATATATATATATATTGATGAAAGATGGATACATATATATATTGATGAAAGATGGATACATATATATATATATTGATGAAAGATGGATACATATATATATTGATGAAAGATGGATACATATATATATATTGATGAAAGATGGATACATATATATATATATTGATGAAAGATGGATACATATATATATATATTGATGAAAGATTGATACATATATATATATATTGATGAAAGATTGATACATATATATATATATTGATGAAAGATGGATACATATATATATATATTGATGAAAGATGGATACATATATATATTGATGAAAGATGGATACATATATATATATTGATGAAAGATGGATACATATATATATATATTGATGAAAGATTGATACATATATATATATATTGATGAAAGATTGATACATATATATATATATTGATGAAAGATGGATACATATATATATTGATGAAAGATGGATACATATATATATATTGATGAAAGATGGATACATATATATATATATTGATGAAAGATTGATACATATATATATATTGATGAAAGATGGATACATATATATATATATATATTGATGAAAGATGGATACATATATATATTGATGAAAGATGGATACATATATATATATTGATGAAAGATGGATACATATATATATATATTGATGAAAGATGGATACATATATATATATTGATGAAAGATGGATACATATATATATTGATGAAAGATGGATACATATATATATTGATGAAAGATGGATACATATATATATTGATGAAAGATGGATAAATATATATATATTGATGAAAGATGGATACATATATATATATATTGATAAAAGATTGATACATATATATATATTGATGAAAGATGGATACATATATATATATATTGATGAAAGATTGATACATATATATATATTGATGAAAGATTGATACATACATATATATATTGATGAAAGATGGATACATATATATATATATTTTTGAAAGATGGATACATATATATATATATATTGATGAAAGATGGATACATATATATATATTGATGAAAGATGGATACATATATATATATATTGATGAAAGATGGATACATATATATATATTGATGAAAGATGGATACATATATATATATATTGATGAAAGATGGATACATATATATATTGATGAAAGATGGATACATATATATATTGATGAAAGATGGATACATATATATATATTGATGAAAGATGGATACATATATATATATTGATGAAAGATGGATACATATATATATATATATATTGATGAAAGATGGATACATATATATATATATATTGATGAAAGATGGATACATATCAATATTGATGAAAGATGGATACATATATATATATTGATGAAAGATGGATACATATATATATATATTGATGAAAGATTGATACATATATATATATTGATGAAAGATGGATACATATATATATATATTGATGAAAGATGGATACATATATATATTGATGAAAGATGGATACATATATATATATTGATGAAAGATGGATACATATATATATTGATGAAAGATGGATACATATATATATATTGATGAAAGATGGATACATATATATATATGTTGATGAAAGATGGATACATATATATATATATTTATGAAAGATTGATACATATATATATATATTGATGAAAGATTGATACATATATATATATATTGATGAAAGATTGATACATATATATATATATTGATGAAAGATTGATACATATATATATATATTGATGAAAGATTGATACATATATATATATATTAATGAAAGATGGATACATATATATATTGATGAAAGATGGATTCATATATATATATATATTGATGAAAGAGGGATACATATATATATATGTTGATGAAAGATGGATACATATATATATATATTGATGAAAGATTGATACATATATATATATATTGATGAAAGATTGATACATATATATATATATTGATGAAAGATTGATACATATATATATATATTGATGAAAGATTGATACATATATATATATTTTGATGAAAGATTGATACATATATATATATATTAATGAAAGATTGATACATATATATATATATAGATGAAAGATTGATACATATATATATATATTGATGAAAGATTGATACATATATATATATATTAATGAAAGATTGATACATATATATATATATTGATGAAAGATTGATACATATATATATATATTGATGAAAGATGGATACATATATATATATTGATGAAAGAAGGATACATATATATATATTGATGAAAGATGGATACATATATATATATATTGATGAAAGATTGATACATATATATATATATTGATGAAAGAAGGATACATATATATATATATTGATGAAAGATTGATACATATATATATATATTGATGAAAGATTGATACATATATATATATATTGATGAAAGATGGATACATATATATATATTGATGAAAGAAGGATACATATATATATATTGATGAAAGATTGATACATATATATATATATTGATGAAAGATTGATACATATATATATATATTGATGAAAGAAGGATACATATATATATATTGATGAAAGATGGATACATATATATATATTGATGAAAGATGGATACATATATATATTGATGAAAGATGGATACATATATATATATATTGATGAAAGATGGATACATATATATATATATTGATGAAAGATGGATACATATATATATATTGATGAAAGATGGATACATATATATATATATTGATGAAAGATGGATACATATATATATATATTGATAAAAGATGGATACATATATATATATATATTGATGAAAGATGGATTATCTTGACTTCGACTAGTAATTCCGTTAGACCAAATTGATCATAGGGCCGGCGAAGAAGCGTACACCAGTTTCAGTGGCCACGGCATACTAAGGGATGTGTGGCCAGCACAATGCCCAGTCGTCTTTACGTTACCCCAATTAATGTCAGGTACCCATCAGAGCTGGGTGGACTGAGGGACATCCTCGAGTCCAGGGAGAAAATCCTAGCCTTCACCACGATTTGAACCAGGGACCTTCGGTACACCAGTCGTACGCGCTGCCGCTCGGCCACCGTCCACATTGAATTCGACTAGCAAAGTGAGAAAATGAATGACCAAATATTACATCAGAGCGTCAGTGGTTAAATTCAGTAACAACAGACTACATTGGCCTTCCTGAATGGGCCCTCTATTCGAGTATTAGACCAAAATTTAAGTATTTTCAGAATATTGCGCCAATTTTCAGCCAATATAGTTTGATGCTTGGGTAAAGAGTCGATAAAAATGAATGGCAAAATGAAATATGTGATAATACAAATACTTAACAACAATTAGCGTTTTAATAATGGATACAATTTTTACACATTCTTTCCATATCCAGCAGTGAAATAAGAAAAAAAAACATTTCTTTAGTTTTTCCTTCCTAAGTCTATCTACGGTCGTCTGTTGCTATCATTGACAAGTCTTAACGATTATGCATGCATAAAAGGTCGACAAGAAAAGCATTTCCAGTCTTATTCGTTAATTTAATTCAAAAAGCATGTCTGTGTGCTACGTAAATGGTTGTACCAAAAGATGTAAGAGATTAAATGTTATTTCATTTCCAAAAGATGTTGCAAAAAGAAAACGATGGATTGTGAATGTCTAGCGTGAAGAATCACCTATTTATAGCCTCAAACGTATTGCGTTTGATGCAAAATAATTTTCGTTATATATTTTTATGATTCTACGAATTGTGTTTTTTAATAACCAAGGACGCAACTCTTGACTAATTTATTTTATAAGCAAATCTTTTTAACTTTACGCAACTAACACTTTGAGTATTAATTATCGCCTATTCACTTTTGATGTTAAAAATGGATTCCTCATAACTAATATTGTACATTTCTAAAAGATTATAACTGGCCATCGAGGTTGAAATCAATTTTCAAATACCAGCAAAAGCATGTTTCTTTTGTTTACGGAAATGCCTAAAATAATAAACAATTTTAAAATAGAACCGGAAGCACGTGACCTCTTCCATTTGAAAAGGTCCCGCCTCATTAAGACTTGTCAAAACCCAGTTTTATCTGGTTCCTAGTAGACTCTACGGCATTTTTCCACTTGTTACGTCACTCATTTTTTTTCTTTTTTTTTATCTTCGAGATTAGCTCGTCGCTTATGCTGATGTAATGACGTCTCAGATTTACATTTTTAAAATGTGAACAGAGTAATACATTCAAACAATTAAGAACACGGATATAATTCTGTAGGCGAAAAAAAAAATCGTTTTAATAATTAATTTAAAATTTTACAAACATAGGACAAAGCTAAACTATATTCAATAAAAGGGCGGATTTATAATAAACGAGATCAGAAGTAGGACTCCCGCGTTGTGTATTATTATTGCGGGACATAGTTTACCAGAACTATGAGCCCACGATTCCCTCCCTTTTCCCCTGCACTCCAAACAAGTGGGCAAATACAATCACCATAATAATATCCGAATACGATTACCGCTACGGGCTAAGCCTACACAAGGGATGGGATGTACCACTTTTTGTGTGTGGAACAGAAGCCGGACAATCGATACACGATGCTATCATTCGACTACCCAAATGTAAACGAATCAATATAACCATCACCTCCGACTGATACACAAATAACTAGGCTGACCACAACGCGAGTATTATCAGGTATCGATATTGTTTCAGACTGTTGGGATTGTGCGATACTTTTTTTATTTAGAGCTATTCACCCGCCGGGAGACGTTTGTAAATTCCCTTAAATTCAAATTTCGTAACGGCTATCGACACGAATAAATAAAGTCGATGTAAATGGTGTCCAAGAAAAAGCTGATTTTTTCCTCACTTTATCAGCAATGAGAATCAGATTTCATTCTGTTAAATAGGCAAATCAGATTTTATTTTCCTTGATGGATAAGATCTCATTTAAAATAAAGGAATTAGATACATAATTGTTCTGTTAAATAGATTAATCAGATTTCAACCCTTTTTGAAATGAACATTTGTGTTTACGATTTCTTCAATCTAATTCCAGGCTATCATAGTGACATGTCCGTTCAGTTCCCGATCAATGCTATAACTTACTATGGGATAGTGTAGCCAGAATAAAAGTATTATCAAACGTAAAAGTTCTGCAATTTAATGACTAATCTCTTGAAAAGACCTTACTAACAATTTTGGTAACATAAGGTCAAGGTCGCTGACATCGGTTCATATTTTTCTTAAAACAAATATTGCTTCCTATATGGTACAAAACGAACGTTCGTCTATTACTATGACTTTTTTTTACAGGAAGTACTTTTCCAGATTTTCATTTAATTTCTTTCACTGTGGAAACGAAAGGCGATCTCAATATGTAAGATATTGTGTACACATCGTTAACAGAGCAAGTCTTTTACCAACTATATGTTTTCCGAAAGCGCCATTTGTACTATTGAATTCTGGGTTATAGAACCACGTTATACTAGAGGGGGTTGGGGGGGGGGGGGGCAACGTTACATCGTTCGACAGTCTCTTTCGGAAGAAACTGTCATAACTGTTGACAGAAGGGCTCTGTCGATTGGCTACAACGATTTTCCTCGGAGTCTAGTGTCAATACAGACGACAGCTAATAAAGGTAAAGGGGACGGTGTCGCCAGTAAAATTGCACATCTATCACAGAATCTGATTACATTTTACAAGGCCATGAGGGAAAGTTAGGGGGGGAGGGACTTCTGACGGATTTTAGCTAGAAAGCAAATACAGTATGGGCAGACTTATATATGTCTTATATATGTCTTATATATGTCTTATATATGTCTTATATATGTCTTATATATGTCTTATATATGTCTTATATATGTCTTATATATGTCTTATATATGTCTTATATATGTCTTATATATGTCTTATATATGTCTTATATATGTCTTATATATGTCTTATATATGTCTTATATATGTCTTATATATGTCTTATATATGTCTTATATATGTCTTATATATGTCTTATATATGTCTTATATATGTCTTATATATGTCTTATATATGTCTTATATATGTCTTATATATGTCTTATATATGTCTTATATATGTCTTATATATGTCTTATATATGTCTTATATATGTCTTATATATGTCTTATATATGTCTTATATATGTCTTATATATGTCTTATATATGTCTTATATATGTCTTATATATGTCTTATATATGTCTTATATATGTCTTATATATGTCTTATATATGTCTTATATATGTCTTATATATGTCTTATATATGTCTTATATATGTCTTATATATGTCTTATATATGTCTTATATATGTCTTATATATGTCTTATATATGTCTTATATATGTCTTATATATGTCTTATATATGTCTTATATATGTCTTATATATGTCTTATATATGTCTTATATATGTCTTATATATGTCTTATATATGTCTTATATATGTCTTATATATGTCTTATATATGTCTTATATATGTCTTATATATGTCTTATATATGTCTTATATATGTCTTATATATGTCTTATATATGTCTTATATATGTCTTATATATGTCTTATATATGTCTTATATATGTCTTATATATGTCTTATAAATGTCTTATATATGTCTTATATATGTCTTATATATGTCTTATATATGTCTTATAAATGTCTTATATATGTCTTATATATGTCTTATATATGTCTTATATATGTCTTATATATGTCTTATAAAGAATGTCTTATATATGTCTTATAAAGAATGTCTTATATATGTCTTATAAAGAATCTGTATGTCGATATAATGGCAATAATATATATGTCTTATAAAGAATCTGTATGTTGATATAATGGCAATAATATATATGTCTTATAAAGAATCTGTATGTTGATATAATGGCAATAATATATATGTCTTATAAAGAATCTGTATGTTGATATAATGGCAATAATATATATGTCTTATAAAGAATCTGTATGTTGATATAATGGCAATAATATATATGTCTTATAAAGAATCTGTATGTTGATATAATGGCAATAATATATATGTCTTATAAAGAATCTGTATGTTGATATAATGGCAATAATATATATGTCTTATAAAGAATCTGTATGTTGATATAATGGCAATAATATATATGTCTTATAAAGAATCTGTATGTTGATATAATGGCAATAATATATATGTCTTATAAAGAATCTGTATGTTGATATAATGGCAATAATATATATGTCTTATAAAGAATCTGTATGTTGATATAATGGCAATAATATATATGTCTTATAAAGAATCTGTATGTTGATATAATGGCAATAATATATATGTCTTATAAAGAATCTGTATGTTGATATAATGGCAATAATATATAGACCAGTGCCTCTAGCCTGTTACATTTAAGCGGCCTTGACCTTGTATATGTGGCGCAATTATAACCAGGGACGTAATCTTTTCTTGGGTCTCAGAAAAAAAAATCTACATAGGTCCCGGGTTCGATTCCTGGTACAAGCCAGGATTTTGGCCCCGAGTGTGTCCCTGAGTCTACTCGGCTCTTGTTGGTATCTGACACTGGGTTAGGGTAAAGTAAATGCGAGTGGGCATGGTGATGGCCACTCAATCCCTTAGTATACCAGTGAAACTGGGTAGGCCTAACGCTGATTTACCGCAGCTATGAATGAATTTGGCCTAACGAGAATACTTTACTTACAAATATAAGAACCTTGACTTATTAAAAACTCACACTGACTCAGTCAGCTAATTCCCTCGGCAAGTAGTAAATTGTTGTCTTTCGGGCACACGCATGGAATGGGCTACCCGAACTAGCTCAAAATCATTTAAAATCCTTACGATAATGAAATGACTACCAAGGATTAAGCGTAGGACGTAAAAATCTTCTATACGTAAACAGTAGTATCATATTTAAACATATAAAAAAAAGAAACTGCAAATATTTATTGAAAGGTTTTTAAAGTTTAAAATTGTTGACAGTTCAAGATAGGAGTAAGTGTCTACTCCCCAAAATACTTGTAATATTGTGGTGTCATTTATTAACAATTAATTATTGACCTCTTGTGATGCTATGAACTGTTAAACACAAACTTCATCCACTATCACTACAGTACTATTCTATCTAAATATAAAATATAAACCATATAACGACGTTTCTGGATAAGTCTGGTGGATTCTAGAATGGAGAAGTCGGCTTCCAGAGACCGGAGGCGGTTTACCCTCTAACCTTCAACCTATGACATTAATTTAGTGTCAGGCGTCTATATAAAAGAAAAGGTAAAAAAAAACAAACAAGACGAGTGAAAAATAAAAAAGCTTGGTACAGCCCTCGCCAATGGGCCCGTTATTCTGGCTACTCTCTCGTGTTATCCCAATCGATAACCACGCCCAAATATTTCATCAAATATTACCGCCCCTGTTTTCTATTTTATGTTTAGTTTGTCAGCTGCTCAGTTTCCCAGCTAAAAGTCGAACTGTTTGAACAGGAGAGGTAACTGGTATTAATTGAGAGTTAATCCAAAGTAGTAGTAAACTGCGAGTTTTATAATTAACATAATTTTCTGATATCTTTAAAAACAAAACAAAAAAACAATAAAAGATTCGTTTACCGAACTTTAAAAGCATTATTACTGGGTCGCAGAAATGTAAAAAAAATAACCTTGTAAAAATTCATACTGTTATATTTTAATTATTGAGTACAATATCGGCGATATTCACCTCAGTGGGCCACGAAGAAAAATTATTAGAAAAAATAGAATGACGCTAAAAATGTTTTGGAAACGTTTAATTAAAGGAATAAAATTCTTAAAATTAATTAAGGAAACACAACACAGTTTATTTATAGAATCGTACATTTCAAACGGAACATAACAAAAGTGTATTAATAACTTTAAGATATTTTCGTTCACTAACGATAGAAACTGATAAGGGACAGTAGAGGCCTGTTAGGCTAGCTCAACATGACCCAGTGTTTACTGTTATCCGTTTTATAAACTAAAATACTAAAAGAACCTACACATATTTATTTTATATAAATGTTGACATGATATTAATTATATGGTAGCGAAATCGTTACTTAGCCAGAGTTCAACCAATAGAAGATAAGAAAGAATATATTTTGTGATTAAATTATGGTTTAACTTCTACGTGGAAACTTACACAGCGTTCCTTTCATTCATCAACATACGCTCGCTGCGTGCAATGCTAATCTAGGCACTATGGGCCGGGAGTGTTATCTTTATAGTATACTTCAAGGCTCAAGGGTCAACAAACTTTTAATAATAGTGTGCCAAAGTAGGATTTTTTAATTCATTCAGAGTGCCAACATCATAAAAGCTCTCTTGTTCTATCATTCACATTTCTTGTACTAGACACTTGAAATTTCCTTTTTTGGGGGTCTTCCGCGTGTCATTTAAAATCGCTCTGCGTGCCAAGTCTGGCACGCGAACCGTAGGTTGACGATTCTCGGTATAGTTATAAGTGGCGGTATTGCCAGTGGCGTAATGTTGTAGTCGAACATATCCCGAGGTCTATGAACTTTGCCCTTATTTCGCTCCCACCCCTTTCACAAACACTACTATTAAGAAAGTAGCTTCACTTGTTCCATCTATTCATGCAAACGGTAAATCGGGACTTTCCGTCTATGACCTGTGGATGTAGTTTACGTAAGATGTATATATTTTGTTATAAATCAGTCAGGTGAATAAAAGACATAATTTGTGAGAAATTCAATTTATACAAGGAAGTTTTTCTATCACATTAAGCTTTACAGTAAATGTAGCAGAAAGAATCAGATTGTGATCAACCATGGTTAGTTAAACTTTGATAGAGATAAAGAATATGTCTGGAACATATGACTGACATTATGTAACGAATTGTGAATAGACGATGCATGATGTCAAATGTACATACAGTCTATCTGTCTGTCTATCTATCTATCTATCCGTCTTTCTATCTATATATCCACCTATATAACTATCTATCCATATATCTATCTATCTATCTATCTATCTATCTTACTTTCTATCTATCAACCCATCTATCTATCTATCTATCTATCTATCTATCTATCTATCTATCTGTCTATCTATCTATCTATCTATCTATCTATCTATCTATCTATCTATCAATCTATCAATCTATCAATCTATCTATCTTCCTATCTATTATCTATCTATCTTTCTATATGTCCACCTATGTATTAACCTACCTACCTTCATACTGTATATAGAATCAATCTGTATATCTGTATTTATTTATGGACGTTATAATTTCACTAAAAGGAAATTAGATGCCTCTGTCAGGATGTTCGCATCTTTCATTTTGTTATAAAAAAAATAATATTAGCTGACAGGCATTAATCAAATTATTAATTGTACTGGCCACACGTATCACCTAGTTAGCCATGTACATGTAAACCACCATTTAAAAGGAATTCTTTTAAAACATTTTTACTCATAGATAATATCTGAGTTCATTGTTAAATGTGGTCAGAGCTTACATTATGTTTGTTGGCTCTGAGCTTACATTAGGTTTGTTGGCTCTGAGCTTACATTATGTTTGTTGGCTCTGAGCTTACATTATGTTTGTTGGCTCTGAGCTTACATTATGTTTGTTGGCTCTGAGCTTACATTATGTTTGTTGGCTCTGAGCTTACATTATGTTTATTGGCTCTGAGCTTACATTATGTTTGTTGGCTCTGAGCTTACATTATGTTTGTTGGCTCTGAGCTTACATTATGTTCGTTGGCTCTGAGCTTACATTATGTTTGTTGGCTCTGAGCTTACATTTTGTTTGTTGGCTCTGAGCTTACATTATGTTTGTTGGCTCTGAGCTTACATTATGTTTGTTGGCTCTGAGCTTACATTATGTTTGTTGGCTCTGAGCTTACATTATGTTTGTTGGCTCTGAGCTTACATTATGTTTGTTGGCTCTGAGCTTACATTATGTTTGTTGGCTCTGAGCTTACATTATGTTTGTTGGCTCTGAGCTTACATTATGTTTGTTGGCTCTGAGCTTACATTATGTTTGTTGGCTCTGAGCTTACATTATGTTTGTTGGCTCTGAGCTTACATTATGTTTGTTGGCTCTGAGCTTACATTATGTTTGTTGGCTCTGAGCTTACATTATGTTTGTTGGCTCTGAGCTTACATTATGTTTGTTGGCTCTGAGCTTACATTATGTTTGTTGGCTCTGAGCTTACATTATGTTTGTTGGCTCTGAGCTTACATTATGTTTGTTGGCTCTGAGCTTACATTATGTTTGTTGGCTCTGAGCTTACATTATGTTTGTTGGCTATGAGCTTACATTATGTTTGTTGGCTATGAGCTTACATTATGTTTGTTGGCTCTGAGCTTACATTATGTTTGTTGGCTCTGAGCTTACATTATGTTTGTTGGCTCTGAGCTTACATTATGTTTGTTGGCTCTGAGCTTACATTATGTTTGTTGGCTCTGAGCTTACATTATGTTTGTTGGCTCTGAGCTTACATTATGTTTGTTGGCTCAGAGCTTATATTATGTTTGTTGGCTCTGAGCTTACATTATGTTTGTTGGCTCAGAGCTTATATTATGTTTGTTGGCTCTGAGCTTACATTATGTTTGTTGGCTCAGATCTTACATTATGTTTGTTGGCTCAGAGCTTACATTATGTTTGTTGGCTCAGAGCTTACATTATGTTTGTCGGCTCTGAGCTTACATTATGTTTGTTGGCTCTGAGCTTGCACTATGTTTGTTGGCTCTGAGCTTGCATTATGTTTGTTGGCTCTGAGCTTAAATTATGTTTGTTGGCTCTGAGCTTACATTATGTTTGTTGGCTCTGAGCTTACATTATGTTTGTTGGCTCTGAGCTTACATTATGTTTGTTGGCTCTGAGCTTACATTATGTTTGTTGGCTCTGAGCTTACATTATGTTTGTTGGCAGCGCTATACGAATATTATTATTGTTTATCTGCTCAGTTTGAGAACTACTGAAACCGTTTTATCCAATACGCAGACCCGGACTTGAAAAAAAAAAAAAACATAACAATTTTTATGAAAACATCAATAAAACGCGTTTGTTAAAGTACGCATTAGGTGATGACCGGAAATGTCCTCTGTCTGTGATCAAAGCGCTCGATGGGAAGCTATTTCCGGTGGTCGTGTGGGCGAGCGGCCAATGATTAGGGCGGTTGTATGATCCGGTTCATTGCAGAACGAGGTCAGCTCCTGAATGTGTGATGTGCTACCTGGGTTGTTTTCTCCTTACATTAACACACAGCCATGCTGACCATTGGTCAAAGGTCGTAGGATCTAGTGTCCAGGTGTTAGTTAGACTAAAGTTTTTAAAAACAACATTTAATCTAGAATTATTCAAGAGAGAATCCAAGTTAAATATTGAGTAATTTTAAAGATAGGACAAATCTAGTACACAAATGTGACGTCATTATCACATGGTCAAGTGTTTGGACACAAGATCTTTAACTCTAAGATTTAACTTAGCTTTATATTTTTTTCTCTCCTGATCTCTCTAGGCTTTGATTTATAGTGTGGATATCAAACAGGGGCGGTTTTTGTAAGAACAATGGCAGTTAGGGTATCATGCTATCTTTTGTAAGCATTCTATTTTCCAGATGGGTTGCCTGAAAAAAAACAGGAAAACCAGTAACTTAACATTATTTAAAACGTTCATAGAAATGCAGAACTAGATTTGGAATAGAAGGAAACACACATACGGATGAGCTTAGGATGCAATAATGTTATTAATAGAAGGAGCGTTTGTAATGTATAGGATATGATAGTTAGCTTAAAGGATAGATATATTAATAGATAGATAGACAGACAAAAAGATATATATATATATATGTATACATATATATATATATTTGTATACAGAAAAAAAGATATATAAACAGATGGTTAGATTGGTAGATGTATAGAATAGATACAAATGAACAGATAAATAAGTAAATAGATATTCAGAAAAACATAGAGGTAGAAATCTAAAATATGTTACTAGTAAAAAGAGTTGTTACATATGTCATGTACAAATAATACTTGTTAATTTTACATGTGTAATAGCCTATGCTGAAATTCGTATGAACATTGCCAGAAGTCATTAAACATATTCAGCCGCTTGACAAGACTACAAGTCAAAGGTCACTTCCGGAAGCAAACAAATCGGAAGTGACGCAAACATGTATGGGCTCGCTTCCCCAGAGATGCACAAGGGAGACTACAACGGCCGCTTTGACAGTGATAATAGATCATTATGGTTTTAAGTTTCTTTCCAACTGTCAACATTGATTTACCCTCATATGTTTGTATCGGAGGCTGTTTAGTTTTTCTTCTAAAAAATACTATCAATTATTTCAAGTTGCGTTGGTCAGTAATGGTCAAATCAGACAGCATAGAGAGCTTTGCTTGAAAGTAATATAATCACATCTGTCTTTTAGGCAATTTTTTTTCTATCAATGTATCTATGTTTTTTTCAGAGTAAAATAAAAGTATTCAGTAATATTTAAACAAAATTCAACATATGGTAATGAAAGCCGTTGATATTCCTAATTAATAATCCAATAAATCGAATATCGTTAAAGAAATATTTTTTTTTTTAAAACAAACACGAAAACCCCACGCCAACAGAAAACGTAAACAAAATTATTTAAACCTAAACAAAGTCCTTAAAACCTCCGTGATTGAATCGAAAATGTCATGTTGGAATACAAACAGAGCCATGGAATCTTTCACTTAATTCGTGGGCCAGTGTTTGAGGTGGAGTGGTAGGGAGGTTTTTTAAGGTAAGGGGAGAGTCAGGTAGTTTTACCCAGACTACGGGTCATCCTCTTAGAACAGGGTCGGCCGCCATGATGCATCCATCCATCGCCCTGCTTCCGGTTTCTACGGACGTCGTGATATCGCTGAAGCCGCGAGATCTCGTGAAAAAACGTTCAGTTTAACAATAACAAATGTTATACATACATCAAACAGCTGGTTTTAGTTGCTGCTGTTATCGTGGCCTTGAAATGAGATAATTTCAGTTTCCATACAAACGAAGACATATTAAGCTGTTTGGCAAATGTTGCGTGCGTGAGTTTGTTTGGGGATGAGAGTTGTTTGTCCTTGGCGTGTTTGTCTTTTGAACTGACCAACCAGAGGGATGGATTTAATTCTATTACCTCGATGGTAAAATTGGAAGAATTGTGAAAAGTGTGTTTTTTTCCTTCCTTTTTTTTGTACTGGGTTTGTGTGTATGTGTGAGTGTATGAGTGTGTGTGTGTGTGTATATTTTTATTTTACTCAACATTTAAAGATGATGGCCATTCTGAATATAAAACAAACACAGCTACACAAACTCATCCAACAAACACAGCCACACAAACACACACACAAACACCCAAACACACCAAACCCAAGAAATTAATGGTAAAAACAACAACAAACAGCAGCCCATAAAAATAAAATTAAAAGTGAAACACAGAAATTACAAAGAAACGAAATGTTATGAAATAATAATTGATATAAAAAAAAGTATACTGCAATTTAGAGAGATAGAAATTCAATGGAGTGTTGAACTCTTAAGTGTAACGTGCCTTTCTGATGTGATATAGAATAGTGTTAGTTATTATGTTGATAGTTTCATTAACACTATGGTTTAATGCCTAAAGAACTGATTAATTATTTGAGCTTGTTCGCTATTTGAATAGGGCCCTATAAGATGGTCCAAAAGCTCATTGATCGAATCCAGGGTTTCAGTCAGGAGAAACATCAGTTGTAGGAATTTGTTAGAATTTATAAATAAACATAGAAATAACTTTTGCATGGTTTCTAAATCTATACTTAATTTAGCCTAGAGAAGTATATCCGTGTTCTTACATAATAAATTACTATATGCGTGTTTTTATTGCTCAGTGTTAAATGTTCTCTGAGCTTACATTATGTTTGTTGGCAGCTCTATATAAATAGTAATATAGTAATATTATATTTTTATTATTATATAATATACACTGTATAATGTAAAAACTAAAATTAATAATTTTTTTTCAAAATGCTAAACAAGAACAGAGTCCTCGAGAAACTCCGTCCCCTCTGTCTTTCAAAATAATAAAGTATTAGGGATGCACCCCAACAAACCACTTCGACTAACTCTTATCAGTAATGTCCCCTCTCATCGCCCCTCCCCCCTTCCTAACCATCCAGACCCTCCCGGGAGGAGACAATAAATCGGTAAGGTATGAATAATGCGGGTAAGTGAAACTTTGTCCAGACTTCCTGTCCCCTGGTCAAAGAGTTCAATTGATTAAGTCATGGGCGTCCCCGCCCTGCCTGATAGTTGTTATGCAGATTCATGGGCTAGACAGTCTCGTGGGCTGACCACTGGCCCGGGGGGGGGGGGATGGAAGAGGAGGGGGGTGAACCAACTGTATACAGTAGGTCACGATGATCCGTGGACTTTAAACATCAATTTCTATTGACAGTATCTGTGACTAACTACTAAAAATAGTTTTTTCTATTTGCAACGGAAATTGGTTCTTTTAATTGTCAAAGACCTTTTGATTTTTAATGATAATGTGTTCACTGTGTATTCTATAACGGCGTACTCTGAGATTGTGTGGGCAAAAAAAAATACATACACAGCGGATCATTGCTTCGTTTTGAGTTCTCATTAGTCTTTGAAAACCTGATATTAGTTAACTGAATTTCAGATTATGATTTGAATAACTGGAAAGTTGATTTTCCGGGGACATCTTACTGTGTAATGGTAATGGTAATGGTAATGGTAATTTATATATCGCTTCTATCCATGCTATTTTAGCATGCTCAGTGCGCTCTAGAAGACTATTAATCTGTGAGAGGTTTCACTGCTGCCGGTTAAGCGCATGTGATAACAACTCAATATTAACGTCATCTAGTCCCAAAACTCCTGTAGGGCGACAGGGATCTGCCGGTGGCGGGGCTCGAACCCGCGACGTGTCAAGTGGTTTTTGGTTGACAGTCTGGTGAGCTAACCGCTAGGCCAGCCGGCTTCACAGAGTAAAGTCGGTAATTTTGCGACAATAGTGTGTTCAAGTAGGACTTCTAATTAATTCAGTGTGCCTACAGTCTTAAAAAGTCCATCTGACAGCTAATTCAGACCAGTTCATCCGGACTCGAAAATATTTACGTGATCTGAATAAAACCAGTGTATTAAATAAAAATACCCATTTCTAGGTTTTAAATTTTCAAACATTGAAAGACAAATAAAAATAATGAGTTTAAGAAGCTGCCTTAAATCATTATGTGTTAATTTGACGCTTAAAGTTTTTGTTATTTTGAAATAGGTGCAAAGAAAAAAATTGAAAATGTTCAGTGTGAGTTAATCTCCCATTTGAATTTATTTTAAAAACCTTTGTTAATTTTCTAACTTCTATTCATGTCATGGGAGAGTTTCAAATTTCAGTTTGGAGTTAAATCTGAAAAATTAATTACAGGCAGAAGAAACACTCTCTCTCTCTGTCTCTCTTCCTCTCTATGTCTATCACACACACATACAAACAAACACACATACCCATACACACACACATAGTAAACGAATGAAAGAGGGCGAGAGAGGGGCATCGGAAGAAAAAGAAATAATAATATAATATGAATGAGAGAGAGACAGAGAGGGGAAGAGAGATAAGCAGAGAGAGAGAGAGAGAGTGGAAGAGAGATAAGCAGAGAGAGAGAGTGGAAGAGAGATAAGCAGAGAGAGAGAGAGAGTGGAAGAGAGATAAGCAGAGAGAAAGAGAGAGAGTGGAAGAGAGATAAGCAGAGAGAGAGAGAGAGAGAGTGGAAGAGAGATAAGCAGAGAGAGAGAGAGAGAGTGGAAGAGAGATAAGCAGAGAGAGAGAGAGAGGAAGAGAAATAAGCAGAGAGAGAGAGAGTGGAAGAGAGATAAGCAGGGAGAGAGAGTGGAAGAGAGATAAGCAGAGAGAGAGAGAGTGTGGAAGAGAGATAAGCAGAGAGAGAGAGAGAGAGTGGAAGAGAGATAAGCAGGGAGAGAGAGTGGAAGAGAGATAAGCAGGGAGAGAGAGTGGAAAAGAGATAAGCAGAGAGAGAGAGAGTGGAAGAGAGATAAGCAGAGAAAGAGAGAGAGTGGAAGAGAGATAAGCAGAGAGAGAGAGAGAGGGAAAGAGAGATAAGCAGAGAGAGAGAGAGAGAGTGGAAGAGAGATAAGCAGGGAGAGAGAGTGGAAGAGAGATAAGCAGGGAGAGAGAGAGAGAGTGGAAGAGAGATAAGCAGGGAGAGAGAGTGGAAGAGAGATAAGCAGAGAGAGAGAGAGTGGAAGAGAGATAAGCAGGGAGAGAGAGTGGAAGAGAGATAAGCAGAGAGAGAGAGAGAGAGTGGAAGAGAGATAAGCAGAGAGAGAGAGAGAGAGTGGAAGAGAGATAAGCAGGGAGAGAGAGTGGAAGAGAGATAAGCAGGGAGAGAGAGTGGAAGAGAGATAAGCAGGGAGAGAGAGTGGAAGAGAGATAAGCAGAGAGAGAGAGAGAGAGGGAAAGAGAGATAAGCAGAGAGAGAGAGAGTGGAAGAGAGATAAGCAGGGAGAGAGAGTGGAAGAGAGATAAGCAGGGAGAGAGAGAGAGAGTGGAAAAGAGATAAGCAGGGAGAGAGAGTGGAAGAGAGATAAGCAGAGAGAGAGAGAGTGGAAGAGAGATAAGCAGGGAGAGAGAGTGGAAGAGAGATAAGCAGAGAGAGAGAGAGAGTGGAAGAGAGATAAGCAGAGAGAGAGAGAGAGAGTGGAAGAGAGATAAGGAGGGAGAGAGAGTGGAAGAGAGATAAGCAGGGAGAGAGAGTGGAAGAGAGATAAGCAGAGAGAGAGAGAGTGGAAGAGAGATAAGCAGGGAGAGAGAGTGGAAGAGAGATAAGCAGAGAGAGAGAGAGGGAAAGAGAGATAAGCAGAGAGAGAGAGGGAGAGAGAGTGGAAGAGAGATAAGCAGAGAGAGAGAGAGAGTGGAAGAGAGATAAGCAGAGAAAGAGAGAGAGTGGAAGAGAGATAAGCAGAGAGAGAGAGAGAGAGAGGGAAAGAGAGATAAGCAGAGAGAGAGAGAGAGGGAAAGAGAGATAAGCAGAGAGAGAGAGAGAGAGTGGAAGAGAGATAAGCAGAGAGAGAGAGAGTGGAAGAGAGATAAGCAGAGAAAGAGAGAGAGTGGAAGAGAGATAAGCAGAGAGAGAGAGTGGAAGAGAGATAAGCAGAGAGAGAGAGTGGAAGAGAGATAAGCAGGGAGAGAGAGAGTGGAAGAGATATAAGCAGAGAGAGAGAGAGTGGAAGAGAGATAAGCAGAGAGAGAGAGAGTGGAAGAGAGATAAGCAGAGAGAGAGAGGAAGAGAGATAAGCAGAGAGAGAGAGAGTGGAAGAGAGATAAGCAGGGAGAGAGAGAGTGGAAGAGAGATAAGCAGAGAGAGAGAGAGTGGAAGAGAGATAAGCAGAGAGAGAGAGAGTGGAAGAGAGATAAGCAGAGAGAGAGAGGGTGGAAGAGAGATAAGCAGGGAGAGAGATTGGAAGAGATAAGCAGAGAGAGAGTGGAAGAGAGATAAGCAGAGAGAGAGAGAGAGGAAGAGAGATAAGCAGAGAGAGAGAGTGGAAGAGAGATAAGCAGAGAGAGAGAGTGGAAGAGAGATAAGCAGAGAGAGAGAGGGTGGAAGAGAGATAAGCAGGGAGAGAGAGAGATTGGAAGAGATAAGCAGAGAGAGAGAGAGTGGAAGAGAGATAAGCAGAGAGAGAGAGAGAGGAAGAGAGATAAGCAGAGAGAGAGAGAGATTGGAAGAGATAAGCAGAGAGAGAGAGAGAGTGGAAGAGAGATAAGCAGAGAGAGAGAGAGAGGAAGAGAGATAAGCAGAGAGAGAGAGAGAGGAAGAGAGATAAGCAGAGAGAGAGAGGGTGGAAGAGAGATAAGCAGGGAGAGAGAGAGATTGGAAGAGATAAGCAGAGAGAGAGAGAGTGGAAGAGAGATAAGCAGAGAGAGAGAGAGGAAGAGAGATAAGCAGAGAGAGAGAGTGGAAGAGAGATAAGCAGAGAGAGAGAGAGGAAGAGAGATAAGCAGAGAGAGAGAGAGGAAGAGAGATAAGCAGAGAGAGAGAGTGGAAGAGAGATAAGCAGAGAGAGAGAGGGTGGAAGAGAGATAAGCAGGGAGAGAGAGAGATTGGAAGAGATAAGCAGAGAGAGAGAGAGTGGAAGAGAGATAAGCAGAGAGAGAGAGAGGAAGAGAGATAAGCAGAGAGAGAGAGTGGAAGAGAGATAAGCAGAGAGAGAGAGTGGAAGAGAGATAAGCAGAGAGAGAGAGTGGAAGAGAGATAAGCAGAGAGAGAGAGGGTGGAAGAGAGATAAGCAGGGAGAGAGAGAGATTGGAAGAGATAAGCAGAGAGAGAGAGTGGAAGAGAGATAAGCAGAGAGAGAGAGGGTGGAAGAGAGATAAGCAGGGAGAGAGAGAGATTGGAAGAGATAAGCAGAGAGAGAGAGTGGAAGAGAGATAAGCAGAGAGAGAGAGAGGGGAAGAGAGATAAGCAGAGAGAGAGAGAGAGGAAGAGAGATAAGCAGAGAGAGAGAGTGGAAGAGAGATAAGCAGAGAGAGAGAGTGGAAGAGAGATAAGCAGGGAGAGAGATAGTGGAAGAGAGATAAGCAGAGAAAGAGAGAGAGTTGAAGAGAGATAAGCAGAGAGAGAGAGAGAGTGGAAGAGAGATAAGCAGAGAGAGAGAGAGTGGAAGAGAGATAAGCAGAGAGAGAGATAGTGGAAGAGAGATAAGCAGAGAAAGAGAGAGAGTTGAAGAGAGATAAGCAGAGAGAGAGAGTGGAAGAGAGATAAGCAGAGTGAGAGAGAGTGGAAGAGAGATAAGCAGAGAGAGAGAGAGAGAGGAAGAGAGATAAGCAGAGAGAGAGAGAGAGAGAGAGTGGAAGAGAGATAAGCAGAGAGAGAGAGTGGAAGAGAGATAAGCAGAGAGAGAGAGAGAGAGGAAGAGAGATAAGCAGGGAGAGAGAGAGTGGAAGAGAGATAAGCAGAGAGAGAGAGAGTGGAAGAGAGATAAGCAGAGAGAGAGAGAGGGGAAGAGAGATAAGCAGAGAGAGAGAGAGAGAGTGGAAGAGAGATAAGGAGGGAGAGAGAGTGGAAGAGAGATAAGCAGGGAGAGAGAGTGGAAGAGAGATAAGCAGAGAGAGAGAGAGTGGAAGAGAGATAAGCAGGGAGAGAGAGTGGAAGAGAGATAAGCAGAGAGAGAGAGAGGGAAAGAGAGATAAGCAGAGAGAGAGAGAGAGAGAGTGGAAGAGAGATAAGCAGAGAGAGAGAGAGTGGAAGAGAGATAAGCAGAGAAAGAGAGAGAGTGGAAGAGAGATAAGCAGAGAGAGAGAGAGGGAAAGAGAGATAAGCAGAGAGAGAGAGAGAGGGAAAGAGAGATAAGCAGAGAGAGAGAGAGTGGAAGAGAGATAAGCAGAGAAAGAGAGAGAGTGGAAGAGAGATAAGCAGAGAGAGAGAGTGGAAGAGAGATAAGCAGAGAGAGAGTGGAAGAGAGATAAGCAGAGAGAGAGAGAGTGGAAGAGAGATAAGCAGAGAAAGAGAGAGAGTGGAAGAGAGATAAGCAGAGAGAGAGAGAGGGAAAGAGAGATAAGCAGAGAGAGAGAGAGAGTGGAAGAGAGATAAGCAGAGAGAGAGAGAGTGGAAGAGAGATAAGCAGAGAAAGAGAGAGAGTGGAAGAGAGATAAGCAGAGAGAGAGTGGAAGAGAGATAAGCAGAGAGAGAGTGGAAGAGAGATAAGCAGGGAGAGAGAGTGGAAGAGAGATAAGCAGAGAGAGAGAGAGGGAAAGAGAGATAAGCAGAGAGAGAGAGAGAGAGAGTGGAAGAGAGATAAGCAGAGAGAGAGAGAGTGGAAGAGAGATAAGCAGAGAAAGAGAGAGAGTGGAAGAGAGATAAGCAGAGAGAGAGAGAGGGAAAGAGAGATAAGCAGAGAGAGAGAGAGAGGGAAAGAGAGATAAGCAGAGAGAGAGAGAGTGGAAGAGAGATAAGCAGAGAAAGAGAGAGAGTGGAAGAGAGATAAGCAGAGAGAGAGAGTGGAAGAGAGATAAGCAGAGAGAGAGTGGAAGAGAGATAAGCAGAGAGAGAGAGAGTGGAAGAGAGATAAGCAGAGAAAGAGAGAGAGTGGAAGAGAGATAAGCAGAGAGAGAGAGGGAAAGAGAGATAAGCAGAGAGAGAGAGAGAGTGGAAGAGAGATAAGCAGAGAGAGAGAGAGTGGAAGAGAGATAAGCAGAGAAAGAGAGAGAGTGGAAGAGAGATAAGCAGAGAGAGAGAGTGGAAGAGAGATAAGCAGAGAGAGAGTGGAAGAGAGATAAGCAGGGAGAGAGAGAGTGGAAGAGATATAAGCAGAGAGAGAGAGAGTGGAAGAGAGATAAGCAGAGAGAGAGAGAGTGGAAGAGAGATAAGCAGAGAGAGAGAGAGGAAGAGAGATAAGCAGAGAGAGAGAGTGGAAGAGAGATAAGCAGGGAGAGAGAGAGTGGAAGAGAGATAAGCAGAGAGAGAGATAGTGGAAGAGAGATAAGCAGAGAGAGAGAGTGGAAGAGAGATAAGCAGAGAGAGAGAGGGTGGAAGAGAGATAAGCAGGGAGAGAGATTGGAAGAGATAAGCAGAGAGAGAGAGAGTGGAAGAGAGATAAGCAGAGAGAGAGAGAGAGAGGAAGAGAGATAGAGAGAGAGAGTGGAAGAGAGATAAGCAGAGAGAGAGAGTGGAAGAGAGATAAGCAGAGAGAGAGAGGGTGGAAGAGAGATAAGCAGGGAGAGAGAGAGATTGGAAGAGATAAGCAGAGAGAGAGAGAGAGTGGAAGAGAGATAAGCAGAGAGAGAGAGAGAGGAAGAGAGATAAGCAGAGAGAGAGAGAGATTGGAAGAGATAAGCAGAGAGAGAGAGAGTGGAAGAGAGATAAGCAGAGAGAGAGAGAGAGGAAGAGAGATAAGCAGAGAGAGAGAGAGATTGGAAGAGATAAGCAGAGAGAGAGAGAGTGGAAGAGAGATAAGCAGAGAGAGAGAGAGGAAGAGAGATAAGCAGAGAGAGAGAGTGGAAGAGAGATAAGCAGAGAGAGAGAGTGGAAGAGAGATAAGCAGAGAGAGAGAGAGGAAGAGAGATAAGCAGAGAGAGAGAGAGGGGGTTGACGGGCGTAAGTAAGTAAGCAAACTGCCAACAAACATAATTTAAGCTCAGAGCGCATTTCACATTGAGCAAAAAAACGAGCAAGAACAGGGATATAGTACTCTAGATTGAGACACATATAAAGCAAGAACAGGGATATAGTACTCTAGATTGAGACACATATAAAGCAAGAACAGGGATATAGTACTCTAGATTGAGACACATATAAAGCAAGAACAGGGATATAGTACTCTAGATTGAGACACATATAAAGCAAGAACAGGGATATAGTACTCTAGATTGAGACACATATAAAGCAAGAACAGGGATATAGTACTCTAGATTGAGACACATATAAAGCAAGAACAGGGATATAGTACTCTAGATTGAGACACATATAAAGCAAGAACAGGGATATAGTACTCTAGATTGAGACACATATAAAGCAAGAACAGGGATATAGTACTCTAGATTGAGACAAATATAAAGCAAGAACAGGGATATAGTACTCTAGATTGAGACAAATATAAAGCAAGAACAGGGATATAGTACTCTAGATTGAGACACATATAAAGCAAGAACAGGGATATAGTACTCTAGATTGAGACAAATATAAAGCAAAAACAGGGATATAGTACTCTAGATTGAGACACATATAAAGCAAGAACAGGGATATAGTACTCTAGATTGAGACACATATAAAGCAAGAACAGGGATATAGTACTCTAGATTGAGACAAATATAAAGCAAGAACAGGGATATAGTACTCTAGATTGAGACACATATAAAGCAAGAACAGGGATATAGTACTCTAGATTGAGACACATATAAAGCAAGAACAGGGATATAGTACTCTAGATTGAGACACATATAAAGCAAGAACACGGATATAGTACTCTAGATTGAGACAAATATAAAGCAAGAACACGTATATAGTACTCTAGATTGAGACAAATATAAAGCAAGAACACGGATATAGTACTCTAGATTGAGACAAATATAAAGCAAGAACAGGGATATAGTACTCTAGATTGAGACACATATAAAGCAAGAACAGGGATATAGTACTCTAGATTGAGACACATATAAAGCAAGAACAGGGATATAGTACTCTAGATTGAGACACATATAAAGCAAGAACAGGGATATAGTACTCTAGATTGAGACACATATAAAGCAAGAACAGGGATATAGTACTCTAGATTGAGACACATATAAAGCAAGAACACGGATATAGTACTCTAGATTGAGACAAATATAAAGCAAGAACACGGATATAGTACTCTAGATTGAGACAAATATAAAGCAAGAACACGGATATAGTACTCTAGATTGAGACAAATATAAAGCAAGAACACGGATATAGTACTCTAGATTGAGACACATATAAAGCAAGAACAGGGATATAGTACTCTAGATTGAGACACATATAAAGCAAGAACAGGGATATAGTACTCTAGATTGAGACACATATAAAGCAAGAACAGGGATATAGTACTCTAGATTGAGACACATATAAAGCAAGAACAGGGATATAGTACTCTAGATTGAGACACATATAAAGCAAGAACAGGGATATAGTACTCTAGATTGAGACACATATAAAGCAAGAACACGGATATAGTACTCTAGATTGAGACAAATATAAAGCAAGAACACGGATATAGTACTCTAGATTGAGACAAATATAAAGCAAGAACACGGATATAGTACTCTAGATTGAGACAAATATAAAGCAAGAACAGGGATATAGTACTCTAGATTGAGACACATATAAAGCAAGAACAGGGATATAGTACTCTAGATTGAGACACATATAAAGCAAGAACAGGGATATAGTACTCTAGATTGAGACACATATAAAGCAAGAACAGGGATATAGTACTCTAGATTGAGACACATATAAAGCAAGAACAGGGATATAGTACTCTAGATTGAGACACATATAAAGCAAGAACACGGATATAGTACTCTAGATTGAGACAAATATAAAGCAAGAACACGGATATAGTACTCTAGATTGAGACAAATATAAAGCAAGAACACGGATATAGTACTCTAGATTGAGACAAATATAAAGCAAGAACACGGATATAGTACTCTAGATTGAGACACATATAAAGCAAGAACAGGGATATAGTACTCTAGATTGAGACACATATAAAGCAAGAACAGGGATATAGTACTCTAGATTGAGACACATATAAAGCAAGAACACGGATATAGTACTCTAGATTGAGACAAATATAAAGCAAGAACACGGATATAGTACTCTAGATTGAGACAAATATAAAGCAAGAACACGGATATAGTACTCTAGATTGAGACAAATATAAAGCAAGAACACGGATATAGTACTCTAGATTGAGACAAATATAAAGCAAGAACACGGATATAGTACTCTAGATTGAGACAAATATAAAGCAAGAACACGGATATAGTACTCTAGATTGAGACAAATATAAAGCAAGAACACGGATATAGTACTCTAGATTGAGACAAATATAAAGCAAGAACACGGATATAGTACTCTAGATTGAGACAAATATAAAGCAAGAACACGGATATAGTACTCTAGATTGAGACAAATATAAAGCAAGAACACGGATATAGTACTCTAGATTGAGACAAATATAAAGCAAGAACACGGATATAGTACTCTAGATTGAGACAAATATAAAGCAAGAACACGGATATAGTACTCTAGATTGAGACAAATATAAAGCAAGAACACGGATATAGTACTCTAGATTGAGACAAATATAAAGCAAGAACACGGATATAGTACTCTAGATTGAGACAAATATAAAGCAAGAACACGGATATAGTACTCTAGATTGAGACAAATATAAAGCAAGAACACGGATATAGTACTCTAGATTGAGACAAATATAAAGCAAGAACACGGATATAGTACTCTAGATTGAGACAAATATAAAGCAAGAACACGGATATAGTACTCTAGATTGAGACACATATAAAGCTAATTAATAATCTTAAAACTTTACAAACATAGGACAAAGCAAATAAATATAGTATAAACCAAGCTAATATAACGTAAAGATAAAGAAGATCATAGTAACAAATATAATATAAAGATCTTTAACATCTAGATTTGTCTTGTATTTTATGTTAGATCTGGCCTTCTATACAGAAGATGATTGCGTCATACCCGAGTCTAGTCTTTGCATTTCGTTTAGGGCAATTAAACGACGTTAATTTATTTACTTTTTACAAGACGCCACTCTGCAAGAAATATAATTTGTACGAAACTATTCTTGCATATGGCATAAGAAAAAAATAGAATATTATAGAAGGAGCGTCTGTAATATAAAATAAGAAAATGTTGTATTTTCAAATCACTAAGTCTATCTCAGTTTTATAAGATACTGCTGTATTGTTGTATTTTCAAATCACTAAGTCTATCTCAGTTTTATAAGATATTGCTGTATTGTTGTATTTTCAAATCACTAAGTCTATCTCAGTTTTATAAGATACTGCTGTATTGTTGTATTTTCAAATCACTAAGTCTATCTCAGTTTTATAAGATATTGCTGTATTGTTGTATTTTCAAATCACTAAGTCTATCTCAGTTTTATAAGATATTGCTGTATTGTTGTATTTTCAAATCACTAAGTCTATCTCAGTTTTATAAGATACTGCTGTATTGTTGTATTTTCAAATCACTAAGTCTATCTCAGTTTTATAAGATATTGCTGTATTGTTGTATTTTCAAATCACTAAGTCTATCTCAGTTTTATAAGATATTGCTGTATTGTTGTATTTTCAAATCACTAAGTCTATCTCAGTTTTATAAGATACTGCTGTATTGTTGTATTTTCAAATCACTAAGTCTATCTCAGTTTTATAAGATACTGCTGTATTGTTGTATTTTCAAATCACTAAGTCTATCTCAGTTTTATAAGATACTGCTGTATTGTTGTATTTTCAAATCACTAAGTCTATCTCAGTTTTATAAGATATTGCTGTATTGTTGTATTTTCAAATCACTAAGTCTATCTCAGTTTTATAAGATACTGCTGTATTGTTGTATTTTCAAATCACTAAGTCTATCTCAGTTTTATAAGATATTGCTGTATTGTTGTATTTTCAAATCACTAAGTCTATCTCAGTTTTATAAGATACTGCTGTATTGTTGTATTTCTAAGTTAGAATTTAATGCTTTTTATTACTCCGGGCATGGAGTGAATTATCATAATTTAAAACACTAATAAAAATGCAAGACTAGACTCGGATCACGGATGAGCGTAGGACGCAGTGATCCTTCTATATAGAAAGGAGCGTCTGTAATATATAATAATGGTGATGATGATTATTATTGTAGTCGACAGTTTTAGGCAACTGGAATCAGTACTAACGCTATACAGTGTTTAATATGGTTAATGTGTGTGTGCGTGCGTGCGTGCGTGCGTGTGTGTCTGTATCATCCCTGGTTATCAACATGGTATTCGCCGTGATCCCCCCCCCCCCACTTTTCCTCCCTAAGGGGCACGTTGACAGAGCGGCAGCGCGTAAGTCTGGCGTACCGAAGGTCCTGGGTTCGAATCCTGCTTAAAGGCTCGGATTTGTTCCCGGATCTGGAGGGTGCTCCTGAGTCTACCTAGCTCTGATGGGTACCTGATGTTAGTTGCGGGTAAAGTAAAGTCGGATGAACATTGTACTGGCCACACAATCCCCTATTACGCCGTGGCCACACAATCTGCTGAACGATGCTTCACCGGTCCTATGAATCAATTTGATCAAACGGGAATACTATACTTCCTCCTCCAAAGCTCGGTGGGGGGGGGGGGGGTCCAGCCGTTGTGGCTACAAACAATCTATTTTAGTATTCCTTGCAACAAAAACACTGTTTAGATTTCAGATTTTCAGAAAATAGATACCATATTGTTTGTTCATGATCATTCCATGCAAGGGTTGTTATAATATAGATCAATGTACATTTAGAGATAGGGAGATGGGCTGGCGGAAAGGGGTCACTAGAGACCATACTAAATTGCTTTTGTACTAAGGAGGGAGATATTATGTGTGCGATAGGGTTATGGTTAAACGTCTGTACAAGGAAGGGGGGGGGGAGAGTTACCCGTATCTACAGGATGTTTTATGTAGACTACCCATGTATGTGATCAATGGAAAAAGGGAGGGGGGGTGGGGAATCGATGGTGGTCAGATGTTGAATTGGACATGAGAAGGCTGTTGTTGCGTAGGAGGAACCAGGGAAAGATAATTACAGTTATGAATATACCACAAGGGGAGATAAGCAGGGAGTTTTTCGTACTAAGTTAATAAAGACAAAACTTTGATATAGAAATTCACAACAACAATGATCTATATACAAGATCTTTGCTCTACAGTTTTATACAATTACAATATACAAATATACAATTACAATATACAAATATACAATTACAATATACAAATATACAATTACAATATACAAATATACAATTACAATATACAAATATACAATTACAATATACAAATATACAATTACAATATACAAATATACAATTACAATATACAAATATACAATTACAATATACAAATATACAATTACAATATACAAATATACAATTACAATATACAAATATACAATTACAATATACAAATATACAATTACAATATACAAATATACAATTACAATATACAAATATACAATTACAATATACAAATATACAATTACAATATACAAATATACAATTACAATATACAAATATACAATTACAATATACAAATATACAATTACAATATACAAATATACAATTACAATATACAAATATACAATTACAATATACAAATATACAATTACAATATACAAATATACAATTACAATATACAAATATACAATTACAATATACAAATATACAATTACAATATACAAATATACAATTACAATATACAAATATACAATTACAATATACAAATATACAATTACAATATACAAATATACAATTACAATATACAAATATACAATTACAATATACAAATATACAATTACAATATACAAATATACAATTACAATATACAAATATACAATTACAATATACAAATATACAATTACAATATACAAATATACAATTACAATATACAAATATACAATTACAATATACAAATATACAATTACAATATACAAATATACAATTACAATATACAAATATACAATTACAATATACAAATATACAATTACAATATACAAATATACAATTACAATATACAAATATACAATTACAATATACAAATATACAATTACAATATACAAATATACAATTACAATATACAAATATACAATTACAATATACAAATATACAATTACAATATACAAATATACAATTACAATATACAAATATACAATTACAATATACAAATATACAATTACAATATACAAATATACAATTACAATATACAAATATACAATTACAATATACAAATATACAATTACAATATACAAATATACAATTACAATATACAAATATACAATTACAATATACAAATATACAATTACAATATACAAATATACAATTACAATATACAAATATACAATTACAATATACAAATATACAATTACAATATACAAATATACAATTACAATATACAAATATACAATTACAATATACAAATATACAATTACAATATACAAATATACAATTACAATATACAAATATACAATTACAATATACAAATATACAATTACAATATACAAATATACAATTACAATATACAAATATACAATTACAATATACAAATATACAATTACAATATACAAATATACAATTACAATATACAAATATACAATTACAATATACAAATATACAATTACAATATACAAATATACAATTACAATATACAAATATACAATTACAATATACAAATATACAATTACAATATACAAATATACAATTACAATATACAAATATACAATTACAATATACAAATATACAATTACAATATACAAATATACAATTACAATATACAAATATACAATTACAATATACAAATATACAATTACAATATACAATTAATACAAATATACAATTACAATATACAAATATACAATTACAATATACAAATATACAATTACAATATACAAATATACAATTACAATATACAAATATACAATTACAATATACAAATATACAATTACAATATACAAATATACAATTACAATATACAAATATACAATTACAATATACAAATATACAATTACAATATACAAATATACAATTACAATATACAAATATACAATTACAATATACAAATATACAATTACAATATACAAATATACAATTACAATATACAAATATACAATTACAATATACAAATATACAATTACAATATACAAATATACAATTACAATATACAAATATACAATTACAATATACAAATATACAATTACAATATACAAATATACAATTACAATATACAAATATACAATTACAATATACAAATATACAATTACAATATACAAATATACAATTACAATATACAAATATACAATTACAATATACAAATATACAATTACAATATACAAATATACAATTACAATATACAAATATACAATTACAATATACAAATATACAATTACAATATACAAATATACAATTACAATATACAAATATACAATTACAATATACAAATATACAATTACAATATACAAATATACAATTACAATATACAAATATACAATTACAATATACAAATATACAATTACAATATACAAATATACAATTACAATATACAAATATCAAATATACAATTACAATATACAAATATACAATTACAATATACAAATATACAATTACAATATACAAATATACAATTACAATATACAAATATACAATTACAATATACAAATATACAATTACAATATACAAATATACAATTACAATATACAAATATACAATTACAATATACAAATATACAATTACAATATACAAATATACAATTACAATATACAAATATACAATTACAATATACAAATATACAATTACAATATACAAATATACAATTACAATATACAAATATACAATTACAATATACAAATATACAATTACAATATACAAATATACAATTACAATATACAAATATACAATTACAATATACAAATATACAATTACAATATACAAATATACAATTACAATATACAAATATACAATTACAATATACAAATATACAATTACAATATACAAATATACAATTACAATATACAAATATACAATTACAATATACAAATATACAATTACAATATACAAATATACAATTACAATATACAAATATACAATTACAATATACAAATATACAATTACAATATACAAATATACAATTACAATATACAAATATACAATTACAATATACAAATATACAATTACAATATACAAATATACAATTACAATATACAAATATACAATTACAATATACAAATATACAATTACAATATACAAATATACAATTACAATATACAAATATACAATTACAATATACAAATATACAATTACAATATACAAATATACAATTACAATATACAAATATACAATTACAATATACAAATATACAATTACAATATACAAATATACAATTACAATATACAAATATACAATTACAATATACAAATATACAATTACAATATACAAATATACAATTACAATATACAAATATACAATTACAATATACAAATATACAATTACAATATACAAATATACAATTACAATATACAAATATACAATTACAATATACAAATATACAATTACAATATACAAATATACAATTACAATATACAAATATACAATTACAATATACAAATATACAATTACAATATACAAATATACAATTACAATATACAAATATACAATTACAATATACAAATATACAATTACAATATACAAATATACAATTACAATATACAAATATACAATTACAATATACAAATATACAATTACAATATACAAATATATGATTTGCAATAATTCTACACATTATAAATTATTTATATACCTACAATACTTCTAAATGTAGGCTGTAATATCTATTTATCTACAAAGTATATCACACATAGCTTACACATAAATTACACGTACTGTGACAAAAAACATTCAATGTTACATTTAACAGCAAGAACTGACATCAACACCATACACACATGACATACAGATACACATTTGTCTCATACCAAACACACCAGCACTACAGAAGCACCACACATACACTACAAGCCACAGATGCTACACACGGGATACGTCCAATGCACTACAAGTAGATCACAGATCTAGCACACAACTCACCATACACATAAGAAATCTAAACCACAAGACGCACGAAACTACATCAGTCATATAGTACTACACACTCACATACACATATAAATCCACATACATCCACATTCATCCACACACACACACATACATATGCTATGTTTACTAACACTCTAAATAAAACATCATCCAAGGTTAAGTCTTATGTTCCAGTAACTTCCCCTCTTTTCAGAAGTTGAGCCTCATCTTGAATTCAAAGAATTGGAACTAATTGGAGCCAACATCTCGAGCAAATCTAATTTGGGAGGAAGTGGGGCGTTGGAGGGGCTGTGTTTTCCCCGGGGGCTGTAGGACATGTTTGTGTTGAATTAAGCTAGTTTACGGTTCCCCCCTCCTCGGTAGCCCGCCTAGTATGCACTGAGTACCCAACTATAGTTCAATAATTGAACTCATGGTGTGGAGCTGTACTATTTGTGGAGTTTTGTTCGAATTTTAAAGAAACATTTCCGAATTTTTTGTTGTTACTGAATTACTGAATGCATTATTTAATTCATATACAAGCTGAAGATGACCCAACTACACACAGGAATACGGCCTCAAAACAAGCGCCTCTGCCAATCTTGAGCCCATACAACACCGCAGAGCGGTAGACAAAGCCACGATGATGTAAAAGATCAAGAATGGCCACACGTGGACATTTCCACACAGACAGGTCGCATTCATCAATTGTCCCCCTCTACCAGAGGTCATCAGCTAAAACTACATGTCCCACATGCACGTACCGACGTTTACAATTTTTTTTTACGTTAGCATTTAGAACTCACAGAGCCAGACCTACATCACTGCCCCTCTTTGTGCCGACTTTCTATCATCACTAAAGGGTTGGACTAGATACATCCAATGAAACTTGGTCGTTTGTTTATAACTTTTGCTAGTATGTTATAAAATATTATAAGTAGTAATGCACGCTTGTGATCCCAGAGTATTCGAAACCAAATCACCTATAGTAATAATAATAATAATAATAATAACGGTGCTTATATAGTACAATGAAGAAGAAGATTCGTTGACTGAGGATAAATCACCCTTAGTACAATGAAGAAGAAGATTCGTTGACTGAGGATAAATCACCCGTACTAATATGTATCCTTTATTTATATATTGTATTTAGCTGTATTTATTGTTTGAAGGTCGCAGAGTTCAAGGTTGATATAGTGCTTGGGCTAAAGCTGAAAACACATTTGACAAAATTAAATTATGGGCTATCAACCATAGATATTTCAAATAGAATTATTGATTTTATACTTTCTAGTGTTGATGGCTTCAGCCTTTTACGTTGTTTATACTAGTACCAGTTTTATCTTTAAAAAAATGATTTTAAAATCATAGTCTTAATAAAAGTAGATTTCTTTTCTTACTTAGAAGATTAACTAATGAACGTTGGAAAAGCTTTATTTATTTCTGATGATTTTAAAAGCGTATTTTTTTTAAGTTGAGTCAATTAAAAACAACAACCGCTAAAGGAAACGGTATATGTAGGCCTATAGTAGTAGCTAGGCAGAGAGAGAGAGAGAGAGAGAGAGAGAGAGAGAGAGAGAGGCTGTGATCATAATAGATAGAGTAGGAAAGAAATACAGAGGTATAGAAAGGTTATAAAAAAGGTGACATTCGCAGAGAGAGAGAAACGGACATAGAAAGATATAAAGAGAGAGAGAGAAAGAGAGAGAGGAAAAAGAGAAAGAGAGAGAATGTTAGAAAGAGAGAAAGAGAGAGAGATAGTGAGACGAAAGAGAGAGTGAAAGAGAGAGATAGAGAGAGAAAAAGACAAAAGAGATAGAAAGATAGAAGGAGACATAAAGAAAGAGAGAGAGAGAAAGAGAGAGAGAAAGAGAGAGACAGAATAATGATAACGGTCTGGTATAAAAATGTAGGTGACGTCACAACATGAGCTGAAGAGAGTAAATAAAAGAGTGGGAGAGAGAGGGGAAAAAAATAAACTGGAGGGAAAAAAAGAAAAAAAAATAGTGTCAAAAAACAGAGGGGAAAACATACAGTGAGGGAGAGATAGAATGAGAGAATGCCACACTTCTAGAAGTGATGGAGTGACCTGGGAGAGTTCTTTGACCTGTGATGGACAGAAAGTTCAGAAGTCGATATTCAATGAAAGACAAGAAGACGGCCAGTAGATGATTACTTTGTACTGCTTCTTTCGTTCATTCAGGAGTACAGTAGAAGGAACACAGGGAAGCTATAATGTATACACGTATTAAAGTACACACAAAGTACATAAATACAGACTTACATACAGGAACTACATACATAGGTAAATGGCCTGTTTCGGTGATGCTTCGGTTTCGTAAGATGGTAAATCTTAAGTAGTATTCAATTCTGAATAAAATGGTATATAATACATGTATATGGTATATGGTTTACTTAAATAGAGTATTCATAGACTAGCTGATATTACACACAAATGTGCAGTCTTTTTAAAACTTTTGTTGGGCAGTTTCGGTTTATCAATCTGTTTCGGCCGAAGGTGTAGTAAAACTTTCGGCTACGACCGAAAGTCACGTGTAACTTTCGGTATGGACTCGTTCTCGTCCGAAACTAAAAATTCTCTTTCGGTTTGTAAATCTACTCTATAGGCTCAATGGTTTAATAAATTTGTATTGTTCCTACAGCCAACAAGTAAAGAAGAGAATTAGGCATTCTGTTGGTTGTAAACCCCCAAAAGTTGGTCAACCAAACATCTAGGCACATTTGTGTCAATAAGTATTTAAAAACCAACTGAACAGGTTTTCATGTTAAACACGCACATTATTTTAATATGTAAATATCTACATTTTAATATGTCTATTTAGTATCAGATAACTAAATAAATTTGTTTATGTAAAATATTAAACATAACTTTCATGTACTTATTTATGTTTTTTTTTTTGTTGTTTTTTAGGGGGGGGGGGTAAGAAAGGGGATGGGGGAGTCCAAAACTCGTAGCCAATTCAAATGCTACTTTCCGGCATCAAAATGGCGTGACGTCATCAATTTGCAACTCGTGTAGAAAAACAAAAATCTAAATGCCAAGTTTATTGAATAGCTTGCCGAGTATTTTAAGTCTTTAACCGGTTCTTATTTTTATCAAAAACAATTAAATATAGTTTTAGTGGGTCATGGTTTGTTCATTTAGTTCTCTTGCAAAACGTCACTCGCTAGTCCAAATCACGTCACTTTGAGAGAAAACCCTCTTAAGATGGCCTTTAGGAATTCCTATAAAATTTCACTCTGTATTTGCTTTTTTAACGTGTATTCCATGGCAAGAAACGGAAATTCCATGAAGTGTATTAATAGCATCTGTCTCCATTGAAGGACTAAATAATGTGTCTTTTAAATGGCAAGACACTGTCCTTAGAGTGGAATCAGCAAATAAAAGCTGGGTGGAGAATCAAACAGGAAGTGACGTCTGTGTCAGGGGGAGGGAGTTAAATCATTTTATTTTCTAAAACAAATGTCTGTTCAATTCTGGAGAGATTTTTTAGCTCAATTGTTTGATTTTTAAAACTGGATTTAAGGCCTCACAAATCACAAGTGGCCGAAGATAAAATTGATTTGTTAGAGAATACTTCTTGTGTTTCTTGTCTTTTAATATTTTATTTAATATGTGAAAAGAAAATTGCTATTTTTTTCTATAAATAAAAAAATGAAGATTAGAGTGTTTTTTTGTTGAAGAGGAAAATCGAAGTTTGTGTGAATTGATATTTGATACTTAACGAGAAATTTATTCATTGAAACATTTGTTTGGTTTTTATTTGGTGGTTTTGTCTTTAAAGAGAAAATTTATGAGAGTTAATGTTTGAATTTTCTCTCTCTGTCTCTCTATCCCTTTCTCTTTCTCGGTCTCTTTATCTTTCTCTCTCGTCATTTCTCTTTGGTTCTTTCTCTCTCTGTCTCTCTCTCTCTCTCTCTGGTATTATAGGTAAGTGAAATATCAACAGGGTACGCAGGTGGGTTATCTTGCTCTATTATTTAGGGCAATCAGAAACACAAGAAATATTCCTAACCCTAACCCTAACCCAACTTATTTCGTTTCGTTTTTAATATAAATAATATATTTGTACCGATCTGGTTTCTGGATTCAAAAATGCGAATAATAGATAATAATAGATACGCTCTAGAATAATAATAATTCTAATAACTGCAAAAACTTTATCATTGCTCTCTTGGTGTCTTCATCTCTTAGAAATTGATGACTTACAAACGACAACGGATGATTGAGACAGGGGAAGATAAATCCAATCTTTCTGAACCAGTTATGTCCCTTTGACGATCTTGTTTTTTTTTTTTTTTTTCTTTTGCCCCCAAAACTCTCCAAACCTTTAAAAGCGATATCTCTACAGTCGGAAAAATGAAGATAAAACATCAGCAGGAAAAATATGTGTGTCTATGTTGTGTGATGGCTTGTGTGTTCGTGGTGGACGAACGAATACATATTAGATACGCATGGGGCGGGGGGGGGGGGAAAGGAGTAGGAAAGGTGGTGTAGCAATGTGTTCTGGGAGAACATGGAGCCACTCGACGGATCAATGTGTGTGCCAGGGAGAAATGAAATTGAGGCCATGAATATCGAGCAATCCATCAAATGGCGCGGGGGGTTAGGTGGAGGGGAGGGCGTGAGCACCCTTTACGACGCCACAGTCTGTGTGTCTCTGTTTCACAAATGTATGTCCCTTGTTAACGGCTTTTCCTGTACTGGATATGGATATCTACATTAACCTAATCCAAGACGGATTAGCAGTAGTCATTCATAAACTATTAATGATTTCACAATAGATTATACAATAGATTATAGTGAACTGTGTACTCGCTGAAAACACACAAAAAATTATTTCATGCCAATTTGAGATCTTGTGTTCTCTAAACTATATTTTATTATAGATCCCTCCAGTACGGCACTTTACTACAATCATTGAAAAATATAGTTTCAGATGTTTAGACGCAGCATTGAGATGCATAACTAAAATAAATTTAATGTGTCTACAAAATACAATTTCATTATACAATATAACGTTTTAAAATTTTCAAATCAACATTACTTTAATGTTACATTTATTAGTTCTATTATTCTCTTCCATAAAGAAGTCTTCCAAATTTTCGTGGCGATAAACAATACGGTCAATTAGCTTCATCACCAATCTAATTCAAATTCAATCACTCAAAAGAAATCTAGAAGCAAAAAGAAAGAAACATTGTACACAATGGGTTGTATAAGGAATATGAAAAGATCTCATAACTTTTGAGCTTAAATCGAGGGTGAATATCATCTGCGAGTTTTTTTTTGCATGGGTTCGTTAAGCGAGAGATTTATTTGCATCTATTATGATCTATGACGCAGGAAGTTTGGGTTTAATATCTTGAAGACTGAAAAAAAAAATGTGCTGATAAAATATTGATGATGGCTTTGTGTTTATGCACCTAGGTCGTCAGCACCTTTCTTTTTTCTCTCATTGCATTTGCCATTTTCGGTAATCTATTGGGTGATTAAATTTAGCATTGAATAAATAATAAGATTATTATTAATTTGGAAAAAAAATATTGTAAGAAAAAAATAATATTCAATTATGAGATGTGAGATGGGACCAAAAAGTTATTTCATGAAGGTAATTCCTATCATTACACTAATCATGTAATGTATTTAAAGAATAGAAAACCATAATTCATTCTCACTGGCTGAAATGTCTCATTATCATTAATGTCTGATATTAATCTAGTTAATCTTGGCAAGCAAACTTCAATATCTGAAATTGATTATTATTAAAAGCATCACGTTTTTTTTTAAATGTTTCCATTTCTTCTGGCAGGAGTTAAATAACGCGTCGTAAATTATTATTTGAATTTACGGAACGATAACTCTTGAGAACTATCAACGTCTGCCCGGCTCTTGAGTTTATGGTGTAAGGATATAAAGGGATGAATCAATAGGGCCGTGGTGTACACCAAGATCCTGTCCGAGACTAGACAATTTTAGGCACGCGTGTCGCGTCAGCTTAGAGTACTTTCACCGCAGTACATGCACTAAACTCCAGTCCCCACCTGTGGAAGTTCCCTTAGGAATCATTAATGTGGTGGCTCGTTCGTATACCTGCACTGCTACCAGGTAACACTAATCCAAGACTATAGACCTGGACATTACAGGTGCTAGGGAGGGGATTGAAACGGGCTGTTACGATCATTGTTTTTTCCCCCTGCCCCCCCCCCCCCCACCTAGTCTCCGAGCCTTTCCGTTAGTCCAATGAGCCTCGGACGCGCAACATTTTTTTATATAGATAAGATTATTGAGTCCTACGCTCATGTTTGCTATTCTGTCCTCTGGTGTTTCTAGGTTTTGTGATTTAACTATTGGTGTTACTCTTGTCCTCTGGTGTTTCTAGGTTTTGTGATTTAACTATTGGTGTTACTCTTGTCCTCTGGTGTTTCTAGGTTTTGTGATTTAACTATTGGTGTTACTCTTGTCCTCTGGTGTTTCTAGGTTTTGTGATTTAACTATTGGTGTTACTCTTGTCCTCTGGTGTTTCTAGGTTTTGTGATTTAACTATTGGTGTTACTCTTGTCCTCTGGTGTTTCTAGGTTTTGTGATTTAACTATTGGTGTTACTCTTGTCCTCTGGTGTTTCTAGGTTTTGTGATTTAACTATTGGTGTTACTCTTGTCCTCTGGTGTTTCTAGGTTTTGTGATTTAACTATTGATGTTACTCTTGTCCTCTGGTGTTTCTAGGTTTTGTGATTTAACTATTGGTGTTACTCTTGTCCTCTGGTGTTTCTAGGTTTTGTGATTTAACTATTGGTGTTACTCTTGTCCTCTGGTGTTTCTAGGTTTTGTGATTTAACTATTGGTGTTACTCTTGTCCTCTGGTGTTTCTAGGTTTTGTGATTTAACTATTGGTGTTACTCTTGTCCTCTGGTGTTTCTAGGTTTTGTGATTTAACTATTGGTGTTACTCTTGTCCTCTGGTGTTTCTAGGTTTTGTGATTTAACTATTGGTGTTACTCTTGTCCTCTGGTGTTTCTAGGTTTTGTGATTTAACTATTGGTGTTACTCTTGTCCTCTGGTGTTTCTAGGTTTTGTGATTTAACTATTGATGTTACTCTTGTCCTCTGGTGTTTCTAGGTTTTGTGATTTAACTATTGGTGTTACTCTTGTCCTCTGGTGTTTCTAGGTTTTGTGATTTAACTATTGGTGTTACTCTTGTCCTCTGGTGTTTCTAGGTTTTGTGATTTAACTATTGGTGTTACTCTTGTCCTCTGGTGTTTCTAGGTTTTGTGATTTAACTATTGGTGTTACTCTTGTCCTCTGGTGTTTCTAGGTTTTGTGATTTAACTATTGGTGTTACTCTTGTCCTCTGGTGTTTCTAGGTTTTGTGATTTAACTATTGATGTTACTCTTGTCCTCTGGTGTTTCTAGGTTTTGTGATTTAACTATTGGTGTTACTCTTGTCCTCTGGTGTTTCTAGGTTTTGTGATTTAACTATTGGTGTTACTCTTGTCCTCTGGTGTTTCTAGGTTTTGTGATTTAACTATTGGTGTTACTCTTGTCAGTTGTAACTATTCGTTGTATTGTCTCTGTTGTTGCATTTTTGTCTAAATTAGAAATATAACTCGGATTAACGCCTGGAACAAATTTTCACCAAGAGTCTACTAATTGAAAGTGGAATTATTATAAGTAGTATCGAAAAGTGGTTTGCGGGGAGAGGGGGGAGAGTTAATAGAGAGTTTTTTTAAAAAAAGAAGCTACAGATATAGTTAACATGTCCCTTTTATGAATGACTCCCCACCCCCTTCCAGAGCCCACACAATCCTCAGGATTTAGCGCCTCAGGGCAAAGGTCTCAGCAAAGCCCCCTTGCAAAATGTAACTGCTTTGTTTAATGCTATATTTAGACTATATTTGCCGCCCCTTGCAGTGTCACCTTAGGACCTATGCCCCCCTCTGCCCCCTTCTCTATGTGAGGGCACTCCCCCCTCCCTTTTTTTTTCGCCTCTAGAACTGAATTCCACGTTTAGTCTGACCTTTCATTATTACTTTCATCTCCATCTCCTCCATTTCGCCCTCAAGCTAAAGTCTGTCTCGTCCAAAAGAACATCTGAACACAAGATAGAGGTTATTAAAACATTCATTCTAATAAAGGCTTGTATAGTTCAAGATAACATTTCGAACATTCTAATTTAATTTTTTTTTTAAAGAATTAAAAACAAAAAACAATAAATGTATAAAAATAAACCAATGAAATTTCTAGCAATTATTATTTAAGAAATAAGCAACATTTATTGGCTGATTATTTTTCTGTTATTGTTTCTTTATAATTATTTCTAATTTCCTCGTATTGAAAAAGCCCCGTGTGACGTAGATAGATTCGGTTATCTAACATGGCTAGATGCTGTAATCCTTTTAGGGAATTCCCAATTTAAGGCTAAATATAACTGGCACATAACATCATAAACATGCCGTATATCTGTGTACACAACAAACTTGAAGTTGATTTTATAATACATGTCTTATTTTATATATATATATATATATATATATATATATATATATATATATATATATATATAATATATATATATATATATTATACATCTTATATATTACAGACGCTCCTTCTATATAGAAGATTACTGCGTCCTACACACATCCGTGGTTTTTAGTCTAGTGATGCATTTTTATTAATTAACTCTAATTTAGAAAAACAACACAATAACAACCTTTTGCAAAGCTCAGATAAACATAAAGACAAAAACACTTTCCTGGTCCCTTATGCGAGAACAAATTTTAAATGCATATAAGTACTCTTTCTTCCCGAGTGGCATTCGGGCATGGAATGGGTTGCCTGAACAAACCAGGAAAACCAATAACTTAACATCATTTAATACATTAATAAAAATGCAAGACTAGACTCGGACCATGGATGAGCGTAGGACAAAATAATCTTCTTTATAGAAGGAGCGTCTGTAATGTATAAGATAAGATATTAGTGTTTTAAATGAGGTTGAGTTACTGGTTTTCCTAATCATCATCATCAATCCCTTGACAGTTGTGGTCGTTGGGGGCGGGGGGGGGGGAGAGCGAACGGACACCTCAGCAGTCATCTTTCTCCATTATTGCCAATCTTGAGCGGTTGTCAATAGTTGATTTAGAAAATCTGCAGCCCTGTCCAATACTTGACATTGTCGAACGAGCATCTCCGCTGACGGCCTCTCCTACGTCCACCTTCTACAGTGCTCTGTAGGATTGTTTTTGACAGGCTATTATGCCGCAACACATGACCGAACCATGTCAGTTTGCGCTGTTCGTTTGTTGTAATGTTTTCTTGAGGGCCTGCAATTGAGGATATTTTGTCCCACACATACTCATTAGTCATGTGTTCTACGTTGGACATTCGAAGTATTTTTCGCATGCATTTATTTTCGATTGCCTGCAATCATAACGATGCATACATATTAGGTACGTAGGAGAAAGAGACAGATAGATGGAAGAGAGAGAAAGAGAAAGAGAGAAAGAGAAAGAGAGAGAGAAGAGAAAGAGAGAGATAGAGAAAGAGAGAGAGAGAGAGAGAGAGAGAGAGCGAGATTGTAAAATGATAACGATAAAAGATTGTGAAATGATATAACCGTTGAACTATAAAATGACGAAAAAAGAACTAAATACTTCGGTTTTAAATTGTTATTCACATCTTTGGATAAGAGAAAGAAAATAAGCAAAACATAATTATGATTTTCAAGATATAAAGAAGATATCATAAGAGAAAACTTTTCTCTGTGCTGTGTGTCTCCATGCAATAAGTGTCACCGTGTGTCGTGTTGCATGCTGCGTTGTTATTTGCCTTAGGGCTATTATAGGCTTCAGATCTTATATTACATACACTTTACACATAACTACAAATATAGCTGTTTGGGAGTTGGAACGCCCTGACTAATAATTTCATTTATAATTCACGCTGAGACTTGCGCCCCCAAAGGGAGAAAATGCGCCCTCCCCCAGACCTTCACACATTACATTTTTAATTTAAAACAACAACAACCCCATTTAAGCATTGCTTCCATTTTGTTCGTTAAAAAGCCAATTTTGTTCACCACATAGTTACTCCCATGGACTGTAATCCATTTTGGGGAAAACTAATCTTGAGTATTATTGGTTGGATCTGGAAAATGAGAAGAAAGGGGGGGGGGGGAGAGGAGGCGGGAGGGGGTATTTAGCTGACAGGAGTTTAGTTTAAAATAATTATAGGTGAATATAATTTAAGAGAAATTTGGTTTAAAGTTTCAATGAAGGATTTTGTTGAAATGGATTTAGTTAAAAAGAAGTTTAGTTGACAGGAAGTTTAGTTGAAAGGAAGTTAAGTTGACAGGAAGTTTAGTTGACAGGAATTTAGTTCAGGAATTTAGTTGACAGGAATTTAGTTGACAGGAATTTAGTTGACAGGTATTTAGTTGACAGGACGTTTAGTTGACAGGAAGTTTAGTTGTCAGGAAGTTTAGTTGACAGGAAGTTTAGTTGAAAGGAAGTTAAGTTGACAGGAATTTAGTTGACAGGAATTTAGTTGACAGGAATTTAGTTGACAGGAAGTTTAGTTGACAGGAATTTAGTTGACAGAAATTTAGTAGGCAGGAATTTAGTTGACAGGAAGTTTAGTTGACAGGAAGTTTAGCTGACAGGAGTTTAGTTGAATGGAATTTAGTTGACAGGAAGCTTAGTTGACAGGACGTTTAGTTGACAGGAAGTTTAGTTGTCAGGAAGTTTAGTTAACAGGAATTTAGTTGACAGAAATTTAGTTGACAGGAATTTAGTTGTCAGGAATTTAATTGTCAGGAATTTAGTTGTCAGGAAGTTTAGTTGACAGGAATCTAGTTGACAGGAATTTAGTAGACTGGAATTTAGTTGACAGGAAGTTTAGTTGACAGGAAGTTTAGTTGACAGGAAGTTTAGCTGTTAGGAATTTAGTTAACAGGAAGTTTAGTTGACAGGAATTTAGTTGACATGAATTTATTGGACATGAATTTAGTTGACAAGAATTTACTTGACAGGAATTAAGCACAACCAATGTATCGGTCCTTCGGATTATGTTTTTTATCGACTGTAAGTTAATTCCCATTTCTGGTAATGACGGCTCGAAACTGTCAATTGAAGTATCGAAGAAAATTCTGGAAATTGCATGCTGTTAGCGTCCATTAACCAGGACAAGGCAGGACAAGTATTGGCTCACTCTGACCTGGTGCTGTCGTCTGTCATGAACGGTTGTAATCTTACACCAGGGAATCACTTCGGCTTGACCTGTCCCGCTTGTCAGTACGCGCGTCTGGATTTGTGTGTTTCTGTTATCCTGTTTGTGCTGGAATGTGCCATTGTCTCACAATTATTATTGTGTGTATATTAGTGTACATATTTTTTTGTCCGTACATAATACTGAGCTTGTCACAAGTCTTCTGTGATAAAAATACAAGCTAAAAGTTTTGGCTTATTGTTTTAGCCTAAAAAGTCTCAAGTTGGCAGCCTTTATTAGATTTTTCAAATGGGTAACTCTGTCTAATTTCTTTGGTTGAATTGCACTACGAGTGTAAATTAATGTCACGGTAGTCTCCCATGTCATGATTTAAAAAAAATTAAAGCTATATTCAAGAAAGTATAAGATATATAACGCTTAAAAACAACAACAACCAATATTATATATGCAACGACATATTAAACATTGATTGTCTTTCTTACCAAGTGAGCATGGAATGGGTTGCCTGAAAAACAAGTAAACCCACACCTTAACATTATTTAAAACAAATAAAGGCAAGACGCTTTGTAGAAGCGTCTTTATCATCTTATCCATATACAATAAACTCTGGTATAAGGGAATAGTACTCATATACATGTATATAATGTATTTCATAAAGTGGTAATATTGCCATGGTAACTAATACATCTCACAAACTATCTCGTTTCTCACATTATAACCTCGCATTCTCTGTCAAATGTTTTCTCGAAACTTTTCATTTAGAATATTTCATTTTCAGATGTAGATGCCAACGTAAATGTTATATTCATTGGTTTTTCATTTTTTAAACAAAAACCTTTGACCCGGTTCCATGACACTGGCATCGATACCTTTTATTCCAGAACAGTCTGTAGATGAGCAACTTCTCACCTTCGCATGATATTTCTAAACTGACATTTATCTCTCTCCACACCTGCCAAGTAGAGATTATATTTTTATCTACAAAGATAGTAATTAAACGTTTACTGGTTTCCGAAGACGCGGCATGCAAGGGAATCGTGTGGCCAAAATAATGCCCAACCAAATTTAGTGCGCCAAAGTGATGATGTCAAGTATCCATCAGAGAAAAGGACAGATTCCATTTAAGACCCATGTAAAACTTATAATGGTATTTTTTTAACAACTCAGTACGTAGAAACCTATTAGCTCCACCTGCGTTGATTGGTCGATTCAAATATCTACACATGCCAACTAACAATCCAAACAAACTTCTATTCACGGTGGACTAACGGATGGGCGTTTGGCTGGCGTTTGGCTGGCGTTTGGCTGGCGTTTGGCTGGCGTTTGGCTGGCGTACCGAAGAGTTCGAATACTGGTTACGGCTAGGATTTATTCCCGGGTCTAAAGTCTAAAGGGTGTCCCTGAGTCAAGTAATGTAAAGGGGCTGGGCATTGTGCTTTTTGCCGTAGCCACAGAAATTGGTGAACGTTTTCTCACCATCACTATAGATAAGTTTGGTCCGACGGGATACAGTATTTGTTTTCTACACATTCTTTCAAGTATTGTTTTAGTTCATTCGATGTTTCTTCCAAGGATGGAATGGGTTGCCCGAACAAGAAAGGAAAATCAGTAACTTAACATCCTTTAAAACACTAATGAAATGCTAGATTAGACTCAATTATATTCTGTGTAGAAGGAGCGTCTGTAACATGTACATGATATAAAGCTAAGATTCTTATACAACTCTTTTTTAAAAGATAAGATAAGATTACTTTATTGATCCAAACAAATGGAAATTTGACTTGATTACATTAATTCCGTCTTTCAGCATAGATCGAAAAATAAACTTATATATTTTTGTAGAATTCATGACGTTGAAATGTTCCCTAGAATATCTGTTTTACATTTTATTTTTAATCTTTTACAAAAAGCGTTGAACTTCAAATTTTGGCTTTTATAGAGCTCACGTTGATCGAAAGAGCTTTTGTCAGAAGCACACCTACTTCCATTGATTGAGAGGAAATGCATGCGCCGGAAGCGGAAATGGTGCTTTAAGCAGAATCCTCGTTCTCGTGCAATAAAGCCTCGTTACAGCATTTCCGGTGTGGTGATAACAGGGGGAGATAAGCTGAGAGCGTGTCCAGTCCATGTTGTAGATTGAGTGATGTTGCATTTTGAGAGGCTGGCTAATGGATCTCGGCATATAGCTATATATATATATAATATATATATATATATATATATATATATATATATATATATATATATATATATTGTTATATTATGATACATATTTTAATAGGCTCTTTGGAACGTGTTAAATATCTTATATAACCTGCTTGGTAAAAAAATATTTTTTATTGTTTACATTACACCAGAAAGCCAGAGATGTGTTGATGTTTTGTTGTAAACTGATTAATTTGGTGAACTAAGTTGCAACATATAGATCTAGAGGATTTATTTTAAATGTCAGAATTTTCATTCTGTCTATATGACTTTCTGTTCGTCTATCTCTATGTATGTTTGTCAGTATATCTGCATGACTAATTATTCCCCTGTCTATCTATCTATCTATCTGTCTGTCTATCACCTATCTATCGATTAGTCTTCATATGTCTTTCTATTTATTAATCTATATATCTGTCTATCTATTCATGTATTGATTTATTCATGACCTATATATCTGTCTATCTATTCATGTATTGATTTATTCATGACCTATATATCTGTCTATCTATCCATCTATTGATTTATTCATGACCTATATATCTGTTTATATGTGATTATTTTTCCGTCCATCTCAATGAAGGCGATGAAAAGAGTATGATTGGACATGTCTCCCTCCTCCCACCCCATCTCTCTCTCTCTTCCTCTCTGCCCACCTCCTCTGACTCTATTTCATTTCCTTCATGTCCATCTCAGCCTCGGATTTCCCGTAATTCCCGCTACGTTACGCTTGTCAGACAAAATTCCCGTCATCACTGACGGTTTCCTTAATGAATATCTATCTATTCCCTTATGGCCTTTCCCGAACGACGCCCCACCCCCATTCTTGTACAGCCCCCTCCCCCCACCATTGTACAGCCCCCGCCCCCCCACACGTATATGATACACAAACGAACCCTTCAAACATGTCTGCCTTATCTCTTACATATTATATTTTAAATCTCAACACCACGCCATAAAGTTTCTTCTTCTGTTTTTTTCTTTTACATTACAGACGCTCCTTCTATAAAGAAGATTATTGCGTCCTTCGAACATCCGTGGTCTGAGTCTAGTCTTGCATTTTGATTAGTGTTTTAAATGATGTTTAAGTTACAGGTTTTCCTGTTTTTTTCAGTCAGTCTATTCTGGAAGAATGCGATCTTATATCAAAAATATGTTTGTTAAAAGCAGTTTAATAATTATACTGATAATGACATATTTGTGTTGTGAATAAATAAATAACAGTAAAATCTATAATGAAGTAAAAAAAACGCTATAAAAAAAACGAATGTTATAATCACGAACTTAAATAGTGACAAACTAGCTCAATTACCCGGCGTTGCCCTGGGTAATAGATTTCACTGAAGAGTGAACGGTACATACTTTCAGCTTTATATCAACAACATATAAATATTCGAAGTTACATTAGCGTGATTAGGATGTACTTATTATTAATTTAGATAACAGGCATTCAGGCAAATCGGTATTGATAATGCAAGGATGATTCTATTAAGCAAAAATATTCAGAGCAAAGTCAAATAAGTTATACCATCGGTGTTGGACACGTGAATTTTAAATAGTTTAAGTCAAACTAAAAACTTTAGTTTTTCAAAATTGAGTTAATATTTGACTTTGGTATTAAATGGTATTGGCCGGTGGATAACAAAGTCGGCAGTGAGCTGGTCTCACAAGCTCGACATCATGGATTCGACCCACGCTGCAGACCTATAAGAAATAAAAAAAATCCAATGCCGACTTCGAGAGGAAATTTGCACTGCCAAGTCTACCAAGCCCACAGAAAGGACTAATAGATACACAGTGTCCATTAGCTCCCCCCAACGACCACAACGGTTAAGGGAATAAAAAAGAAAAATATTAAAATTAGTTGTGCAAATATTGACATTTTAAAAAAATGTCTTTGTCTTTAAAAAAAAGTAATTTCAACAAGTCGGAAGTTTCGATATTTGAAATGACTAAGTAAAATAAAATAACCAATCAATGACCTTCTTTCCAAAGTGAAACAAGTTTTGCAAGGAAACAAAAATTAACAAAACATGACCCACTAAATCTATATTTAACTTTTCTGATCACAAATAAGAAGAGCGTACAGATGATAATAAGAACATATTTAGTACACGAGTTGTTGATTTAATGTCGTCACATCCTGTTGTTTTCGGAATTATAGATCTCAAATTGCTGGATGCCCCCCCCCCCCTGCCCTGCACACACACCACTAAAAAAAAACAACAACACATATTTAAGTTCTAATATTGAACTAATTACTTGAAGTTATTTTAATTTTTGTTGTATAAATAGTTTATTATTATTCTGATAATAATAATAAACATAATTATAAGGCGCTACTATGCATGCTATCTTATCATGCCCAGTGTGATGTAGAAGATTATTACGTCACAAGGACCAAAGCTCCTGCAGGGCGGCAGAAATCGGTCGGCGGTAGGGCTAGAACCAGCGACGTGTCGGTTGACAGTCCGATGAACTAACCACAGGACCAGCCGGCCTAACCAATAAACATATTAAAATAGTTTGCGTGTATGACATGACAACCTGTTCAGTTGGTCTGTAAGAACGAAACTTAACTAAATATTGGCATTCTTTTTTGTTGTTACTTCTAGGCCTACGTGAACTGTGCTATGGGCATGCACAATATTGGACCAATCCTCATCTGTTTTGGAACCGTCAGCGCCGTAAGCTCCATCACGATTGGCTGTTTCTCCAAGCATATCAAGAGGTTCGCCTTCATCGCTGCCGGGGCGACCTTCAACGCGGGCCTACTGATCGTCCTGTGGCTCTGGAGGCCAAACGAGATGGACGTCCCCAACTTCTACGTGGTGGCTGCGTGTCTGGGGCTGTGTGACGCCATCTGGCAGACACAGACTTATAGTAAGACATTTTTGAAAATCGTATTTTATCTTATACATTACAGACGCTCATTCTATAAAGAAGATTATTGCGTCCTACGCTCATCAATTGTCCGAGTCTAGTTTTGCTTTTGCATTTTGATTTTTTTGTTTTAAATGATGTTAAGTTGTTGGTTCTCCTGGTTTGTTCAGGCAACCCATTCCATGTCCGGATGCCACTCGGTAAGATAGAGCCTTTCTATGCATTTATTCTCGCGTAAGGGACAAGGAAAGTGTTGTTTTTTTTGTTCTTATATCTATCTGAGCATTTTAACAGATTGTTATTAGTTGTATTTCTAAATTAGAATGTGAAACCTTTTTTTTTATTACTACTTGTATTAGAAAGCAAATATTCTGTAACCTGGTAACAAACATACAATGTGTACAGGTTGTCACTTGACAAAACCTTAGGGCCAGAGGAGGTGGTCAAACATTTGTGAGCATATGTAACGAAAGGTGGTGGGCAGGGGGAAGTTTGTCCGGCCGGGGTGGGGTGGGGGGTGCGGTTGCATAGCTCTGTGTCGTCATATCGGAAAAAAAGGGGGGGGGGATTAAGTAGACAGCGATTTATACATATTTCTCATCCAATATGTATACAGTTTAGTACTAGTAATAGTGATGTGTAAATGTGAGTGCGTAATGGACGGAATAATTATAAACTGAATGAGACTTCAGTGACACACACTGGACTGTATTATTTAATGTGTTGACTGGACTTTGTGACACACACTGGACTGTATTATTGTAATGTGTTGACTGGACTTTGTGACACACATTGGACTGTATTATTGTAATGTGTTGACCGGACTAAGTGACCTGATAGCTCTGTGTTATTGTTTATGTGACTGGCTGGACAGAGCGAGTTTTGTTCATGGATGTCTCGTGGAGGTGTATGAATAGGAAGTGATAGGCTGTGATGCGCTAATGTAATGTGCTATAAAAGGATTGTAGGAATAAAAATAAAGATAAGTTATTACACCAAGCTATAGTGTTCAAGAAGTACTTTTACACTACTGACTAAAGTTATATAAAATAAAAATAATAACAATTGGTTGCCATGGAGATGAAGCCATTTCGTTTTATCATCAATATTTTCTAGTGGAACGAAAAACGACACTTTATATGTATCAAAATAAATTATTTAAATATAGCATACATAGATATTAACTACTGTGGCCGTTATTTGTATATATGCATTGAATCTCAGGGCAGGCCACATACGAATTAAGAATGAAGCAAGTATCAATTCAAATATTTAATCATCATATCTTCAATTCGTCAACATATTCTTACTTACTTACTTACTGCCCGTAACGCCGTGGGCGCATAGGGCAGCAACAAAGTCCTTCCATCTTTCTCTGTCACGTGCGACAATTCCAATCGTACCCCAGGAGTGACCAAATTCTTTTAATTCCTGCTCCACAGTTCTGCGCCAGGTTACTTTTGGCCGACCTCTCTTTCTTTTCCCTTCTGGAGTCCAGTGTAGTGCTGTCTTGCAGATGTTCCCTTCCTCTCTTCTCAATACATGGCCAATCCATCGCCAACGTCTTTTCATTATGATTGTGCCCATGTCTTCGTGGTTGGATTGGGACATTAATTCTTCGTTGGTTATTTTCTTTGGCCAAAATATTATATACAATATTAAACTGAACAGTCCAAAGCATAGCCTAAGGCAGGGGTCGGCAACCTACGGTACGCGTACCAAGCTTGGCACGCAGAGCGATTTTCAATGGCACGAGGAAGACCCACACAAATGCAATCTAAGTCTCTTCTGGTAGATCAAAAACTGGGTGACTTTCAGGCACTTGGCACTTTCAATGAATTAGAAATCCTACTTTGGCACGCTATTATCAAATGGTTGCCAACCTCTGATCTAATGCATAGTCTAAACACGTCCCGTCGTTCCCTAAGTCTAAGGTCGTCTGCCGTTTTTTGCCCTATTCTCACAACGTCAATTCCAACTCAAGCGTCACAGTTTGTAGCGCCATACGTCACACCTTTATTTAGTAATTTTACGTCGAGTCAGAGATTATAAAAAATTTTACTTAATACAACAATAATATCGACTTAAACAATCAGTTATCTTCACAATTCACAAAACACTTTTAATGTTACTATGTCGTGTAATAACACTTTCGCGATTCTTATCTTATCTTATACATTACAGACGCTCCTTCTATAAAGAAGATTATTTCGTCCTACGATTCCTGTCTGTTTGTAAGTGACCATTATGTTAGCCTTGTAATGACCATGTGACTACTTTCTCGAGCCATTCCATTTTTGTGGATTGACCATTTCTGAAAGTTTAAAACTCTTTATTCAACAACGACAAGTGTTTTCAATGGCTTGTTAGGCGAGTATGTCGAAAAAATTATTCTCCTTTAATCGTATTATGTTCGTTTTCAACAATATTATCTTATTAGATTAAAAAAAACTAACTCTAATTACAGAAAGAGAGAGAGAGAGAGAGAGAGAGAGAGAGAGAGAAAAGATACAATAAAGGGAGAGAAAAAAAATAGAGAGAAAGAGAAATAAAGAGAAAAGAGAGACATATATGATATAGAAAGACACTTAAGGGCGATAAGGGAGAGCACTCCATTACTAGGAGTTAGTTTAAATGAGCGAGTCTTGAAATGTCTAGGAAATTCTTCACGTATTTCTCTGTGTCAATCAAATTTAGACTGACTCGTCAAGTCGCTGACTCGCCAGCAAAGATTGGGGAATTAATTTACATGTCTTGTGATAACAGACGTGAATGCTTAAACAAACAGGCAGGGTGGGTTGTCCATATAGGCAACCTAGGCGGTCGCCTAGGGCGCACAATTTTGGGGGGTTCATAATTGAGGAATTTGATTAATTTTGAGGATTTAAAAATATAAAAACATATAAAACTAAAATGCCATCTCACATTAGTTAGGCCTGTACTAGAATATGCATCATATGTGTGAAAATTAGAACGAATTCAGAATAGAGCTGCAAGGTTCATTACTAGTGAATATTCACAACTGACAAGAGTAACGCCAATAGAGTTAAATCACTAAACCTAGAAACACTAGAGGACAGAAGGGCAAAGAGTAAAGTAGTAATAATATATAAGGCATTATATTCTAACTTAGAAATACAACACAATAACAACCTGTTGCAAAGCTCAGATAAACATAAAATGCATATAAGTACTCTTTCTTCCCCGAGTGGCATCCGGTCATATAATGATTTTTAAAAACACTTATAAAAATGCAAGACTAGACTAAAACCACAGATGAGCGTAGGACGCAAAAATTTTCTTTATAGACAAGCACAAAAATATTTAAAAAACTAACTTTCTCCTTAACATTAATTCTATCCAGAAGCATAAAATGTGATATTATGATAATATGGTAGGCTTATACTAAACTTATCAACAACACTTATAAAATATATTTCATCTTTCGAATAACCAGACATTCTACTCAGGCAACAATACGATACTGCGTGTTACCTGTTGAACTGACCCTTTTAATTTTGTTGACACCAATTAAAGTTTGACCATGCAAAATATTCGTATACCTTTGGTTGTTGAAACTTTATGCTACCCGGTAATTTTGCCTTTATTGCCCGGTTCATCGGTTCGACCCGACATTTGAGAAACGCTGCTATAGATCAAGCAACCTTTATTTTAATAATTGTGTGCTAAAGTATGATTTCTAATTCAGCCAGCAGCGCACAGCCTAAAAGTCAACCTACTACATCAATCTTTTTTTTATAGAAGAGACTTGAATTGCCTTTTTTTGGGGAGCCTTCTGCGCGTCATGAAAATCGCTCCGCGTGCCGCGTCTTGCACGCGATCCGCAGGTTGCCGACCCTTTGCAATAGATTTAAAAAAAAAATTCAATATCTTTTTTTACGTTAAAAACAAACATAATTCTAAGCAATAAATTATTACTTGTATAATGGAAGCAAAATCCAAACCAGCCTGTATGTTTATAATCAACGAATCGTTTTCAGCCATGTTGTAAAAATACGTCTCCAATTTTTTACTCACCAGCTTTGTTCGGGGTCCTGTTCAGCCACAAGCCGGAAGCAGCCTTTGCCTCCTACCGGATGTTCCACGCCGGCGGCTGCGCAATGGCGTTTGGGTACAGCTACTTCCTGTGTGTGGAGACGAAGGTGTTCATCCTGGCGGGGAGTCTGGCGTTGTCCCTGGTACAGTACAGCGTCATAGAGATGAAGATGCAACTGCAGAGTCAACATATTGGAGACATTGTGGCTTTATGATAATTACTGAATACTATCTTTGTTGTATCATATCTCAACTTTAGTATACTATCCTTCTTGTATCATTATATCAAATGCAGTATATTAATTATTATCATCTGTCCTTATATCATCTAAATTTTAGTATACTTTCATCTGTTGTGATATTATATTAACTTTAGTATACTTATCATCTGTTGTATCATATTTCAACTTCAGTATACCTATAATCTGCTGTATCATATTTCAACTTCAGTATACTCTCATGTCTTGTTATATTATCTTGACTATATTACACTATCATTTATTGTGATAGCATTTCACGTTTATTTGTGATTCGGTACTTGCAATCGAAGTTTTATGAAAATATTTATATCTCTTATATTTGTTTCGTTTAAAACACTAGGTTATAATTTGTAGATTTGCATTTTCTATTGCACAATACTATTATATCTTATCATTATGTTTGGAATGTTCATTTTTTTACTTTATAACAAAAAAACAATTATTTTTTTATCTGTGCGTAGAAAGAGAGAGAGAGAGAGAGAGAGAGAGAGAGAGAGAAAGAGAGAGAGAATATAGAAAAGAAAAGAGAAAAAATAATTTTAAAGCTTTATTTTCAATGGCCATTAATATTTTCGATTGTAGCTGTTTAGCTTAAAGTAAATTAGTTACTTATGAACATTGTATAAATATAGAGTTTTGTTTCTACCAGACAGCCATTAAATTTTCTATAAGTTGCATATGATGTGTAAGTATGGAATATTTGCATGCAAATTGTTGAAACTGACACTTATGGTGTGCCATACACTAAGTATTCTATATATAGCACAACCGGTGAAATATATATATACACCTCCCATTTCTATAATCTCTTCCCTTCTTTAAATGTGAAATTAATTTTTGAATCATCTGTTATAGAGTCTTTTGGTCTTTTATTTGTTAATGAGTTAATATATTTTGGTCTAATTAAAGACCAGTAATTAAAGCCCTTTTGCTCATATTTTATTGGTTACTGTTCATGCAATGTCGATAGTTTAAAACACACGAATAGACAATCACAGTCGCAATGGGTAAACCGTTAATGCAAAATATTTTCATGCTTGAGCAAGAACAGCTTGATCGACATTCTCCATAATAAGACTTTACAATCGTCATTGGGTCCTTAGGGTTGAAATACTGAGAACATATTTTGTTCCTAAACCTTATCAAAGAATTTGTAATTTTAACAATTTGAAGGAAAGTTTCCTAGATTATTTAATGTAGACATATCCAACAAAAAACAGGCAATAAACATGTGTTTATATATTCATGTATGTTTCAGTTTAATTGCATATTAATAAAAACTTTAAAAAAAATTGTTTTGATTATTTAATTAAAAAGCGGGAAATAACTTGTACTTACTTTAATTTGTTTGTGAATTTTAACGATCATCTCCCTTGGCGTTGATTACATCGCATGAACTGTCGAATAATGGGGAATTTGTGATACTGTGTATAAACTTCAGTTGTTCATATATTCTGTACATATAATATACTATCTGAAATGACTACCTTGTAATATAAAAGTTCATATAAAATTTATTTAAAATCTTGTCAACTGTATATTATATTTTACCTGTTCAATTTTCATGTTATATAATATATCAATGTAAGATACACTAAAATATGTAACTTTTTCCATCTTGCATTTGTGAATTGAAGTGTGCGCTGCAACTGATATCACATTGAACAGGAAGTGGTCAATGCCATAACGCTTTTAAACGACTCTTTCCTCCCGAGTGGCATTCGGGCATGGAATGGGTTGGCTGAAGAAACCAGGAAAACCAAAAACTTAACATCATTTAAAACAAAATGAAAAAATGCACGATTAGACTAAAACCACCGATGAGCGTAGGACGCATTAATCTTCTTTATAGAAGGAGCGTCTGTAATATTAAGACTATTACGTTTACGAATAAGTTTTAAAAAAATGTTTCTTAAGATGAAAGATAGTCAGCTTATAATTAGATACATCCATTTTGGACGTGTCTTGACATTTTCTTTTAAAATATGTAGCCCTATGCGTCTTTTCTCCAATCCTGGCCACACAATCTCAGTATATGTTTTGCCCGATGAAACGAGTACACAGTGTTTTAAATCAGCCCTAAATTATACGTATTGACAATTTGAATTATTTGTTTTTATGGTTTAGTTGTTTTTCATTGCTATTGTTGAATATGTTGACATTGTCATTTAACAAAAATAGTACTGCTACTATTCGATATCAATGTAAATAGGTCATGACAGATGTCATCTCATGTCATGCTGGCGTACACAGGCTGGACCTGTGGGCAAATAATGACATTACGTCTCATACATACGTTTCATGTCTTACGTCCTTCAATTTGAACTCTTTATCTACGTTACTGTTAGTGTATATATATATTACACACAAAAAAAAGTTTAAATAAAAACAAAATGGATTCATTAGAAATGGCTTACAATATAAATCATTACCACTAATAACCAGCTTGTTCTGTGTTTAAGATGACCGTTATAGCTGAATATAAGGCTGGATATAGCAGAGCTTGCACATGTGACAAACCTGATCTAGATGAGAATGTATTCGCAGACACGTCTTAATCTTTCAGGGCACAAGGTGGCCAGGTGGTAGCGCGTTCGACTGGCGTACGAAGGTTCTGGGTTCAAGTAAGGAATTTTGGTTCTCGGGACTGGTGGGTGTCCCTGAGTTTACCCAGCTCTGATGGGTACCTGACTTTAGTCGGGGTAAAGTAAAGATGACTGTGCATTGTGCTGATAACACCATCTCCTAGTACGCGGTGACCACAGTAAACTAGCAAACGCTGCTTCACATGCCCTATGAAATAATTTGGTTCGACAGGTACTTAACATACTACTTAATCTTGGTATTTTTAATCTTCATCTAGAGAGGCCCCATTACTTCATCTTAGCAAACAAATAATTTGATATAATTATATATTGGAGACGTTATTCAATAGTATATAAAAAAAAAACTCAAAGCAGAAAAAAAAAATTCCGTTTAACAATAATTTACAATTTCTGAAAACACCAAGAAACAAAAAGTACAAAATCAACGATAAAATGTAATGGATAATATTTAATTACATTCTGTTCTTAAAACAAATTTATTGCTAACAAGGTGGTAGTCATAGATTGTACATTGTTAAAATCTTGACATACGCTGATGTAAAATGAATCATTACATTAGAACATATTATTAATTGTTTCATAAAATAAAATACAAGTTTTTCTAAACAATAACCTTGACCTTATTTGTTTTGTAGTCTCTAGATGGTTTTGTTTGTTTTGTTTCCATGGTTACCTTAAATTAGCTTTTATGCTTTATTTTGTTTTCTAAATAAAAAAAATAAAAACAATATTGTAAATTTGATGTTTACTGGTGACTTTCAGAATTTTACAAAAATCCAGTATTTTGTTGTTCTAGGTCAGTGATGTATTTAGACTTTGTGTCTCTTGCATTGTGGGATCGAAGATTCGGAAAACAAACACGCAATGATGGAAATTTTAAAAGCCAAAGGAGAATGTCTATATATTAGTTTGAAATATTTGAAATATTGAAATATATGAATATTTCCAGAGTACTTCCAGAATACTTCCAGAATACTTCCAGAATATTCCCAGAATATTTCCAGAATATTTCCAGAATATTTCCAGAATATTCTCAGAATATTTCCAGAATATTTCCAGAAAATTTCCAGAATACTTCCAGAATACTTCCAGAATATTTCCAGAATACTTCCAGAATATTTCCAGAATACTTCCAGAATATTTCCAGAATACTTCCAGAATATTTCCAGAATATTTCCAGAATATTTCCAGAATATTTCCAGAATACTTCCAGAATACTTCCAGAATATTTCCAGAATATTTCCAGAATATTTCCAGAATATTTCCAGAATACTTCCAGAATACTTCCAGAATACTTCCAGAATATTTCCAGAATATTCCCAGTAAAGTGCTAAAATGACAATAATTACAATAGTGAGGCCGGCTGCTGGTCCTGCGGTTAGTACACTGCACTGTCAACAAAAAGGCCTGGGTTCTATCCCTGCCACCGACTAATCCCTGCCACCGACTAATCCCTGCCACCGACTAATCCCTGCCACCGACTAATCCCTGCCACCGACTAATCCCTGCCACCGACTAATCCCTGCCGCCCTGCAGGAGTTTTGTACGTAATGAATGTAATAATCTTCTATCTAGAAGGAACGTCTGTAAAACGTTTAAGTCATAACAGTGACATCACTAAACCAAGAAACACTAGACGGGAGAAGAGCGCAATAATCTTCTGTATAGAAGAAGCGTCTGTAAATATAAGAGAAGATACACCAGTCTGCCGCATTCAATAACGATTTACCAATGCACAACAACAAGTGTAAACAGAAGAACAGAAAACCCATTTTTTGGGAGGCTTTCAGGTTTGGTGATGTCGCTGAAAATGTTGATAGAACGTGTTTGCCAGGGGATTCACGCCAATGAGCAAAGTTTGAGCTGGATAGGATAACAATAAGTGGCTGAAAGTTTTAAAATCAATGCGCACAGCTGATAATAACAACAAAAGTTCTATGATATCCTTGTGTATATCTAGTAGTTGACATATCTATAATCTCAACTTGGCTACGTTAACCTTTAACCTTAATGTGAACTATGACCTATTAGCCAGAGCCGGTACAGAGAGCTTGTTGAGTCGAGGTGACGTATAGGTCAGTGTAAGACTATCGGCGACTACTGCGCATGTGCATGACGTCACTTTTCCACATCTCTCTATAATTGTGTGGATGTTGTTGGTCGTTGTTCCCGCCCAGGAGATTTGATTAATTAGTGCCAGATGTTTTATACATTACTCATACATTGGTAGAGAGAGAGAGAAAGAGGGAGAGAGAGAAAGAGGGAGAGAGAGAAAGAGAAAGAAAGAGAGCGAGAGAGAGAGAGAAAGAGCGAGAGAGAGAGAGAAAGAGGGAGAGAAAGAGAGAAAGATAAAGAGAGGGAGAGAGAAAGAGAGAGACTATGATACTAAAAGAAAGAAAAAGAATGGAAGAGAGAGAGAGAGAGAGAGAGAGTGTGTGTGTGTATATTGTTTGTTTGTGTGAAAGTTTGTACAAAAAAGAGGTCTGTGAATGTTGGTCGAGAGACATGTCAGTTATAAATAAAGAGTTTATGACTTATAATGTCAGTTATTCAATTGCCTAATATCAACATACAGACTCAAACACATACACCAACCTACACACAAACACATACAAACACACATACACAGAGACACAAATACACACACACACATACAAACACACTCACACACACACACATTAGCCCTAACTGTCTTGCAGTTCACATAACACATGTTCAATCCATGATTCAGTTAATAGTTTTTTTTTAATGTGTACGCAATGAAGAACTGGATATAAGCTATGGCGATTATAAACAAAAGGTATGCAAACAATCTTTGTTTTAATTAGTGTTTGAAATAGGAAGCCATGTTTATAATCCACATGGTAAAAACACATTTATGTATATAGAATATATAACGGGATAATAATAGTATAAATCAATAAGAACATTTCCTCTTATTCTTACTTTCTTCGAACTCAACATTGTCAAATGGAGGGATTTAAACAGCAAGGTCTATAGCTAGGGTGAATAAGCACGGTGGTTTCCAGGTATGTCTCTCTTCCATTTTATCCAAAAACCCATCATTATCATGCGACCTTGTTAGTTCCTTCAGGAGCCCAGGGCCTCTGTCCGCGAACGACCCACTTCCCGGTGGTCTACTGCTTGTCTGTCGACTGCATTCCAGGTTTTGCCTGCACTTTTGGCTTCTTCTGTACTGCTGCGTTTTATTGCCCTGGGGAGTTCTATTCTAATGGATCTCGCCTGGATCTATTCCTATAGCATTTTTTGACGGTCTGGCCAATGTATCATCATTTTCTGACGGTCTGGCCGATGTATCATCATTTTCTGTCGGTCTGGCCAATGTATCATCATTTTCTGACGGTCTGGCCAATGTATCATCATTTTCTGACGGTCTGGCCAATGTATCATCATTTTCTGACAGTCTGGCCAATGTATCATCATTTTCTGACAGTCTGGCCAATGTATCATCATTTTCTGACGGTCTGGCCAATGTATCATCATTTTCTGACGGTCTGGCCAATGTATCATCATTTTCTGACAGTCTGGCCAATGTATCATCTTTTTCTGACAGTCTGGCCAATGCATCATCATTTTCTGACGGTCTGGCCAATGTATCATCATTTTCTGACGGTCTGGCCAATGTATCATCATTTTCTGACAGTCTGGCCAATGTATCATCTTTTTCTAACGGTCTGGTCAATGTATCATCATTTTCTCTCCATGAATTAGACACCTATTGTTGTTTTATTTTGGATGCACATCAACCGTAACTGGTAATTACTATTATATCAAACCATTGGATGTTCAGTGTGCTGAGCTGTGCTAGGCACCAGCTAATGAAAGTCTCAATTCTGGTGCAGACCATTTCCGAACCTTATAATTGAACTGATGTAACACTCCCGAATCCATACATTGACCTAATGAGCAAAGCCTTGACCCCTGACAATCGAAACATTTTATCTTATCTAATACATTACAAACGCTCCATCTATAAAGAAGATAATTACGTACTACGCTCATCCGTGGTTTGAGTCTAGTCCTGCAATTATATTAGTGTTTTAAATGATGTTAAGTTACTGGTTTTCCTGATTTGTTCAGGCAACCCATTCCATTTCCGGAGGCCACTCGGGAAGAAAGAGTACTTATATGCATTTGTTCTCGCATAAGGGATAAGTAAAGTTTTTTTTCTTAGCTTTTTTTAAGCTAGATCAAACTTTAATGTTGAGGTAAAGTGTACGTGTATGACGTAATGACCTTGCATTAAACTGTACGTCTGTCAATTCTGAGATGCCAAACAATATTTGTGTTGGAACTCAGTTTGTATATATATATATACTCACACTTTGGTCAGATGAAAAGATCAACTTGGTGGTCTCCCATTTCTCACATATTTTGGTTTAAACGCGGTGACTTCCCCTGTGTAATCCAAGGTAGACAATTAATTGTTAGCCATTGGCAATCATTGTTGTTTTTTGAAGTCAGGCTATCGAATTGTTGTCATCCAATCAGAAAGGAACAGTATATGTCCACTTACCACAAATAGTGACCTATAACCCTCTTTCTCTCTCTCTCTCTCTCACTCTCTCTTTCTCTCTCTCTCTCTCTCTCTCTCTCTCTCTCTCTCTCTCTCTCTCCCTCCCTATTGGCTAACTGAATCACCTTGCATTGTGCCCATCTTTACCTGTGCGATCTTACTGTTAAGATATTTGCAAGGGTCGGCAACTCACCAGATCGCCAAAAACGGCTCATTGGTTTAAAGTTTAAATCAATACAAAATTGAAATTCGTTGAGGTAATTGCAGAAATAGCAAAATCCGAAAAAAGGAAATGTCTTTAATTTTGCTTACTAATTCAGAACCTTTTAAATTAAGTTAATCCAAAATTGACATAAAAAATGATATAGTATAAAGTATAGTATAGTATAGTATAAAGTATAGTATAGTATAGTATAGTATAAAGTATAGTATAGTTTAAAGTATAGTATAGTATAGTACAAAGTATAGTATAGTATAGTATAAAGTATAGTATAGTATAGTATAAAGTATAGTACAGTATAGTATAGTATAAAGTATAGTATAGTATAGTATAGTATAGTATAGTATAGTATAAAGTCTAGTATAGTATAGTATAAAGTATAGTACAGTATAGTATAGTATAAAGTATAGTATAGTATAGTATAAAGTATAGTATAGTATAGTATAGTACAAAGTATAGTATAGTATAGTATAAAGTATAGTATAGTATAGTATAAAGTATAGTATAGTATAGTATAAAGTATAGTATAGTATAAAGTATAGTATAGTACAAAGTATAGTATAGTATAGTATAAAGTATAGTATAGTATAGTATAAAGTATAGTATAGTATAGTATAAAGTATAGTACAGTATAGTATAGTATAAAGTATAGTATAGTATAGTACAAAGTATAGTATAGTATAAAGTATAGTATAGTATAGTACAAAGTATAGTATAGTATAGTATAAAGTATAGTATAGTATAGTATAAAGTATAGTATAGTATAGTATAGTATAGTATAGTATAGTATAAAGTATAGTATAGTATAGTATAAAGTATAGTGCAGTATAGTATAGTATAAAGTATAGTATAGTATAGTATAGTATAAAGTATAGTATAGTATAGTATAAAGTATAGTATAGTATAAAGTATAGTATAGTATAAAGTATAGTATAGTATAGTATAAAGTATAGTATAGTATAAAGTATAGTATAGTATAAAGTATAGTATAGTATAGTATAAATATAGTATAGTATAGTATAAAGTATAGTATAGTATAGTATAAAGTATAGTATAGTATAGTATAAAGTATAGTATAGTATAGTATAGTACAAAGTATAGTATAGTATAGTATAAAGTATAGTATAGTATAGTATAGTATAGTATAGTATAGTATAGTATAGTATAGTATAGTATAGTATAGTATAGTATAGTATAGTATAGTATAGTATAGTATAAAGTATAGTATAGTATAAAGTATAGTATAGTATAGTATAGTATAAAGTATAGTATAGTATAGTATAAAGTATAGTATAGTATAGTATAAAGTACTTTCTTATATTTATATTTCAATCTTTCCTTTCTCTGCCTACCTTGTGTGGTACATTACTGTAATAATCATAGTATGAAATAAACTGAGGTCGGCAACATTTAGATAATAGTGTGCCAAAGTAGGATTTCTAATTCATTCAGCGTGCCAATAGCAGTCAACCTGCGCCACTAATCAATTTCTCGTATAAAAGATAGGAAGCGCCTTTTTTTTTGGGGGGGGGGGGGGGGGGGGAGGTCTTCCGCGTACCATTGAAAATCGCCTTGCGTGCCAAGTCTGACACGCCGACGCCTGAAATGAACCACACACTCTAATAATACTTTATACAGAACATTTGGCTGGTAGTCTTCAGTGTGTATTATACCATTGTTGCTAAATCCTTGTTTATATGTATGAGTGCAGAAAGGTGTGTGTATTGGTTTTTGTTTAGATTCTATCATGTTTATATTTTAAAAAAAACAAAACATACCTGGGCATGAAACCCGACCCAAGACTCTTCCTAAAATACTCTTCATGGTATTATAATTATATTAAAAGCTGAGTCTATGTCATTATTACCCCGAGTAACGCCGGGTGATTTAGCTAGTATATATATATATATGTAATGCTCTCTTTGTGTGATTAACCATTCATAATAGTTAATTTAAAGACCTGTGACCTTATGGTCTCATATTATACTTTTGCCACAACACTTCGGACATGTGCTTCGCTATCTGAGTGGATAACGTATCGGACCGACCCGGGTTCGATTCTCCAGTTTGTCTATACCTTTTTTTTCTACATTGTTTTTAAAATTTCAATTAATATTACTTTAAAAAAGAAAAGATTGTAAATCCATGGGCAACACCGGGCAATTTAGATTTTTGATATATAAAAGAACGTGCATTTTTTTAACCCGATTTCAATATATAAATCGAAGTGGCTATTCGGACCCGGTAGACTTAGTGATAAATATTAGTATCGGTTAGTTTATATAGGTTAGGGATGGATTTGTAGTATTTTTGGTAATAGTTAGTATCGGTTAGGTTATAAAGGATAGGGATAGATTTGGTGTTTTCTGTGCTACTTCTTATAATATATATATGGTAAAACAAACATTTTTTGTGTTTGTTTCCCTCTTTTTTGATGTTTTCTATGAGTTTTAAGGAATTCTGACTGAAGCCGGGTCCGAATAGCCATTTCATGCTAAAGGGACCCGGGTCCGAATAGCGGCAGCCTATATAAATATCTTCAACAAAAAATATATTTGTTAAATTTTTATATGATAAAATTTGTTATCTGTAGCTCATAGATCTACAGGACTGTTTTATTTCACCCTGGTCATCGCCGGGGAATTTAACTTGTATATATATATATATATATATATATATATATATATATATATATATATATATGTGTGTGTGTGTGCGTGTGTGTGTGTGTGTGAGTTTTATATGCGTATTTGAGAGAAAATCAGCAAAATCTGACTCAGTTGTGCATTGTGTTAGGTCTGACCATCCAGGTCACGTGATCAGAATGAACTCTGCCTTTCTATTATTGGCATTGGCAGTCAACTTTTATTTGTCCAATGATTTATCTCTCTCTAACACTCTCCCTTCCACCTCTTTCACCGCCCCTCTTTTCTTACGGCCCCTTACTTCGCGCCCATTCTATTCCGCAACTGAAGAATTCGTCCACTGAGTAACATTAAAAATAAAAGAGAAACTTATTTGACAATAAACAAAACCCAAGTCCCTCAAGAAGATTCAATGAAAAGCGAAAAACGAAAAATGCTTATAAAAATGTATTCGAAGTTTAAATGAGAATGTATTGCATACAAAAGTGACTCCATTGATGAAACTTGCACCTGAGACTACGTCATTTTCATTCAACTACCCCCACGTGACCTAATTTACTTTAGAAATAAAAAAGTATACCTGGCGTATGTGTATATGTGTGTGTCTGCCGTTTATTTTATATATATTTTTCTTAGTGTGAGGTGGGGAGAAAACCTGGACACAGTTTTCTTGGGAGTCAGAAACCGGATCGTGCTGTGACGCCAGTTGGGTTTGTCTAACAAAAATAAATTTTGCGCCCAACTTACTAAAAAATCTTCTTCAAGCCGCGAGCCAACCTGCATTGAGTAACTTCGTCACAATTTTGAATATTTTAAAAGGTGTTTACATTTAATTTCATTTTTGAAGGTAAATATATATGTTTTAATAACTTCAGTTATAAATAATTTGTATGCTAGGAAATTTCATACTGTTTACATTTTGTTACTATTTATATTTTATTACGGATTTTCAATTATTATTTTTTACTATTTTTTACTATTAATTATTATTTATTCTAAGTAGAGCCAGTACTTTAGCAATAGTATCTTATTTTATAAAGACGGTACTTCTATACAAAAATCATTGCGTCCCACGATTATCGATTTTTTTGGTGTCTATTCTAGGGTTGTATATTATGTTAACTTGTAAGGTTTTCCAGGTTTGTAGTAGGCAACCCATTCCAATGCCCGGATGCCACTCGCGAAGAAAGCCAATTCACGTATCTTTGCCATTCGTATAAGTAAGACGAATAGAGTGTTTATCACTTCTGTCCTTCCGCTAAATTTATGAACGCCTTGTGCAAGGAAAGGTAGCCGAGCGGTACCGAAGGTCCTGCGTTCAAATTCTGGTGAAGGCTAGTATTTGTTCCCTGGTCTAGAGGGTGTCCCTGATTCTACCCAGCTCTGAAGGGTAACTGACTTGAGGGTGTCCCTGATTCTACCCAGCTCTGAAGGGTAACTGACTTGAGGGTGTCCCTGATTCTACACAGCTCTGAAGGGTAACTGACTTGAGGGTGTCCCTGATTCTACCCAGCTCTGAAGGGTAACTGACTTTAGGGTGTCCCTGATTCTACCCAGCTCTGAAGGGTAACTGACTTGAGGGTGTCCCTGATTCTACCCAGCTCTGAAGGGTAACTGACTTGAGGGTGTCCCTGATTCTACCCAGCTCTGAAGGGTAACTGACTTGAGGGTGTCCCTGATTCTACCCAGCTGACTTTAGACAGGTGCTCTGCGCATAAAGGCTTTTGTCTCGATAAAATTCGGTTAGGTATATTCGCATTGCTTAACACTAGGCCTATAGAAGTAACATGCGTTCACATTCCCCTGGTAGTTTATTTTCAAAGTTACTGTTCTATCTGACTTTTAGCCAACCAAAATTTACATAATTTATTCAATGAAATTTGCATTTAATATGTTGTTCTTGTTTTGTTTAGAGAAATTGCTTTCGGAATTTTATAGTTCACAAAACTCATTATTAAAACAAAATATTCTTGAATTTACACCGTTTTAGAATCCCTGTATTATCTAACCGATTCCGGAATTGTAAGCGTGACAATAACCCCAGGATACGATTAGTTGTGTATGGAGCTGACGACTTATAAACATAATATACCTGCTGTTAGTTTTTACCTGCTGTTAGTGTTTACCTGTTGTTAGAGTTTACTTGTGTATACATAATTCGGCCAGGACTTTAGACTTACCTCTACGGGCTTTTCATTTACGAAAAATATAACGGTCATGCACTGTGCTTGATAACCATAGCTGCTGAACGCTTCGCAGACATTGTTTAGCAAGCCTTGCCTGGACAGCGCAGTTTGAAAAGTGCTGTCTGACCAGTGAGTGCTGTTTTATGTGTGCTGTATGACGAATTCTTTTTTTTTATTTGCCAGTGCCGTTTGAAAAGTGTTGTTTTGCCAGTTGCTGTTTTATTAATGCTGTTTAATCACTGGTTGATTGTTGCTGTTTGACAAGTGATGTTACACAAAGTGCCGTTTGACCAGTGTTTGCATGACCAATGCTGTTAAACCAGTGCTGTTTGACAAATTAATTTGTTAATCAGTGTTGTCTGACCAATGCTGTTTGCACGGTGCTGTCTAGCAAGCACTGTTTTGTTCGATGCTGTATGGCCAATTATGAATGCGTATAAGAATCTAAATGAATAAACGTACTTGTATATAAAAGCTATAGGAATCTGAAATTCTACAAAATTTTACCCAAGTTTCTACGTAGCGCCTTACTGTCTTTAGGAAGAGACTTCTTTGTGGTATTCATAGAATAGGTAAGTAGCCTTGGACTTTATTTATCACCACACAAAACTGTATTTAATATCTACCTTGTTTATAACCTCTTGTTATCGACTAAGTTTTTTAGAGTGTAGATATTGAATGCTGTATATTGTGGGCCATAAAAACCAATATACCTCGGAGAGAGAGAGAGAGAGGGAGAGAGGGAGAGAGGGAGAGGGCGAAAAGGGGGCGAGAAAAATTAGAGAGAGGGTGAGAAAGAGATAGAGAAAATGTGAGAGAGTATAGCGGACAGAATAACGAGGCGATGGTAAGTAAAGTACCATTTGTACCCAGCTGATCATAGGCCGGTGAAGCAGCGTTCACTACTTTCTGTGGCCACCGAATACTAGGGGATTTATGGAAAAACAAAATGTGCAGCTGATTTTAATTTACCTCACTTCACCGAGGTCAGGTACCCATCAGACCTGGGTAGACTCAGGGACACCCTCAAGTCCCTGGAAAAAATCCTAGCCTGCACCAGGATTCGAACCGAGAACCTTCGCATGTGCCAGTCGAAAGCGCTGCCAGCTCGGCCACCTTGGCGATGGTAAAGCGGGAGAAAACCGAAAGAAATATTGGAAAGAGAGATTAAGGAAGTGACGGACGGAGTGACAGTGAGAGATAAGAGTGGATAAAACTGGCTCGCGATAGATAGAGTTACTTACTCCTGTTATTTACAACTAAGACAAAATTAATGATTTTGTTACATGTAAGTTGTGATTATTTTGTTACTTTAACACGATGAAGGTTAACCAGAAGTATATATAAAGTCAACAGATATTATTGATAGAATACCATTACAAAAATAGAGAGGCAATAACAGGCCTTTTATCCCAACCAAAAACGATATTTATTAAAAATAACTGATTATTTCTGAAATATATTGTTAGAAGACACACTCGCCGGCACCCATGCATGGCTAATGATTACCGATAAGATAGTATATTATTTAGTGCCTTGAAAGTTGATAGCGTATTTAAACTGTCTATGGTGGCGAATGTAAATCATGGTTTGTGGGCCTTTGGTCACAGTGGGATTGTGGGATTGGTCGTTCACACAATAGAGGTACAATATTATAGTTCGGGTAATTAAGGACCACGATTCGGCAACAGACACGAATGCAGGTTCTCAACCTGGTACAACTGGTCCACACTAGATCACATTAGTTGTATTAGTTTGTACTAGTTTTTACTCGTTTGTATTAGATTGTACTAGTATTTTTATGTTGTTGTTGCTAAAGTTGGTTTGAAGTGTCATCTTGGATTCTAGTGTGATCAGTTAACTTTAAATGGGTTAACGGCATTACAATATGCTGCTTTTTCTTCATTTTCTCTCTTGTTGTCTATCTCTCTGCCCATGTTTTTTTTCTGTCTCGTTCATTCTCTTCTTATCCTCGTTCCTAGTATTTCTCCCTGTTTGTTTCTCTATGTGTCTTTCCTTCTCCTTTTCAGTGACATTTTTCCACCTTCTTTCGCTCATTGTGTGTGTGTCTATCTTTCTCTTGGTCTATCTTTCTCTTGGTCTTTCTTTATCTTGGTCTATCTTTCTCTTGGTCTATCTTTCTCTTGGTCTTTCTTTCTCTTGGTCTATCTTTCTCTTGGTCTATCTTTCTCTTGGTCTATGTTTCTCTTGGTCTATCTTTCTCTTGGTCTATCTTTCTCTTCCTTTATCTCAACTCTTTGTCCGTTTCTCTCTTTCTAGGCCCGTCTATCTATTTCTCTTTTATGTTTCTATCTGTTTTTTTCTCTGCATGACTTTCTTCCCAACTCTTTCTCAATGTATGTCTCATAGTCTTGTCTTCATATCTGCCTCTCTTTCACTCTCCTAGTTATTCTTTCTCTCTCTCTTTCTTCTTATCATTCTCTGTATGTCTATTCTATCCTTTCTTTCCGACTTTCGCTTTCTCCGGCTGTCTCCTTCTTTTCAATGTCTGGTCTGTACCATATACATCCCGAATACAAAATCCTAGCATTCACCAAGATTCGAGCCCAGGACCTTCAGTACGTCAGCCGAACGCGCTGCCGGCTCGGCCACCTTGCCAACCTCGTAATTAAATCTCTGAACATCTCATTAGATAGATTTCTGAACATCTCATTAGATAGATTTCTGAACATCTCATTTAAAAAGCCCTATTTCTCAACTGTAAACCCTATTGCTCAACTGTAAAGCCCTATTGCTCAACCGTAAAGCCCTATTGCTCAACTGTAAAGCCCTATTGCTCAACTGTGAAGCCCTATTGCTCATCTGTATCCCTGTCGTAATGAAACTAAATAAAATCACTGAATAAAAAATGTACCTTGGATGGGTGACAGTAAACATATTATTGACATATGAAACAGATTTATGCGAATGAATTAAACTACATCAAAATATAATGTCAATAAAATTCCAAGTTGTTCCTTACCGACTAAAGTATACAGCACTATTATTTATTATAGTACTTTCAATGTTTGGTCTGTACCTCATTAAAGCGTAACATTTGGGTCATCAGTGCTGAAATTCACACACGGAACATTATAAATTAATATCATTTGACGCAGTAGAACTTTTCGGCTACGCATCCAGACTGGAAAACAAGGCGTACCACATAATTCTTATGGTGGATTTACAGGTTATTTCAGGGTCGGCAACCTACGAGACGCGTGTCCGACTCGGCAAGCAGAACGTTTTTCAATGACACGCTGAAGATCTCCAAATAGGCTATACAAGGCTCTTCTAGAAATTTGTAATTTAGGGCTAGAGAAATATGACTTTTGAGCTGTTGGCACGCTGCATAAATTAGAAATCCTACTTTGGCACGATATTATCAAAAGGCTGCTGACCCCCGGGTTATGCAATGGCAGTTTTACAAGTTTGCATAAATCTGTATTTATGTAATTTCTAGCCTAAGGCTGATGATATCTGTAAAATGGCGTTTCCTGTTTTTTAATTTATTGATGTCTCAAAGTATCCCGTCGGACCAAATTGATTCATAGGGCCGTTGAATCAGCGTTCACCAGTTTCTGTTGCCACAGTATACTAGGTGATTGTGTGGCCAGAACTACGCACAGCCGCCTTTACTTTACCCCAACTAAAGTTAGGTACCCATCAGAGCTGGCTAGATTCAGGGACACACTCAAGACACGTGTACAAATCCTAGCCTTCACTAGGAGTCGAACCCAGGACCTCTGATGTCTCAAGTAGACGTATTTTACGCCCAACGCAGATCCTTGTTTACTTTAAGTCGTAAATGATACGCGTATTTTTCAAATATGTGTAACATGTAAGAGGTCAATGCTTTGTATCATGTAACAGTTATATACATAAAGTATTACATTCTAATTTAGATATACAATTACAACCTGTTACAATGCTAAGATAAACATAAAAACTAAAACACTTTCCTTATTCCTTATGCGAGAACACATTTATATAAGTATTCTTTCTTCCCGAGTGACATCCGGGTATGGAATGGGTTGCCTGAACAAACCAGGAAAACCAGTAACCTAAACATAATTTAACCCTTACAGTCCCGGGCGCGTATATAGCGGGACTGAAGGTATGCATGGGCAAGTAGGTCGGTACGGGAAGGGTTAAGACATTAATAAAGATGAAAGACTAGACTTGGACCACGGATGATCTTCTTTATAGAAGTAGCGTCTGTAATATGTTAGATAAGATAAAATGCTTTTTCAGAATGCTTGTCATAAAACGTCACCAGGTTATGACATAATATATAAAACATGACATTTTGAAACAAATCATGTAATTTCTTTCATGACTTTTTATTTATAAATATTCATTATAACAAACTATGTTAGAGAAAATATTCCTATTGCGCAATCCAATTGACATTCTTACAGTAAGCACTGTATGAGTCACACATAACAACACATGGGGAGGTAATAGTTAGACTATGCAGGGGAGGTAATTGTTAGACTGTGAATACCCTAATTACTAGACTGATTTCAGGGGGAGTAATTAAACTTTTTTTTTTTTTTTTAAACACAAAGGTCCCGATAGAACACACATATTTTACATTACAATTTATAAAGATGTTATGTGAACGAATTCATTATTAAAAGTAAACAAAAGTATTGAACCATTTGTTTAGTGCATATAGTTACTAACGTAACTAACCAAATGTGCTTTTTCCTCCTCTACGTCTGAACGACGTTCATGTATGACGTGCTCATGTTAGCGTTTCGTCATCAATGACATAACCTGTAAAAAAATGTTTATTCAAAAGCAACAACGAAAAAATAATCACAATTACAAGGTAATAACGTTGAAAAACACATTGTTTTCTCTCAAACTAGGTCAAGTTATTTATAGAAAGGATGTTGAACCGTTAACAATTAACGTTACCTGAGCATGCAATAAATGTATGACTGAAAAGAATTGGACCATTGGGTCATTTGAAAAGACCAATTCAATGCAGTAATTGTAATTGACCTAAGACTGACAATGCTCGGGTCTATGGAACGCGCGTGGTCTATGAGAAAACGGAAACAAGTGAACAATGAAAAGATAAGATTCGAACCATCATGTCCCAAATAATTTACACTATCTTGCTACTGTGCACAATTTCTATACAATTTCTATCAGTTTTGAAGTTGTGTTCTTTGTTCATTAGACAACTGCAGTTGCCTGACAATGTTGGTATCTCCGAGGTAGCACTATCGAACATGTTCCGATTTGGTTCATGCTGTTTTATGGTCAATGCTGTTTTATGGTCAATGCTGTTTTATGGTCAATGCTGTTTTATGGTCAATGCTGATTTATGGTCAATCCTGTTTTATGGTCAATGCTGTTTTTGGTCCATGCTTTGTAAAAGACGCAGCAATCTTCTTTATAGAAGGAGCGACTGTAATGTATAAGATAAGATAAGAAAAGATAGAAGGAGCGTCTGTAATGTATAAGATAAGATAAGATAGAAGGAGCGACTGTAATGTATAAGATAAGATAAGATAGAAGGAGCGACTGTAATGTATAAGATAAGATAAGAAAAGATAGAAGGAGCGTCTGTAATGTATAAGATAAGATAAGAAAAGATAGAAGGAGCGTCTGTAATGTATAAGATAAGATAAGATAGAAGGAGCGACTGTAATGTATAAGATAAGATAAGATAGAAGGAGCGACTGTAATGTATAAGATAAGATAAGAGAGAAGGAGCGACTGTAATGTATAAGATAAGATAAGAAAAGATAGAAGGAGCGTCTGTAATGTATAAGATAAGATAAGATAGAAGGAGCGACTGTAATGTATAAGATAAGATAAGATAGAAGGATCGACTGTAATGTATAAGATAAGATAAGAGAGAAGGAGCGACTGTAATGTATAAGATAAGATAAGAAAAGATAGAAGGAGCGTCTGTAATGTATAAGATAAGATAAGATAGAAGGAGCGACTGTAATGTATAAGATAAGATAAGAGAGAAGGAGCGACTGTAATGTATAAGATAAGACAAGAGAGAAGGAGCGACTGTAATGTATAAGATAAGATAAGAAAAGATAGAAGGAGCGTCTGTAATGTATAAGATAAGATAAGATAGAAGGAGCGACTGTAATGTATAAGATAAGATAAGATAGAAGGAGCTACTGTAATGTATAAGATAAGAAAAGATAGAAGGAGCGACTGTAATGTATAAGATAAGAAAAGATAGAAGGAGCGACTGTAATGTATAAGATAAGATAAGATAGAAGGAGCGACTGTAATGTATAAGATAAGATAAGATAGAAGGAGCGTCTGTAATGTATAAGATAAGATAAGATAGAAGGAGCGACTGTAATGTATAAGATAAGATAAGATAGAAGGAGCGACTGTAATGTATAAGATAAGATAAGATGGAAGGAGCGACTGTAATGTATAAGATAAGATAAGAGAGAAGGAGCGACTGTAATGTATAAGATAAGATAAGAAAAGATAGAAGGAGCGTCTGTAATGTATAAGATAAGATAAGATAGAAGGATCTACTGTAATGTATAAGATAAGATAAGATAGAAGGAGCGACTGTAATGTATAAGATAAGATAAGATAGAAGGAGCGACTGTAATGTATAAGATAAGATAAGATAGAAGGACGGACTGTAATTTATACAAAAGACGTAGAGGCATTCGATTTCTTCGAAAGTTATTTATAGTTGTCAGGATACGTTATAGTCTGAATCAAATAAATAGAATGATCCGTTGTTGTTAACAGGATCTTCGTCAATCTATATATATATATGTGTGTGTGTGTGTGTGTGATTATTGTGTTCACTTAATATGAACTTTGCCTACATTGTTAAGAACTGCACTCTTGTAAAAAATACATACTGTTCTAGACAAATGTTTGCATATTTTACATGCATATATTATATATACAAATTATGAACGAATGATATCAGTTTCTTGAACTGTTCGACATAATGTATGTTTCATCTAAGAACAATATATACATTTGATGTTGTTTTTTAAAATCATTATGATATATAATAATATATAAATAAATATATATATATATAAATACTTGCTCAATAACATCCGAGATATCTTGGTTCTTAAATGTATCGTAAGATATTAGGTCAAGGTTGTTGTTTTTAAAAGTAAAGTACCCACCCCTTAATATTGTACACTTGATAATAAAAATATGGTCGTTCGAATCCTTGTGAAGGCTAGGATTTTTTCTTATATCTGGAGGGTGTCCCTGAGAGTTGGGACGATTCTGATAAATGCAGAGATGTCTGGCCGCATTTGCCCCGCCCTAACCGCGCCGACCCATGGTGGCGGCAAAATAGGTCGGAACAAACCATCATATCATAATTCCGCACTGGCCACTGCCCCATTGGGGCATACTTCACCAGGTTACGACCTAACTTCGACTCGCAGTGTCGCCCCTGCGGGGAGGAGGAGTAGACAGTGGAGCATATCCTGCGGGAGCACTCCCGTCTCGTCAGTGATCGAGGGGATGGAACGGGTGACCCACTTCTCCATTGCTGTCTACGGAGATTCAGACATGCTCAGAGCTATAAGGGATTAATAATCTCAGGTCTTAATTCAATCGGAGTTCAAGTCTGGAGGTTGTCCCTGAGTGAGTCTACCCAGTTCTGATGGGTACCTGACTTTACTTTAGAGGCAAAGTAAAGGTGGCTGAGCATTGTGCAGGCCACACAATTTCCCTAGTATGCCCTAGCCACAGAGACTGGTGAACGCCGCTTCACCGTGCCCATGGATCAATTTTGTCCAACGGGCAACTATCCGAGCATTGATGGGCTTTATTGAATGCATTATGTATTATCTCCCTTAAAACAACTAATTTGACGAAAACAACATTACTTCCATTTGACCGTTTTCTTTATTCTATTTTAACTACGTCAGTCCAATATAAACACGAGTCATGCATAGATTTTTTTTCTTCTTCTACATATAACGTCGTACAATTTGATACATATGTTTACATGTTCAACAAAATAAACATGCCATATGCCTTTATGTATTTAGCGTATCCTGTAATGGATAGATTCCTATGCAGGGACATGCCTGACGCTTCTACTATGACTGTAAACCATGACTGTAAGCCATGACTGTAAAATATGACTGTAAAACGACTGTAAAACATGACTGTACAACATGTCTGTAAAACATGACTGTAAAACATGACTGTAAAATATGAATGAAATCACCACGGTATAAATGCTATAATAAATTTCACCGAATCAATCAAGTGGGTTTATCATTAGCTGCACATCTATATAAAATTGGAGATAACTTTTTAAGGTGAGTACTTATGTGGGGAATAACAGTTTCCCTTGAAGTAACGTGAGTATAAAGCCCATGCATAAGTTAACGACCTAGGTATATTTGTTATATATATGTTAAAGAATATTATAGTACAAAGATATAATGCCCAGGCATAACATGCTAAGATATAGTGCCCTGGAATTATAAAATATCTAGGTTTATCATAATGCACAGGTGCGATAAAATGCCAAGTTAGTCTTTTATTAAAGTGCAAAGCTATATTGCCCAGGCATTACATGACAAGGTATGCTGCCCAGAGATTATTTCCATGCATAATGCCCTGGCTAAGAGTATATTTGAATATATGTCTCCCCTATTTGCACTCCATTGTCCCTGTAATTTACTTTTAAAAAAAAATGACAACGGTATAAAGGCGTAACGAAACGGCATATGGTGCACCTAACTGCATAGTTTTACTTTAAATATTATGTCTCTAACATTGGTTCTCCGGTTATAATCGGATGTACCCCTACAAGCAGCTTCGATTCCCGCTAGTACTTTTACCCTGCTGGTCTGCTGGTACATGTACTTACTGTTTCACCGGGTCTATGGATCAATTTGACCCGACGGGATACTTTACTTTGTACTTACTTACATCTAATAATGCATGCTGGGAAATAAACTCTTTGTTCATTTTGTTATTAAAAGGTGAAAACTTCAAAAGACATTATATTGACAGGAGTAACGGTGAAGGAGGTAGGGGGGGTAGGGGGTAGGTGGGGGCGGTCATGGTCGTTTCATTTCAAAAGACTAAGATGATCTTGCGGAGACAAGGTCAGCGTCACTGGCTCTTCTGTTTAGTTTATGGACAGGTAAACGTACACACGGCGGGCTGTTTACTTTTTTTAAATTTATTTTCCTTGTTAAGCGCTAGTGTATGTACAGTACAGCCGGGGGTGGTGAGGGGGGGCGTGAGGGTGGGGGCTGGATGGAAGGGAGAGAGTACAATGTCTCCGGTTGAGGGGCAGCTTTTTTTTCTTTCTCCCGACTTTCCCTTCACAGACACGCAGACAAAACCATATTCATTCGATGGCGTATGGAGAAACATGGACATATGCGCACAGTGATGTTGACACACGCAAGAAGGCACAGTCATGCACAAACCGACACGTCGCGGGTTCTAGCTTCTGCCGCCGACCGATCCCTGCCGCCCAGCAGGAGTTTTTTTGGCCACGTGGACGTAATAATCTTTAATCTAGAAGGAACGTCTGTAAATCGCATTTTTTAAAAAGTGAAGTATCCCTTTGGACCTAATTGGTTAATAGGGCCGGTGTAACAGCGTTCACCAGTTTCTGTGGCCAAGGCATACAAGGTGATTGTGTGGCCAGCACAATGCCCAGCCGCCTTTACCTTACCCTAACTGATGTCAGGTACACGTCAGATCTGAGTATACAAATCCTACCCTTTACGATGATTCGAATGCTTCGGGACGCCAGTAGAAGGCGCTGCCTCTCGACCACACTGCCCAATCATGTAGTAGTACTAAGTAATGTAAGGCAATGTTAAGCAACGTTCACATGTTTCTCTGGCCACGACATACTGAGAGATTGTGCGGCCAGGACAACGCCCAGCCGCCTTTACTTTTTCCCATTCTGTGCTTGTAGATAATGTAGATTCATGAGATTTATTAGAAGTTCAAAATTTGAGACCTTGCAATTATTGCACATTTTAATTAAGTTATCATTTAAGTTATCTAATAAATAAACTAACCCATAAAAACAAAGTTTTTATTATACTCCCTTTCTTTGAAAACTAAGTTTATATTTAATTTATATTTTGATAGATTAAAAAAAATATAAGTATAAGCTATACCTTATGAATTTCCACACAAAAATTTTGCGCATCCTTTTTTTTTTCTAGCTTTGTGGTCCGCAAAAACAATAAAAAGATACATTGTGTCGTTTTCATTCTATTTATTTCGTAAAAGCGAACATATCTGAAAATTTTAGTTACTTCCGTCTCTTCCGGTAGAGGCAGCCATAATTTACATGAAATATACTCTTCGATTCGCAAATTGGTCGAAGGAATTCGTAACTATTCCAAAGGCTATGATGCTGAAAATTTGATAGAATGTATTGTTAGTCGGGACAAGTCTGCTGCCCAAGTTTCAGCTCGATTGGACGACGGGACGTGGTCGATGCAAAGTTTTGCTAACAAACATGCAAGCAGATTACAAGCAAGCAGACAGATAGACAATGCAAGTTAATAGAAAGGGAGCAAAAAACAAAATATTTGTCTTTAAAAAATAACAACACACAACACATCACTTAATTTTACCAAAGTGCACACAGAAGATCCCCCTTTGCCCTCATGACCCCGGATATGTCTGTCACTTTCTTCTTGTCATCGATTGTCGCTGAGAAACTCCTGAAGACTGTTTGTGAGTCATCAAAGTCTACAATATTACGTCCCTTTGTTAATGTTTATACTCAATGCTAAGAAAAAGTTTGGAGAGTCGTGTTTGAAATTCTGAAGTATATTTGTGTGTGAGTGGGGAAAATAACAATTATGTAATCGCAGTGGCGTAACCAAACAGGACGAAGTGGGGGGGGGGTCTATCTATCTATCTTTATATCTATCTATCTATCTATCTATCTATCTATCTATCTATCTATCTATCTATCTATCTATCTGTCTGTCTGTCTGTCTGTCTGTCTATCTATCTATCTATCTATCAATCTATCTATCTATCTATCTATCTATCTGTCTGTCTGTCTGTCTGTCTATCTATCTATCTATCTATCTATCTATCTATCTATGTATCTATCTATCTATCTATCTATCTATCTGTCTGTCTGTCTGTCTGTCTGTCTGTCTGTCTGTCTGTCTGTCTGTCTGTCTGTCTATCTATCTATCTATCTATCTATCTATCTATTTATCTATCTATCTATCTATCTATTTATCTATCTATCTATCTATCTATTTATCTATCTATCTATCTATCTATCTATCTAGCTATCTATCTGTATAAAGTACCATGTGTGCGTGGATTCCCATTGGTTAATTTAAAGATACGTGACCTTATTGTCTCATATTTTGCTTTTGCGAATTTTTCGTAAATTAAAAAGACATAGGTCTACCTTTTTTAATCTCTCTTCAAATATTTATTTTAAAATACTTGCCTAAATGACTCCAGTATATGATTAATAATTTTTTTTAAAATTATTATAACTGTCTATTCACTGCTGTTTATAAATTCTTATCTGCAGCTATAGGCGTATGTATCCCCCCTCCCCCCGAGTAACGCCGGGCAATTTTAACTTTTCATTAAATAATTATTTTTTTTTATACTATCAATATTTTGTTGAGGTTTTTGGTTGTTGTTGTCTTTACATAATTTTGTTATCAGTAATTCCCACAATGCAACAGAAGAATGTGTTATCCTTATCATATATTTTAGTTTCGCATTAGTACTACGTGACATTAAAATAATTCGTTATGCGTGACAAATTAAACAAAATACTTGCCGCCAAAATATGTTGTTGTCTTTCGCTATTTCGCAATCCATCTATAATGGAATGCCTCTCGGTCACCTTGCCCCCTTTGACGTTAGACCTTGAAGGAACCGCAATGAATATATAGTGGGAAAAACAGTTTGACCTATAAGACTAAGAAGCAGTGGTCACTAGTTTCAGTCGACCTGGCATTCTCGAGGACGTTATGCCACAGCTATTGTCAGGTACCCAACAGTGCTTACCTAGCACAATTCGGTGAGACAATAAGTTCGAGTTCGGTGTCTTCGGTTCGGGCTCGGTTCAAATCTCTACTATGTAGACTGTAGACTCAGAGACACCCTCCACACGTCACAAGAATTCGAACCCGGGACCTTCGGTACGCTATCCTGGCGCGCTGCACCTAGGCCACCCTGTCCCCCATATTTTTTTTTTCAAAAAAGATAAGAAGGATTTATACCACTTGTGCTGTTTTTCTTTGTGTTACTTTCAGAGTGTGGCACAAGGGTATGGACACACAGAGCACCCACCTGAGGGCGTCCACGCCAAATGCCTCACCCGACACCACGGCAGTGGACATGGCGGACCACCAGGACTCACCAGGACACGAGCACGGTATGCACGTGAGCAGGCAGAACGAGGCGTGGCATGAGGGGAACCATCGCAAGCACTCTAACCACACTAAGACTTTGGAGGAGATGACAGTTGGGGAGGCACCGGCGCCCTCTAGCGCCATGGTAGCCACTAGTGATGAGAAAAATGCGTACGGGGAAACGACGTGAGTAGAATCTATAACGCATGAACTATAGCCACACAAACAAACACATACAGTGCAGGTGTACGGGGAAACGACGTGAGTAGAATCTATCATGCATGAACTATAGCCACACAAACAAACACATACAGTATACAGTGCAGGTGACTGTACACTGTTTGTTGGATATAACTCTTCGTGACACACATATACAGGAGTTACTAATGGATTATCTTTCCTTATCAATTCCGAGAGAATTTCCATTTCAGCTGCCAGTTCTAACTAGTCTGACGGTAGACAGCATCCTTTACTTTGCACCAGACAAGCTTAGTGTTATATAACAAAAAGTTATAGTAAAACCCACATTACATTGATCTGCATGGGGATCTAGTCGAACTTAAAGTTAAAATTTTCAGTAGATCTATTTGGGTTACTAATTCCAACTCTCAGCACAAATTATGGGAGCTGTAATCGGATCTGGCCGGTGGACGCAAAAATCACCAATCATAACAGCAAACTATATTGGCCTAATGTTGGCGCAACATTTGACCAAGAATTAAATATAGGCAACTGTTGATGTCCTTTTTATTATTGGTGCATCAATTTATGCAATCAGTCTCTTCAGAGTGTTTCTACTACAGTTGCTGAAAATATTGGTCTCCAGTTATCAGACATTGAACAGACGACTTCACCACAATATATTTTTAACTTGTAATCAAATAAAAGAACGCCTTGTTGCAGCACATATCATTTAATTATTATTACTCACACTTTACAGCCATGAAATAATACTTGTAGTTATAGTAGCGATATAATACATTTTAATAATTGTCTATGAGTCTATATATATTTATACATCCTTTCATTACAAGATCGTGAGTTAGACTAAAGAATGAGCATGGTCGATCATGTGACTATCTACTTCCTATCTATTAATCAAGACTCTAGGTTTTTTTATTTTATTTTAATATACAAATATGGGTTTTATTCTAAGTTTTTTTAATTCTTACTTAATATTATGATTGATTTACATGAGTCATTTCCCTTGTATTATTACTTGCACCATAGCAGCAACATAGTTTGTTGTTAGGGAATTTCCTAAGAGCATTGGAGAGGTTGTTGTTATCTACACAATGCCCGCTCGGCTAGACTTTATATTATTTCTAGCAAAGTGTTGTCGTGAGCAAACTTACACAGATGGAACTAATGAAAGTCCGGTCTTTGCTAAGGTCAATCACAATTAGGCTAGATATTTGACAAAATGTAGATTCAGTGAGGAAATGCAATACAAATATAAATGTTTTCAATAGCGAAAAACTCTACATTGCATTTAACTTAGAATGAAATGCAAGTGCCAGGTGTATTTTATGGCAAGATGGGTTGTCATGTCACAACTGTCACACGCTGTCATGTCACAACTGTCACCTACAGTCATGTCAAATCTGTCACACGCTGTCATGTCACAATTGTCACGTGCTGTCATGTTCCCAACTGTCACACGCATTCATGTCACAACTGGCACATGCAGTCATGTCACAACTGTCACACGCTGTCATTTCACAACTGGCCGATGATGTCATGTCACAACTGTCACCTGCGTCCTGTCGCAACTGTCACATGTTGTCATGTCACAACTATCACACGCTGTCATGTCACAACTGTCACCTGCGTCCTGTCGCAACTGTCACATGTTGTCATGTCACAACTATCACACGCTGTCATGTCCCACTTGTCATATGCGTCCTGTTGCAACTGTCACGTGCTGTCATGTCCCCAACTGTCACATGCTGTCATGTCGCTTTTTCTTCACAGCTTCACCAGCATCAACAACAACAACAACAATACCGATGACGCGGCGTCTGACGTAGTCATCACTCCAGTACAGCTGGACGAGGTGCCCTTGAGGAAACACCTGCTGTCCATGTGGTACCTTGTGGTCATCGTTGTGACTCCCATTGTCCTGCTGCCCGTCTTCCTAATGGTCGACGAACAGGTGGGTCAAGGTCCTTAGAATTGAACTACAACCACAATAATTTTGTGGACTTAAATTACTTTACACCAAACAACTTGTTTTTCTATTTTTCCGCATAACTCTTTTGACTTACTTTGACTTAATTATGTATTATGTATTATGTATTATGTATATCCCCATAGGAGCATAGGGCTCAACTACATTTTTCTATCGGTCTCAGTCTAGGGCGGCTCCCATAATTTGTGTCCATATGAGACCAACACCCTTTGCCTCATCACATACGACCGATCTTCTCCAGGTCTGCCTGGGTCTACCCACTTTTGCTTTTTCCCTGGGGATTCCAGTCATGTGCATGTCTTGCCACACTATCTTCTGGTCTTCTTTTTTTTTTAAATCGTCACAAAGACTTCTGATAACCTATTTTAGTCACACCCACCCTTTCACCATATATATATATATATATATATATATATATATATATATACACAAGCATTACAAGCCTCTAGCACCATTTCAAACCCTACGCTTTCAACAAGAATTATTTGTGTATTCAGAAGAAAATATCTGTATAGTATATTCAAAAAAAAATCAGAGGTGAGCGTACCCACTTTCTTAAGTATGTGCTACAATTTTATGCATAGATTGATATATAGATATCTATAATCATAGTAAGATCGACAGATAAATAGAGAGATAAATAGAAAGATAGATCGATAGATAGATAGATACATATACAGATACATAGATAGACATGCAGAAAGACAGACAGATAGCTAGAAAGATAGATAGATGCGTGGTAAGATAATATTTACACTAAACTTGACTAATCCCACCAAATACATTACACACATCTACAAGCTTTCACTTTCGTGTTTCATCTCATTTTGATTGGCTGATTATGTTTGATTGATGGTATGTAACTCATTTCACTTCAGTACCAGCGCCAGGCCAGGTGTGGCTACACCATCGCCATAATGGCCATCTACTGGACTACGGAAGCACTGCCCATTGCCGTGACGTCACTGGCACCAGTGGTGCTGCTCCCGGCCCTGGGTGTCATGACGGCACGCGAGACATCAAGCGCCTACTTCAATGTAAGTATCCAACATACTTTTCTAAAGAACTTTCACCCAATGCAAAATAACACCTCGCTTCTGGAGGTGCTCCCGTTTGCATCTTAGGAAGGCCTGTGGACCTGGTGGGGGAGGTAGATAATGGACGCTGCAACCCCGTCTCAAGAACCACCCGGTGTACCTGGATGTATATACCCATAGTATAGGATTTGTGCTACCGGGTGACATTGCAGGTATACGAGCGAGCTTCCGCGATAATAATCCTAGGGCCTAGGCGAATCCGCAGTTGACTTCTAGCTGTTACACCTGTTACACGCACGCCACTCGTTTGGTATGCCGTGGGTTGCTGGCGTCCAGATAGAACTTTGGTGTGCCCTTCCCACCCTTGGTTCGCCTCTGAAGAAACCTTACGCCCTCGACTAAAAACCGATATTTTTCGAAACATTATAAATTCGGTCTAGTGGTTAGTATTTCAAGCTGTCATCTAGATCAGGAATAAGCAACCTACGGCACGCGTTCCAGACCTGGCATGCAGAGCAATTTGCAGTAGCACGCTGAAGACCTCCAGATTAGGAATTGAAGTCTCTTTTACAAGAAACTTAGTGCCAGACCAGGTTGACTTTTAGACCGTAGGCACGCTGAAAGAATTAGAAATCCTACTTCGGCACACTATTATCGAAAGGTTGCCGACCTTAGATTACTCAGTTTCAAACCGCCGACCAAGTCTTGACCAAAGACAACTTTTGCGGGTTTTGTTATTCTTTATGTCAACCTGCTTTCTTTAAAAATCTTTAGTGTCTATTCTATGGATGTTTAGTCTTGAAAAGCACCTCACTGGTATAACCAGAACAACCCAATCGTTGAATACCTCCGTTGAGTTTCTTTAATTGAACTGTCGAGACAAGCATCATAAACAATTATAATACGCAGAACCAAAAATTAAACAAGATCTTTGTAGTACAAATTAAACAAGATCTTTGTAGTACCAATTAAACAAGATCTTTGTAGTACCATTAAACAAGATCTTTGTAGTACCAATTAAACAAGATCTTTGTAGTACCAATTAAACAAGATCTTTGTAGTACCAATTAAACAAGATCTTTGTAGTACCAATCAAACAAGATCTTTGTAGTACCAATCAAACAAGATCTTTGTAGTACCAATTAAACAAGATCTTTGTAGTACCAATTAAACAAGATCTTTGTAGTACCAATTAAACAAGATCTTTGTAGTACCAATTAAACAAGATCTTTGTAGTACCAATTAAACAAGATCTTTGTAGTACCAATTAAACAAGATCTTTGTAGTACCAATTAAACAAGATCTTTGTAGTACCAATTAAACAAGATCTTTGTAGTACCAATTAAACAAGATCTTTGTAGTACCAATTAAACAAGATCTTTGTAGTACCAATTAAACAAGATCTTTGTAGTACCAATTAAACAAGATCTTTGTAGTACCAATTAAACAAGATCTTTGTAGTACTTCTTAGTTACAGCAAAGAACACCAACTACGTATCTTATCTATTACATTACAGACGCTCCTACTATAAGGGAGATTATTGCGTCCTGCACACTACTGAAGGGTTTGAGGTGATATCTCAGAAATATTGCTACTGGAATATCCTTTTTTTACAGTTTATATAATCATTTCTAACAGCATGTAGTTTAAAATTATTGGACTTCACAATATGCTGGCCACAGAGTCTTCTAATTCAACTGTTAACATCACGCTCAGTTAAGACAATACTGACCAATTGAAAATGTTAAAAATTAATTAAAATAAATTTCATACGTTTGCCTGCAATGTATAATATTTCTTTGTCTCCATAACAAACAAAGTTTTTATTCCAGCCGTCCAATATGGCGACACATTTCTAAAATGATGACCTTGTTAGTGTCCACTTTATAGTTTAAATGTTGGTCTATCTAAAGCACGAATCCAAAAATAGTCACGTAGTGAAATTGTTTATAATTTGAAAAATTGTGTTGAATGCACGTTATTCTAAACAATTAAAGTAGTTATTGAAAACACAATGAGATAATGGCGAAAACATTAATGTATGAATCTTAGAGTGTGACCTTTGTTGTTATACATTTGTATGTATTCGTGTTGATGATACAAAGTTAACATTAACACGACGCTGGCTTCAATTTAATCTACGTAATACAAATATTGCTGCAGCTGTAATAACCACTGATAGATAAATAGAAAGGTATCTAGATAGATGGGTAGATAGTTAGATAGATAGGTATATATATATATATATATACCCATATACTACTAGACGTGCACCCAGACAGATGGGAGGAACTGGCGGCCGAAAGAAGCAGGTGGCGAAATGTTGTGTCGACAGGGGCACAGGTGGCGGAAAACAACAGAACAAAAACGATCAGATAGAAAAGACCAAGCAGAACTGCAAGACACTGCCGAAACCCCACGGCCGCGTCATTTGTTTGTAACATCTGTAATAGAACTTTCAGGCCCCATATAGAATTGAAAGGCCACCATAGAGAATTGAAAGGCCACCATTGACACCAGAAAGAGACTGGGAGACTTAGTCATTCTCGGAAATGAGGGACAAACAACACACACACTCACACACACATATATATATATATATATAATATATATGTATAGATCTATATATGATATAGAATTAGACAAACATTTATATAGATAGACACAAAGAGATGGTAGAACGATAGAGTGATATCTTGATACACACATAGAAACATAAACGAACGCACACACTCACGTACAAACATTTATACACACACACACACACGAATGCGCGCATACAAATACACACAAACCTAATCTTGTCCACTTCCCCTCGCCTTTCTCCTGGCTCGCTTTTCTTCACTTCTTTCTGTGAGGGTGGCTTCTGCAGCTTGTGCCTTCGCGCACCTTGGACCACCAGGAGGTGCTTTCCTCAGCAAGGCCCTCCAACGAATTATGATCAATGTGCACCAGTATCTTGTCTTTTTTACAGACAGGCTTTAAAACGCAGGCAAGGTCGGCCTCTTTTTCTTGTTCCAGCTGCCAGCTCTTCATAAAGCATAAACGCAGAACCTATAAGAGACATAATTACACAGACAATTTAAGTAATTAGTTTTATAATTGTTCAATCTTCAGAAGTCCATGTATTTATAATGCTAATTAACTTATGTTTTTACACCAACAATTGAAATGTCTGCCAAAACAATACATTCTCTCAATCAAATAACGTTTTACTTTCACTCTATGCATCCTATGAAGGATACATCCATGCTCTTCGTGGGCGGATTGCTGGTGGCCATCGCAGTTGAGGTCTGGGACGTCCACAAGAGAATCGCCCTGCTCGTGCTGATGTTGGTTGGGGCAGAACCGAAGTGGTCAGTCAGGAATGAAAATATTTTTATTTTCACATATGTCTAGCCTGTAATAATAGTTTCTCTATTGAATTTGAAATTGTCCCGCCAGTTCTAGCAGAGTTATCTATAAACATTTAATTTTGGTGTAGCGAGTATTTGTGTGTATATTTATTATGACGTAATACACCAATATGCTTTCTCGTCGTCTCTACGAGTTCCTAGTACGCCATTTTCTTTTGCTTTCGGAAAGCTTCGGGAAAACCCATTTCTAGTTCTTTCTGCACCAACCTATATAAGACACGCAGAATTTTTTGCTAGGGTGTTGTTGATTTTTATCCCTGTGGGTGAATGAGGCAAACAGATAGGGAGGGAGAGGATCTATAATCTTCGGCCACATACGTTTAGGTAGAGACCTATTTAAAATGCTAAGATTGGCCGTCATCTGCTATACATTTTTCAAGCAGGATTCACACACTCTTTAAAATCAAATCGCTATGCACTTTAAAAAAAAAAGTAAAGCAGAAAAAAGTCACATTAAGGGGCGGTATTCAAAATTGTGTAGACATACACACGTAGGGGTCTATTAATATTCTGTATATATTACGTTATCTGTCTATACTCTCAAAAGCAAGTCGCTAAGCGTTCCGGACAGACATATTCCTTTGGGCTTTTATTATATAGATTTATCCATAGCCTATATTTATTTACCATTTTCTCGATTAAAAATCTTAGACCAATAGGATTGTTTGATTTTAGTTTTAAATTGACTTCATTTTCCTTTATTTCCTTCATTTGTTCCATTATTCTAATGAAAACTATTGAACCTTGACCCCCATTTAGCCTCCTTCTGGGGATTGGTCTGGTCACGTGGTTCCTGTCCATGTGGATCTCCAACACGGCCACCACCGCCATGATGATGACCATTGTCCAGGCGCTGCTGGACCAGTTCGGCGAGATGAAGGAGCAGGACAAGGCGCACGAGGCCAAACTCCGCGGACAAACAGCCAGGTCGGTGACCGTTGGTCAAATAGTGCTGAGTGCAGGCCATTACAGGATAACTCATGCAATTAATATGTGCCAAATTAGTTATGTCCCTTGTCTGTAGCTTTACATTTAACTCCGTGGAGTTGATTTATTGAATTGTGACTGAATGTTTTTCTTTGATTGCATGATTTATTAACGAAATGATTGCCGGACACATTGACTGACCGACTGATTGACTAAATGAGTGACTGTTTCATTGATCGTAAGGTTGATTGATTGAACAGCTGATTCATTGAATGATTAGCTGACTGATTCATTAACAGATCGAAAGCTTTTTTTAGTCGATTTGCTGTTTAAGTAGCTCATTGAATATTGACTGGTTGACTAATAAACTGATTGATTGAACTTTTGTCTTATTCATTTACTGACTGGTTGTTTGATAGACCGATTTTTGACTGATTTATTTATTGATTTGTTTATACGGCATCCTTCCGTCTCGCGAGACGATGGTGCATCACCGTGGTTCGAGGTTGCACTTCCTCGTGTGGCTGAGCAGGCCTATCCTTGAGTGACAGTCTTTTTTACAGCCTTTGCACACGTGTTCCATGGACTCTATTTTCTTCGCCTTTCTTCTAGCCCTTTTATCTATGGTCTCCTCCATTCCACTTTCCTCTGCTATTTTTACCCCTTCCCTGACAGCAGTGCGCCAGGTGGACCGATCCTCTGCCTTCCCCTCCCAGTCATTTGTACGTATTTTGGCTGCTCTCATGTCCCTCTGGCAGACATATTTGTAACGTAGGCGTGGAAGACCTGTTTTTCTCTTTCCAGATGCTAATTCTCCATATTATAGGAAGTCCTTAGGGATTCTGCCTGGACTCATTCTTCTTACATGTCCTAGCCATCTTAGGCGTCTTTCGCTAAAGGACTGCGAACATGCTTTGGGCGCTGGCGCGCGTCAGTACCTCACTATTAGGAACTTTGTCCTGCCATTTGATGCCAAGGATGCGACGCCGGCACCTCAGGTGGAAGCTATTTAGTTACGCTCATGGGACGCATAGGTTGTCCATGATTCACTTCCATAAAGCAGCGTTCTGATGACGCAGGCCTGGTAGACGCACAGTTTGGTCCTTTCTGTCAGCCATTTTCATTTAGCCATTGTGGCAGCTGCCTTGCCGATTCTGCTTGATTTGTAGACTGTTGTATTGACTTGTTTTATTGGCTGATTTATTGATCATTGATTTTACGGATTTGTGGACTTATTAATTGATTTATAGACTGATGTATTGACTTGTTTATTGGCTGATTGATTGGTCATTGATTGACTTATTTACGGACTTGTTGATTGATTTATAGACTGATGTATTGACTTGTTTGTTGGCTGATTGATTGGTCATTGATTGACTTATTTACGGACTTGTTGATTGATTTATAGACTGATGTATTGACTTGTTTTTTGGCTGATTGATTGCTCATTGATCGAATGATTTATGGACTTATTGTTGATTTATTGATTGACTGAGTCATAGTTGGAGTGACTGATTAGTTGTCTTTTTGATTGGCTACATTATTGATTGAGTAAATAAAGGGAATTATGATTGAATGATTGACCGATTGATTTATAACGTGTGAACGTCTATTGTCTACATATTGTCTATTGTCTATTGTCCACAGATTGGATCCGGACTCTCCAGAGGCGCTGGAACTGAAGAAGAAGGACGAGAGGGCAGACGCAGAGTTCATACGTCTGAGCAAGGCCCTGTCACTGACCGTGGCCTACGCCGCCAACATAGGCGGGATCGGAAGCCTGACTGGCACGGGGCCAAACCTGGTCCTGTTTGCTGCAGCACAGAAGTAGGTCACGTGGTCACGTAGATAGAGCATTCTGGTTGATGTACGTAGATTTAGTGTTTGAATGGATGTAAAAACTCAAGGAGTCACCTCCCCTCCCCTCCCCCCCCCCCCAATATAATATGACTTTGAGTTTAGTCTTCTCTGATGCGTACGTGACTGTGGTTTGGGACAATAGAGGCGAATGGGCATTGTGCAGGCCACACAACACCCTTTAATGCCTTAGAAATTTGTGAACGCAAAAGCAGTTCCCAAGCCGGTTATGTTAGTTTCAGAAGTAGGCTACGCCAGGTTGACTGTGTCGAATCCCAGCTGCCTAACTCTCATCCATAATGCTAATGAGAGATTCCGTTTTTAAAATCCTGATTTTTTTTTTACTGTCATTCGAACCAGCGACCCAGTCCTTTTAATAATCTCTTCTATAATATGTGAAATTTCTACATGTCGATATTTCGCATTTTAATAAACTGTGACAGTATTTTGTTGTTTTATCTATAGTATGGGTAAATGTATTGCCTACTCTATGAAAGTGTTAACTGTCTTCCTTCATTCTATTTTTTACTTTCTGATGACCTTCAGGGTGTTTGAGGAAGTAGGTCTGACCTCACCGATCACATTCAGTACTTGGTTGATCTACGGTCTGCCGCTGTCCATCCTCGTCATGATGGCTATGTACCAGTGGATGGTGGTGGTCTTCCTCAGATGCAAGTAAGTCAACATCCAGCAGTGCTGCATGGGTACAAGGGATTCTTTCAAAGGTCGTGTGAGACGGTCTACGGCTCCTTCTTGAACTTTGGTTGCCTGAACAAACCAGGAAAACTAGTAACTTAACATCATTTAAACCACACTCTAACAAAAATGCAAGACTAGACTCAGAGTACGAAAACAGCGTAGGACGCAATAATCTTCTTTACGGAAAGAGCGTCTGTAATATTTATAAGTGAAAATAAAAATGTTTTATTATAACAGTTGACAGGGGCTACAAGCCCGGAATAATACATTTTAAGTAAAGAACGGCAACTGTGTAGCTTTTTAACGTTAATTTTCTGTAAAAAAAAATATTAGACTACAAAACTTTGCACGCACAAGACTCAATGTGTTGTTTGAGCGAAGACTATAATAAGATGGACCGCTTGTTCTATGTTTAGAGTTTAAGTGTTGTTTTTTTCCGTGCGCAGCCAATAACGATGTCCTAAATGACTGCTTAACTTGCCTAAAGACCTCCAATGTATACAACTTTTGATTTCAATTTTAATTTTACACTGAGAAGATCATTGCGAATTACTAAACTGGAAGTGTAGAGGACAGGGCGCGATTTGGGAATTCCTTAACATAGTATTTCAAGTTATCAAATAGCAGAATTATCAAAGCAAGCGGTCCATCTTATTATAGTCTTTGGTTTGAGTGATTGCCTATAATTATTATAAAGTTCATTATTGTCATACACATTTTTGTTGGACATGAATATAAATGCATATTGTAATCAATATAGTAGGCCTACAACACATAATAAAACATTTTGTGACATTTAAAATATTATATAATGTAATACATATAGAAATGCATTTATTATACAAATAGTATTACATATTTTATTACAAATAGCATCATGTATTGTTATACGCATAGTAATTTATATTAGTAAATTTTTCATAGCGTAATCCAAGGGTCGGCAACCTTTTGATAACTGTGTGCCAGAGTAAGCTTTCTAATTCATTCAGCGTGCCAATAGCCTAATCGTCACCCTGTTATAGCACTAATTCTCTTGTAGAAGAGACGTGAATTGACTTTTAAGGCCTCTTCCGCGTGTCAGTGAAAGTCTCTCGGCGTGCCAAGTCTGGCGCGCGTGCCGTAGGATGCCGGCCCCTGAGCGTAATCTATATTTGAATGCAAATCGTGATATTAAATAGTGATACATAACAAAGGATGTAATATATAGCGAGCAAAAGACCGAGAGTGTGGACCACAATACTCTTCATTGCCCATTTTGTCTGTGGACCACAATACTTTTCATTGCCCATTTTGTCTGTGGACCACAATACTTTTCATTGCCCATTTTGTCTGTGGACCACAATACTTTTCATTGCCCATTTTGTCTGTGGACCACAATACTTTTCATTGCCCATTTTGTCTGTGGACCACAATACTTTTCATTGCCCATTTTGTCTGTGGACCACAATACTTTTCATTGCCCATTTTGTCTGTGGACGACAATACTTTTCATTGCCCATTTTGCTTGTGCCTTTCAGGGGCGGCTGCCTGTGTTGCTGCTGCAGCCCGAAGGAGAACCGACACCGTCTGGAGAAAATCAACGCCATGATCAGAGATGAGTACAAGAAGCTTGGACCGATCACGTGAGGGTTTACCCTTATACTAGTGACATTTTACACCTACACCGATGACGTTTTACACATATACCGTTTCCACAAATTAAACCAAATTAGAACGAAAAAATATTACATCATGAATTTATATATATATATACTTTTTACTTTTTTATTATTTACTTTTTTTTTTCTTTTTGATAGTATTATAGTTTAATATTATTTATAAAAAGTCAGAAACTTGACAGCAACAATTCATATGTATGTTCCAGGGCCTGAGCGACCGTAAACAATAAAAAAAAAGAATAAAACTAAATACCGAAAGACACGTTCTGACTACAGTTTTTATTGTAATACTGTTTGTTATTTTTCGTTTCTCTTTTAACAAAAATGCATTGCAATCATTTGTTTCTCCGTCATTTTGACGGGCATAATTACTAGTATAGTATCAAATGTATTAAAATGTATTCACTTCATAACTCATACACTGTCTTGTTGTCCTTCTTTCTCTTGCAGCTATGCACAAGGGACAGTTCTTGCAGCTTTCATCACCTTGGTTGTGGCTTGGATCACCAGAGATCTAGGAGGTGTTGGTGGTTGGGCTGACTGGTTCCCAAGCGGGTAATTGTATTACACGTTGTTGTAACTCTTCATTTTTCTCTCTCGGTGTTAAACTCGGTATTTGAGGATATAGTTCTTTAAGGTATTTCTTTAAGGTATTTCTCATGACAGGTGAGCGATAAATTGAACAATGAGCCTGTAATGTCAAAGTTAGATTCAACCATTGTGGGCCACTTCCTGCTTGAATGTCCTGAGCTTACCTACCTCAAATACACTCTGCTCATCCATTAACCAACCTTTACCAACACACTATATAGCAGTATTGAACTACCGATAAAGACATGTAAATATGTTTGTCTGGCATTGACTACAAAAGAGCAAACAGCTCTGCAGACTGGCTGACAGAAGAAGAATCCCTGCCCCCCAGGTGGGCCAATCCTGCGCCATGACCTCCCAACTCATTGGGCCATTATTGACAGTTTAACTATGTAAAATGTATGCTCATTTTTTGTACAAGCTAAATTGCCCTGCGTTGTCCCGGGGGAGGGGGGGGGACAGGCCTGTATGTTTAAGCTACAGATAAAAAAATTATAAACTACAATGAACAGAAAGCTTTAACTCTAATAATTAAAACAAAATTATTTTGTACTGAAGACATTTAGGAAAATAATATAAAATATATATTTTTATCGGGTTGAATATAAGCAAGTCTTTTTATTTAAGAACATCTAAATTGCTTGGTGTTGCTCGTATATTTACTATCTTTTTTTTGTTTAAAGTAATATTAATTAAATAAAAAATTTGTTTAGAAAAAAATATGTAGACTAAATTGATAATCGAACCCGGGTCGCCCGCATGCCATTCTGATTCGTTAACCACCTAGCAAGCAAAGACACATGTCAGAAATGAAATTGCAAAAGTATAATATGAGACAATAAGCTCACGTGTCTTTAATTTAATTTTGATTGGTTGAACACACACACAGTGTAATTTATATATACACCTTTCACTCTAAGTTTGTACCAGATATACTGACGATTTTCCGTTTCACTAACTTGTGTTTTTTTTAACTCTCCAAAGGTTTTTAAGTGATTCAACTCCGTCCATATTGTTTGGTATTCTGATGTTTGTGTTGCCTTCAACATTCCCTAAAGCACTGACCAATAAACTGGACAAGCATGGTAAGCTGGACAATTGTCTCACAAATATATATGTCCGTGCTTTTGTGTGCTTCAGTTGGCGGCCGGTGTCATCAGTAGACTCACACGATACAAGGAATCATGATATTAGTATGTTGCCAACTCGAAAATATTCAGATCCATAACAAATAACATTACAAAGCAGGCATTTCGATAGAATCCCTAAGGAAAAAGGAAGAGAGGCCGCCCAAGTAACACATGGAGGTGTGACCTGGAAGCCGAAATCACCAAAAAGGGTTTCAGTTGGAACCAGATAGAGAGGGTGGCCCAGGATAGGAGAATCTGGAGAACTGTTGTTGGCGGCCCCATACTCTGACAGGGGTTGACGGGTATGACGTCAAAGTAACAACTGTTTACTATTAAACGTTACAATATGAGATACGTTTCAAGCAAGAGCGGCAGCGCGTTGGCTGGCGTATCGAAGGTCGTCCTGGGTTTGAATCCTGGTGAAGGCTCAGATTTGTTACAGGGTAAAAAGGGCATCCCCTGGGTCTACCCAGCTCTGGTGGGTACATAACTTTAGTTTGGCTGAAGTGAAGGTGGCTGGACAGTGTGCTGGCCACATATTCCCCTAGTATGCCGTGGTCACAGAAAGTGATGAACGCTGCTTCACAAGCCGTTCCGATAAATTTAGTCCGTTGGGATTACTTAGTGTTTGTATTATATCTGATTTACTTGTTCATATCAACTAAAGTGTTCTTTATTTCCTCGTTTTTCTTTAGCCACCTACACAAGAGTGACGCCGCTGCTTACCTGGCGACAGGTGCAAGAGAAAATGCCATGGTCACTCTACCTGCTGCTTGGAGGTGGATACGCCATAGCACAGGCTGCAACGGTAAAAACTCAGTCACTGTTATGTAATAGGCTACAACCAGGAACGTAATGATAAGGTTAATAAACTTGGAGAGAGAAAGACAGAAACATGACAACTTCATCTAACAGTTCTTTCTGCTGTGCTTTATTAATTCAATCTATCTATTTTTATATATATATCTATATCTGTCTATCTATCTATCTATCTATCTATCTATCTATCTATCTATCTATCTATCTATCTATTTAGGTATCTATATAAATATCTATCTAGCTATCTATTTACCTACATTTCTATATAACTATCAGCTGTCAATCTGTCAATCTATCAATCAAATGATCTCTCTATCACAATGAATAACTATTTAACCATGTATGCCATTATTATACTATTTCTCTAGACCAGGGGTCGGCAACCTTTTACTAATAGTGTGACAAACTAGGATTTCTAAATCATTCAGCGTGCCAACAGCCTAAATGTCAACCTGCTCTATTATACTAGTTTTATTATTTTTTATAGGAATTAATTTAACTCCATAGCAAGACCAAAGCCAAAAGCAAAAGGAAATTTATAGAGAAAATCGTTAAAGCGTTTTATTTATAATAAAAAACATTTACGTGATTGTGATTATTATCCTTTTCATTTATAATTTATACCAAATACACAATTGTATTACCACACAATACAATTACCACACTTTCAAATCTGTAAACATTATCATTTGGTTGTCAAGAAATGGATCTAGCAAAAGCTTATAATATTAATAATTAGTTTTGTTAGTTTCACTGAGCATTTGTAGGGTTTTGTTTCAATTGATTTGGCAATTCATTGAAGCTATGTGGAATTGATACATTGTATTCATACAAACTGAGTAGTTAATGTAATGTTTAAATAATTTGCATAATATGTTTTAGTCAAATAATATTTATATAATTTTCACCTATTTGTACAGTTTGGTCATTATAAAGTTATAAATTGTAGACCATTAAAAATTAGAAATATTAGCGAAAAAAAAACTGGTTAATTACCTCCCTTTAATTAAAATAATGTTTCTAAATTTGATTCAATAGTGATTCCAAACATGTATTTTTTGTAATATACCAAATATTACTGACTCATTATTATTTCTTTATATAAATACAGTATTATGGTGTTCGTTACAAGATTTAGTTATTAGACGTATACAATTAATTTACGTTAAACAGTTTTAAATAAACATTTCCTGTATTGTTTGTCTATTTACCTTAAGGAGTTTATATTTTTTATCATAAATAATTACGACAATTGCATAATATAATGCTATTAAAAATTATTTTATATTTATTAAATTGTTAAAAACAAATTTTGTTTTAGAATATTTATATTTTAATTATAAAGAAGATGAGCATGAAAACTCTGATAAATGCTCTTAGTCTATATCAATTAATGAGCGTCTAGTCTTGAAGGCTCTTCGCTAATTTATAAAGGCAGATACATATGTAGTCATTTCTGAGTGAGTGAAGTGTAAGTGACCTCTTTGGTGGCTTAATACATCTTTCATGTGATATAAATAATGTATACAACTGTAAGTTGAACCAATAGCTGAAAGTAGAGCGAAAGCCGGGCAATTAAGAAGAGCAGATGACTTTCTTAAATAGCTTCCTTCCAGATTTATCCGCAATCTGGCACATTTCGATGCCTCTTTTTTCATTCCATTCAACTGGCTGCGTTTAAAAAACGCCAATATCCCTCCATTTAAAAAAACAACATCTACATCTAAGAAAGTTGATGTAAGATCAAGCCAGCGATATGTAAAATGAGTCTCTGAATTTGAGAGTCTTGCCTTTGTTTGTAAACTCCGCTTTGGGTGCTCCAATATACCTCTGATAAAGCCCAACTATCTATCTTGATATATACCTATATATAGAAAAGTAGGCTACATATAGTTAAATGTTTTGAAATTGATTTCACTCAAAATATATGCGAATCCATTCCAGTGGTCTAACAGTTCAGTGCTGTTTGACCCCGTCTTTGTCAGACGTTTAACTCACTGTGATGTGTCGCCATGTCACTCAGAAACATCGGCTTCAACAGTCAGTTCTCCTCATTCAGAACTGGAAAATGTTGTTTTTTATTTCATCAATAAAAAACACCCCTTGGAGGTCTCTCGCGTGCCATTGAAAATCGCTCTGCGTGCCAAGTTTGGCACGCGTGCCTTAGGTTGCCGACCCCGGCTCTAGACTATCTATAAACAAAATCTATCTATTGATAAATTGAATAGTTTTTCTTCTTTGTAACTTCCGGATATAACCCACCAATGTGATCAAGATTGATATAACCCACCAATGTGGTCAAGATTTATATAAGCTAAATGTGATAGCACGGACAGTACAAGTAAAGTGACCCTTCCTTTAGATCAAATTTATCATTGGGCACAGTAGCAGAGCGGCAGTGCGTACGGCTGGCGTACCGTTAGTCCTGGGTACGCATCCTGGTGAAGGCTAGGATTTTATTCCCGGGTCTGTAGCTCTGATGGGTACCTAGTTGGGCAAAAGTAAAGGCGGCGGTGCATTTTGCTGGCCACACAATCACCTAGTATGACGTAGCCACAGAAACTGGCAAACGCTGCTTTATCGGCCCTTTAAGCACGGGCAGTAGCGCAATACCATTTTATGCATCATGATAGTCTACTTAGTTTGTTGTAATCGCTTTTTAACTGTTTGAGATTACATAGATATTATGCATAATATTTTTATTATTATTATAGGTGTCCGGTCTGTCCAAGTGGCTGGGCGATCAGCTGATGGTGTTTCGCACCCTTGACCAGTGGCTAGTTCTCCTCATCATCTGCTACATAGTGTGTTTCGCTACAGAGGTGACAAGTAACACCGCCATATGCACGCTGATGATGCCCATACTGGCGCAGATGGTGAGCATTAAGATAAACAAACAAGTAACAAACTAGTTGATGCAATCCAGACGGTAGCCCCGCTTTCTATGAAGGATTCCTATATAGCAGTCGCTGGCAACGTTTTGAAAACAGTGGCATCTGGGCATGGAATGGGTTACCTGAACAAACCAGGAAAACCAGTAGCTTAACATAATTTAAAACCCTAAATAAAATGCAGGACTGGACTAAAACCACTCATGTGCGTAGGCTGCAATAATCTCCAGGCGGCTGGGCTTTGTGCTGGCCACACAATCCCCTGATATGCCTTGGCCACAGAAGCTGGTGGACGTTGGCTTCATGGATCAATTTGGTCTGACAAGATACTTTACTTACTATATCATTGACTACTCCAACAATATTACATCTCTTTCATTCATATTGATAAAAAATGAAACGAAATAGAATATTTATCTTCCACTGAAGAATTCTAACTTAGACAACATCAATCGACTAATTTAGATTATTTTTGTCTCATTTTTTTGTTTCATTAGTCCTTGAGTCTGGAAGTGAATCCATTGTTTTTTATGTATCCTGCTGCCATAGCAACATCCTTCGCCTTCATGTTGCCAGTAGCAACGCCACCGAACGCCATTGTGTTTTCCAGTGGAATTGTTCGAGTTATAGACATGGTGAGTCAGATTTTTTATATATATATATGTCAGTGTCTTTTTGTTTGTTTATAATGCATGGGAAGTAAACATTATATTATTATTCAGATATAAACAATATATCTATTTATACAAGAGGTAAAATAATCAAACTTAAATGAGACAAAACTGTAAACAGGCATACTTATGGACGGTTTGATAGACTTAGTCTAATAGACTGAAATATACGTTTATAGAAAGAAATATAGACTGTTTGATAGACTTTTAGATACATACATTCTAACGAACTGATACAGTAGATAGATATAAAGAGAATCAAACAGAAAGACAGCTAGGTAGGGTAATTGATTCTATATAGGCATACATGCAGACACAATGATGAATCAATGCTAGAACAAATGCATTTCTTCCCAAGTGGCATCCAGGCATGGAATGGGTTGCCTGAACAAACCAGGAAAACCAGGAATTTAACATCATAATTGAAAACACTCATAAAATGCAAGACTAGACTCAGGCCACTGAACAGCGTAGGACGCAATAATCTTTTTTTTATAGAAGGAGCGTCTGTAATACATACGATAAGATAAGACAGACGCATAAACAGAGAGATGGATAGTTAGATAGACTTAACAGTCTTACTGACAAATGAATAGAGGGGTAGACAAATTCATCGATAGATTGGGTAAACAGACAGACAGAAATGTAAATATATAGATATTATAGGTAGATATGTAGAAAGATAGACCGGCATATAAATAATTCGTTGAATAGATCATTAACAAACAAATAGATAGATACAGATATATTCGAGATAGATTGATGTAGATAAATAACTAGATATGTAGCCTATTATGCTATAAGATATTTGAATGTGTCCTACAGGTGACCAGTGGTCTGTTTCTGAACATCATCTGTGTGCCCATTCTGGTGTTGGCCACTGCTACATGGGGAAACGCCTTCTTCCACTTTGATCAAGTTCCGCCAGAGTTTTTGAGAAACGTCACACATGCCGCAGCAACTAGAAATTGAGGCTAACGTTGATGCCAACTGTGCCTATTTAATGTTAACTACGCAGATTTTAACGTGAATAGTTTAGCTCTAGGTCACAACATTTAGTTTTCAAACTTTGTCAAAATGGATTTCTTTGTATAAAATGCCATCTTGTTGCCAACCTTGTTTAATTGATGTCAAATGTGACTTTTTATGTTTCAGGGATTTAGTAGTTTTGAATTTAAACTGTTAGAAGTTAATTGTTGATATGATTTTGTAAATAATAATAATTTTATGGTAATCAATACCGTCGTTCACCATTTTGCCACTTTTGAAATTATTTTTATTAAAATCTCGACATAATAATTTTACGAATTCAGTAACCCACTTACAAAAGGAGCGAAGTCAATTAAAAGTGATATTGCGAAATCGAATTTTTACGTCACAGTTTAGAATATTTTGTTAGGCGCTTCATTTTTTTCTATCGACTATATCAAAGTACTGAGAACTTTTAGAAGGTTGTACTAAAGATAATCAGAATATAAATAAATAAATGTTCTTAAAGTCAGTGGGGATGATTCATTTATTTAAAAAGTTACTTCGCACTTTTTATAAGTTGATCACTCAATTAATGTTGCATAATGAAGTTACAAATTGATGATTGATAATGATGTTGAAAAACAGTGTTGTAACTAAACAATGTTACTTAACAAGTTTATGTATTGTTACTATTTTATACAGGGCAATTATTGTTGTATTGTTAAACTTGTTTATCCATTCCATTGTTTGCTGATCTCAGTGAAAGAAGCCGTATGTCAATCCGTTTGTTCCACACATCTCACTTCTGGAGGTGCCCCGTTTCGCTCTGACGACCGGTTCGCTCTGACGACCGTTGGCCTAAGAGCCTTCTCAATATCTGGCTCGAAAGTATGGAATCAACTTCCCATCAAACTAAAAAAAGTTCGATCGTCACTTTAAAATATTTTTATAGCATTCCAAGAATTATGTTAAACACACTCTATTCTCTTTGTATATATTTATATAATAAACTATATTTATCTTATAACTTACAGACGCCCCTTCGATAAAGAATTTTATTGCGTCCTGCGCTCATCCGTGGAATGAGCTAATCTTTTATTTTTTATTGGTGTTTTAAATTATGATAAGTTACTGGTTTATCTGGTTTGTTCAGGTAACCCATTTCATGCCCGGATGCCGCTCTGGAAGAAAGAGTACTTATACGCATTAGTTTCTCGCATAAGGGATAAGGAAAGTGTTTTTGTCCTTATGTTTATTTGAGCCATGTGACAGATTATTTTCGTGTTTTATGTAGATCGAAATATAGTACATTAAAAGTTTTGTTCAAATCATATGTCAACATACACTCAAAATGTTTGTAAAAATTATTATATTGCATTCGTTATGTTGTGTTATTGCCATGCTAGGTTTATCTAGATTTATATTTTAGAGTTCAATCCCGGTATTTTTTCAACTTGTCATTGAGCGGACAATAATTGTATAGAATACCATGAAAACATTATGGCTAGTTAAATGTTGTTATGTATGGTTTTCCCCTGTATTCATGTAATGAGATTGTACAATATATTATTGTAATAAAGCGTACCGTTCATTATCTGTATATCTTTTACAAGCTTCCACATTTTGTAAAATTATGTACATTCATTTAATTTGTCTTTGTAATTTTAACAACTACAATGTATTATATCTTATTGTCATTGTTTTTTTTTAGTAACCAGTAACCATAAGAACAAATTCATTATATTTACATTATTCTGTATGAAAAGTGTTACTCAAAGTGCCATCTAAATTTTTTTGGGGGTGGTTAATTCCCTTAATCAATATTCAATATTATTTGTAACAAGCAACGGGATATTATATATTATATACAGTGCTTTTTTTGTGACGGTACGCACCGGTACGGGGTACCGGCACCTTTTTCAATGTGTGGAAAAAAATTATTACTTTTCTTGTAATTTAACGTTTATTATTAATTTATTATATTATTAATTTAATTTAGTATATTTGCAGTTGTGATTTAGCTTGCATCGAGGTGCGAACTGGTAGTTAAAAGTTAGACAATTTATCACTGAGTAACGGCACCTATTTTTTTTTACAAAAAAAGCACTGATTATATATATATATATATATATTCCTTGACGTGAGCGATTCAATGTTGTGAGCGATTCAATGTTGTGAGCGATTCAATGTTGTGAGCGATTCAATGTTGTGAGCGATTCAATGCTGTGAGCGATTCAATGTTGTGAGCCATTCAATGTTGTGAGCGATTCAATGTTGTGAGCGATTCAATGTTGTGAGCGATTCAATGTTGTGAGCGATTCAATGTTGTGAGCGATTCAATGTTGTGAGCGATTCAATGTTGTGAGCGATTCAATGTTGTGAGCGATTCAATGTTCTAAATTTTATTCACTTAAAGTTTTAATGAATCGTTCTATAACATTTAATATCAAGACTTCACACGAGTCACTGATTGGTTAAATTTATAAATACAATTATTCCCTGGTAGGCCTACATATTTTTTTGTTGTGTGGAGTTAGAAATCCTAATTATAAGTGTGGGGAAATTTTGTCCCGGATGCAAAGAACATTCTTTTCTCCCAACCAGTAGTTTTTTTTGTTTTTTTCAGTAGTTGAGACAGGAATTGAACTGACCACACATTCTTCTTGCACAAATGTGTGCTCATTAAAACAAACATCTTTTCTTTATGTGAACTGAGTGAGGGTATTTACCTACAAAATACTTTTTGTGAAGAGGGAAACTTTCATTACTATATCAAATGTTTTTATTTTATCTTATACAAGCTAAAGTGCCCGGCGTTGCCCAAGGGGGGGGGAGGAATAAAACAGGGCTGTCAATGCTACGTATAAAAATTCCATAAGCTCCAATGAACCGAAAGCTATAGATCTAATAATTTAAAAAAATCATTATTGTTTTACTGAAGACATTTAGGGAAGCAATTTAAAATAAAAATTGTAATCGGGTTAAAAATAGGCAAGTCTTATTATTTAACAAAAATGTAAATTGCCCGGTGTTGCCCATGGATTTACAATCTTTTTTTTTAAAGTAATATTAATTGCAAAATATTTTTTTTAGAAAAGAAAAAAAAGGTATAGACTAACTGGAGAATAGAACCCGGGTCGACCACATGACAGTCCGACACGTTATCCACTCGGCTAGCTAGAACACATGTCCGAAGGGAAATTATGAGGCAATAAGACACGCGTCTTTAAATAAATCAATTTGATTGGTTGAACACACACGCATAGAGGTTTTGTATGTATAGATGTTACGGGCGCTACTGCTATACAAAAGATTATTGCGTCCAACACACTTTTTCACGGTTTGAGTCATGTCTTGCATAATGATCAGTGTTTTAAATGATGTTAAGTTTTTTTCAGGCAACCCCTTCCATGCTAGTCTTGCCACTCGGAAATAATAAGAAGGTCTACGTTTGTCACATTATCTCTTTTGTAAGAGTATTATTAAACCTTCAACTCAATAAAAAGTCTTCGCTTAGCTCTGCCTTAAGTCAGAATTTGAATAAATATTTGTTGTAAATCGTTTTCACTAAAACAGTTGTATATTCTCAATTTCTTATACATACAAACTTTAGATCCAGGACTTGAGCCCCCAATCTTTTGTCACGTGCGAAATCAGCTACTGACGTTAGATGATATTTTTAGTAATGTATTATTATATATTTATATTCTTTTGATTCATATCCATCTTGGATCTCACAAGGTTGTATAAGAACTTGTATTGATGTTATTCAATTAGATTTGATGTTTATTTTACTCGTTTGATATGAATCTTTTGTGTATGAAATGATTTAGATAAACTGTACCTTAATATATAGGAAATCCACAATCCTGTTTGAAATTGAACACAATTTTATTCCAACAAGTTGAGATGATAAAATATAACAATACCACAGAATACATGTACCAGTATTATATAATGAAAACTTAATCAGTTGAGATTCTTCTATAACGAACTAAGCTGTAATCCTATCTTTAAGAAAATGGTCAAAAACTGTCCTCACACATTAGCGCCCAAACTAGAACTAAACTAAACTAACGGTATTCAACCCTCGTGCATATGACGTATTTTATTGCTATGACGTAGTGTCTAGACATATGCATGTTTTATTCCTAACACGGAAACATTTCGGGTTTAAGATTATTTCATTTTAACTTTAGTTAATAATAACAGAACCAATATAATATGGAAATAAATCTACTCGTAACACTCGCCCCCCCCTTAAGACACAAAGGAATTACAGACAGCGTTAAGTATGGAATTCTTTGTAGAGTACCCATAAAATGAACCGAATTCCCAAACTATTCGTAAGATTTAATTGACTATTGGACAATCTTTTAAAGATTAAAATGAACCATATATTACATATCCCCTTAATAACAAAGTCGCTATTATGGAATCCCTTATCACATTATCTTAACAATGATTATTAATTAAACATTTATTTATCAATTAATATTTACAATTATGATTATTGTGTGTACAACGTTGACCATAAAACTATTACCACCAATAACCAATTCCCACAGAATTGATATGAATTACCCAAATAAGTGGAACCGATTAATAATTGATAGATAATTCTTTAGAAAATTTAATTTATTTATAACCGATCACTGTATCATTAACTAATGATTTTCAGTTATTATATTATTATTATGATGTCTCAATTATGACATTAAGAATATTTAAAAAAATGTTATAATCTCAGCTGATTTAGCTTTTACATAGCATAAAATAAGACATCCAAATTATAACATGACGACATAGAAACAAACAATTTGCAAAACACATCAATAATCAATTGAACAAACACAAGTGTGGATGTATTCAAGTTAAATACCGGTGTGTGTGCAATTGATGTATGCAATAGTTACCTTTTACCTTACAACGTATGATTGTTTCTAGTAGAATTTGAAGTTTTGTTCTGTAATGTTTCATATCGTAATATTTCAAAACATAGTTTATTTATTGTCATATTTACAATAATATATATTTTAATCAATACAATGAATGACATAAAAGAAAAACATTTCATGAGAAACTGACTTTATCTTCTGGTTTACCAGTTACATGCGCGACAACGTGTCAGCGACCACATTTTGTTTACCTGGTAAATATACCACATTTAAATTATATGCTTGGAGGAATAAGCTCCAGCGAATAATTCTTTGGTACTGTTTAACCCTGGAAAGGAAAACTAAAGGGTTATGATCAGTTAAAATATCAATTGGATATGGAGAACCATTGATATAAAAATCAAAATGTTTCAATGCCAGGATTAATCCCAAAAGTTCCTTTTCTATCACACTATAGTTTCTTTGATGCTTATCAAATTTTTGAGAGTAAAAACTAATCGGGTGTTCCAATGAATCATCACCCTTTTGAGAAATGACCGCTCCCATCCCTGTATCACACGCGTCAACGGTAATTTTAAAGGGTTTACTGTAATTGGGTGTTACTAATACAGGTGCCTCAGAAAGAACATCTTTTAATTTCTCAAAGGCCTGGTGGCATTCATTAGACCATTTGAAAGTGCAATTCTTCTTTAATAGATTTGTTAATGGACATGCAATGGTTGAGAAATTTTGACAGAACCGACGGTAGTACCCCGCCATCCCGAGAAAACTACGGAGTTGTTTACAGGTTTCAGGAACAGGGAACTCACGAATAGCCTTAACCTTTGCATTTAATGGTTTTACCAAACCATTTCCCACTATGTGACCTAGATACTCGATGGTTGCATGGCAGAACTGACTCTTAGTCAAATTAATGGTGAGATTAGCATGAGTCAATTTCGTAAATAACAAATGTAGTTGATCTAAATGAGATTTAAAATCGTCACTAAAGACAACAATATCATCGAGGTATGCATGACATTTAGGAATGTCCTGAGTAATGGTATTTATTAACCGTTGAAAAGTAGAGGGTGCATTAACCATACCAAAGGGCATGACCTTAAATTTGTACAGTCCGTCAGGGGTTACAAACGATGATATCTCCTGAGCCCTCTCCGTCAGTGGAATCTGAAAATACGCCGTCAATAGGTCAATTTTCGTCACAAACTTAGCATTACTCACTTGATCTATTAGATCGTCGATTCTTGGTATTGGATAGGAATCAGTTTTTGTCACTTTGTTTACCTTACGGTAGTCCACACAAAACCTCATGGATCCATCGGCTTAAGTTACCAATACGCAAGGGGAAGACCAGTCACTACTACTAGGTGTAATAATGTCATTGTCAAGCATGTAGCGAACCTCTTTACGGATGCATTCTAACTGGATAGGATTTGACCTGTATGGATGTTGTTTAATAGCTTTAGTATTTTCATCTAAAATAACATCATGCTTAACTACACTAGTTCTACTAGGTACATCTCCAAATAAATGGATATTTTCATTAATTAGACCTTTGATAGCGGATTGTTCGCAATCAGGTAAATGTGCCAATTTTTCATTTAGGTTTTTCAGAGCCTTTGTATTTTGCAGTTTGCTTTCTGCCACTTCACGCTCAATTTCGGGTGAATTATTCCCGACTTTAATAACAGTGTTTACCGAGGCAACAACTTTTTGTTCTTCTCTGGTAATGTATGGTTTCAACATATTGATATGGCACACTCGTTGCGATTTCCGTCTATCAGGGGTCTTTACAAGATAGTTAACCTCACTAAGCTTAGCCATAACCTCGTAGGGTCCTGTAAACTTGGCACTCAGGGGTTGACCAGACAGTGGCGTCAGCATGAGAACTTTATCACCAGGTTGGAAGATACGGGTTCTTGCGTTGACGTCATAATAGACCTTCATCTTGTCTTGTGCCTGCAAAAGATTAGATCTGACAACTTTTAATGCATTATACAGTCTATTTTTAAAATTTTCCACGTATGTCAGTAGACCAGTGTCTTCAGTGGATGACAACCATGTCTCTTGTAACAGCTTTAGTGGTCCACGAACTGTGTGTCCGAATACCAGTTCAAAGGGACTGAAACCAAGAGATTCTTGTACAGCCTCTCTGGTTGCGAAGAGTGCGAAGGGAATACCACGATCCCAGTCGTCGTTATGCTCGAAACAGAAAGTACGGAGCATATTCTTCAATGTTTGGTGGTATCGTTCCAGTGCGCCTTGACTCTGTGGATGATATGCACTCGATACTGCATGACGAATACCCAGCCATTCTAAGACTTGACGAAATAACTTCGATGTGAAATTTGAACCTTGATCTGACTGCACGGTTTTCGGAAGACCATATCGGGTGAAGAATCCGATAAGTGCATCAGATATTTTGTCGGCATTGATGCTACGTAGAGGAATAGCCTCTGGAAATCTCGTTGCCGAACACATTATAGTGAACAGATACTGGTGGCCAGCCTTAGTTTTAGGCAACGGACCGACGCAGTCTATAATGATGTGACTGAAGGGTTCTGAGAATGCTGGTATGGGTCGTAGAGGAGCTACCGGAATGGTCTGATTCGGCTTGCCGACCATCTGGCAGACATGACATGATCTGCAAAACGATGTGACGTCACGACGTAGGCCAGGCCAGAAGAAATATGGAAGAATCCTGTCGAAGGTTTTCTGTATCCCTAGGTGACCAGCATACGGTGAATCATGGGCCATATGTAGTATGTCCTTGCGGTATACATTGGGTACCACGATTTGATGTACTTCGCTGCATGTTTCATCGTCGTTTTCTTTCCCTCTCCATTTCCTCATCAACAACTCATCCCTCAGGTAATAACCTGCGGCCATTGTTTCTAATTCTCCTTCATTCTTTGCTTCCTCTTTTAGCTTCCCGATCTCTGGATCTTTGCCTTGAGCAAGAATGAGTAGTTGTCTAGGCGACAAATTATTTTGATCAGTATGACTTGAGTGACCACCTAGAACATCCGCCATGAAGGTTGCTTGCAAGTCAATCTCTGGTGTTGGTTCTGGTTTCTTTGTCGATTCATTAGTCATCTGCTGTTTCTCCATAGCTCTAGTGATAACACATACTGAATTTTCAGTATTCTTACACTGAACAGAGTCTTTGGTTTCTTTAAGTACAGGATGTACCTGATTCTTGGCAATGTCACTTCCTAAAAGTAATGAAATGCCTCTGTAGGGAAATTTCTTCACTATCCCAACAATAACAGATCCAGTGAAGTAATTACTCTTCAACTGTATACGATGTAAGAGTGCCGTGAGTTTTCCAGCCATAGTACTGATTAAGGCATACTGGCCTGTATGAGTCAATTTCGACGTTGGTACAGTATTCTTCAACAGTAGAGATATATCAGCACCGGAGTCACGTAGAATTTTAATCTTCCGTTCTCTAGCTTGATTATCTATAGGTGACACATAGCCCTCGCTAACATCCGATAGCATACACTCGGGTAGTTCTCTGCCTACTGAGTTTCTTGCTACACTACTGCCTCCATAAGTAAACGTTTTATTTACTGATTGTTCATCTGTCACACTCCCTTTGGAGTTGAAACTAGAATGTTCAATAGCCTCGGTCTTCATTTCAAAGACTTTTTCCGACTTTGAGCAACTTGGACATGCGTGTTTCGCCATCTCCTCATGACTAACATCAGATGTCTCTCTTTCAGCTTTAATTCTTTTGTGGGCAGTTTTATTTATGTGAGTTTCAGTCTGTACGGCGATGTGTGATAAAACCACGTTGTTCTTGTTTTTAATGGGTCTTTTCTCTTTATGTAGACTCCAACAATTCTCTTTTATATGCCCATCTTTCTTACAGAATGTACAGGTAATTCTCTTTTGTACAAAACTTGAATTCTCTTGTTTATCGGCTTTTTGTTTACTTTTATCCTCTGTCGATCTTAACTTCCTCTCTGTATTACTGTTTTGAGTCCTCAAACTTGTTCTGTCATTTTGAAAAAAATGGCTATGCGGGTGAATAATGACGTATTCATCGGCTTTTATTGCTGCTTGTTCTGCTATTTCAATACCACGATCAGCCAAATGAACTTTTATATCAGTGCGAAACTTCTCAGTAAAATCCTCCATCAGTATGAGATTATATTGTTTTTCATAATCTTTATTCACATTCTTAGAACGTAACCATCGATCAAGATACTTTTTCTCTAATCTCAGGAAGTCAACATGTGAAACTTCTGGTTCCTTCTTGTACTCACGATATAACTTTCGATACTTTTCTGGAGTTAGAACATAACTCAATAGTACTCTGCTCTTTATTAGTTCATAATCATTGCATTCCTCTGGAGTCAAATTCAATACAACATCTAGAGCCTTGCCTTTTGTTAGAGCTGAACGTAAAAGTACTGCTTTCTTATCTTCAGGAAATTTATAATCGATCAAGTTTCTTTCGAAGACCATAAAGAACTCATCAATCTCCATGTTCTCCATGCTTGGGACATGCTTTTTAAACTTATATAGTTCTACATTATTTGTTTCCTGAATCGTATGAGTTGACGAACGAGACTTTGCCAATTCAATCCTTTCATTACTAGCGATTCTTTCTTTTTCCAATTCCTTCTCTTTCTCTGATTCTATTCTTTTACCCTCCAATTGTAATTCTAACTTCTTCATTTCTAACTGGAATTTCATGTCCGCACTTAGTTCATTCACATTCATTTTAAATTCATGGTTATTTATGTCTGTTTTCAGGGTTTCTGATACATTGAGAACCACTGATTCTTCATTATTCATAGTATTTTCTTCAAGCATTCTACCATGTCTTTTCAAACAATCCTTAATATCTTGAATCAATTTACTCCTAACTGGTGTAACTTCAGTAATGTCTATTCCCAGAGAGTTTGCCATCTCTTTTAACTGGGTTAGTGACATGCTATTTAACTGTTCTGACGTGATAGCAAAAATATTCAATTGCTCCAACGTAAGATTAGCTTCCGCCATGTTTTATATTAATGACGTAAATAGAAGATAAAAAATTCAACTTTACCTTTCATAAAGTCCTTTAAAATATTTTTACACCACTGTTAATTTGTAGAAGATAAATTATAAGGATGGTTGTGTACAAAGCTGAAAACAGTATGTCCGAACACAGGCAGTGCCTCCCACGTAGACAGAATTTGAATAAATATTTGTTGTAAATCGTTTTCACTAAAACAGTTGTATATTCTCAATTTCTTATACATACAAACTTTAGATCCAGGACTTGAGCCCCCAATCTTTTGTCACGTGCGAAATCAGCTACTGACGTTAGATGATATTTTTAGTAATGTATTATTATATATTTATATTCTTTTGATTCATATCCATCTTGGATCTCACAAGGTTGTATAAGAACTTGTATTGATGTTATTCAATTAGATTTGATGTTTATTTTACTCGTTTGATATGAATCTTTTGTGTATGAAATGATTTAGATAAACTGTACCTTAATATATAGGAAATCCACAATCCTGTTTGAAATTGAACACAATTTTATTCCAACAAGTTGAGATGATAAAATATAACAATACCACAGAATACATGTACCAGTATTATATAATGAAACTTAATCAGTTGAGATTCTTCTATAACGAACTAAGCTGTAATCCTATCTTTAAGAAAATGGTCAAAAACAGTCCTCACACATTAGCGCCCAAACTAGAACTAAACTAACGGACTCAAACCCTCGTGCTGACATATGACGCATTTTCATGTTATGACGTAGTGTCTAGACATATACATGTTTTATTCCTAACACGGAAACATTTCGGGTTTAAGATTATTTCATTTTAACTTTAGTTAATAATAACAGAACCAATATAATATGGAAATAAATCTACTCGTAACAATATGTATATTTTCAAACATTACATTAACTACCCAGTTTGTAGGATTACTACGTATCTATTCTTCTTAACAATAATAATACATTACCCATTCCTAGAACGTAAAAAGTATTAAAGGACATCCTAGAGAGATCAAAATATCATTAATAATAATTACCACCTTATGACATCACAATTTTCTTTATAACTACCGGTATGCAACGCTGCCAGACAATCAACCTTTACATTTAGCCCATGCTTATTGAGTATAGAGATCGTTCGGTGGCAGGGATAGAACCCTCGACTTGTCGGTTGACAGTCCAATGATCTAACCACAGCACCAGTCGTCTAATACTGGCCCCTACTTCATGGAAAATTCATTGCGATTCCTATTACCCATTAATATAATAATATGTAGGTCTACTGTTGGGGGATATCAGATATTTAGCAGCACTTGCGTTTACAACATATTTCATCTAAAAACTAATCGATACAAATAGCTGAGGTGTTTTAGGTAGGACTACCAGCATCATGTACTTATCTTATATATTACAGACGTTCCTTCTATAAAGAAGCTTATTGCGTCCTGTCACGACGTTGCTGTTGGGAGAGCAATTCGTCACAATGTTGACACTGAGATGGGTGCGGGGGGGGGGTGGTTGAGTGGGGTTAATGGCGGCTGGTTGTCGTGGGGTTAATGATTACTGGTGGCTGGTTGTCGTGGGGGTACGAAATACCGATGCTACTGCGATCGTCCTGGAAAAATGATTATTTCTCTCCTTGGCTCGTGAAGATGTTAAGAGTATACACACAAACAGTTCTAAGATAAGCAATCAAGTCTCTGGTTACTGTTCAGGTGTTTATTACGTTCGAATATCCAATGGTGAGACATACATATGAAGTTATACAGCAATAATGACACGAGTATAGGCGAGTGTTATGGAATCCAAAGTTAGGTTTCACAACTTATACTGGTGGAAAATGTGAATACTGGCTAGACCGATATATATATATATAACATGTGAGGCGATATACTACTGGACAGATATGAAATTGGTCAGAATGTCTAACATTAGTACACGGTAGTGTTGTGAAAGCCACTTGTAGGTTGCACAACTGTATTAACGAATTACTATTACTGCTAATTATCTATAGTCCAAATGAGTAGGTTGGGAGTTAGCTAAGACGATGCGTCTTCTTCGAGAGCTGAGCCAGCCTCTAACTAAAAGTACAGTGTATCCGTCGAGCGCCAACTCAGACTGCTTCTACAAAAGTTGGGCGGGCGTCTCGTGAGACCAGTCACGTGACCGCTGCTCAATTTGGTTGGGTGATTACATTAATTTGATTTACATATAATTCCCATTGGTCCTTTCGAACATATATTTACATAAGGGAAAAAGGTTTATTGGGGCCGAAATGGAGTTGGGGATGGGTGAGCAATTATACCGCCAAAACTGCGGGAAGGGGGTAGATGAAATACTTATCGCCGCCCGCACTCAGCGGGGTGAACAAGGTAGACGGGGGGGGGTCGAAGTGGGAGGGATTAATCTAGATAAAAGACGATTGATACATACGTCATGCTGAGTGAAGGGAATTATCTCCCTTTGATAGACTTTGACCTGGTCACTCAAGTGGCTGGCGTGGATTTTCGGCCGAGGGAATATTAAGTGGATGCGAAAACATTGACCGTCTCAAAGGGTAGCTAGCGAGTCGCCGCCCTTGAGTGGTATGGGGAGGGGGTTAAGGGGTCTTAGCGGGGGAGGTGGGGAGGGTGTGTGTACCAGGGAGTAATGTCTACATATAGCATGTTGAATTAACAACATGAATGAAAAATAGTTTGAATTAACAACATGAATGAATAGTTAAAATATAAGCACATTAAAATATGGCATGAATAACTAGTTAAAATTATAATGGAATATATACATTAAGATTCACACTTCATTCATTCACGGTTTTAGTACCAGTTTGGCGTATTAATTAGCAACTCTGAATTGGGACTAAAACTAAAAGAGTGTAGTGAAGGTTAAAGGACAGGTGAAGAAGGGTGGTGGTTGGGGTGTTCCTATTGCGTGAGAGAGAAAGAAGGTAATAGTTTCAGACTACTCGTTCTATCTAATCTAACTCTACGCTAACCTATGGTTCTATACTACTATCTACGCTATAATCTATCTATGAGTGCTAGGAGTCACGGTTTTAGTCCAGAATCGTGACACGTCCTACGCCTCATCCGTGGTCCGAGTCTAGTCTTGTTTTAAAAAATGTTAAGTTACTGGTTTTCCTGATTTGTTCAGGCAAACCTCTCCATGTCCGAATGCCACTCGGGAAGAACGAGTACTTATTTTCAAAATAATCAAGAAACCGTTGAGAGTGACTGTTCTTGACGCGCCATTTTATGTTCAAGAATCATGAATTCTAGCAGTGACGACGAAGTAAACTTGTTCTGTGCCGCTGCGTCTGTTCTACAAAAAAGACAACGAAAACGAAAATGGTGGGTGAAAACTTGGATCGAAAGAAGAACGATCTATGGAGCATAGCATGCTCTTTTAAGCGAACTGGAAGACGAAGCTGCCATCTTTGTTTTGTTTTTTAACTAGGCTAATTATCACATGATATAGTTTGCGCTTCCCATTGGCTGACACAGCTTGAATCACGAATCATGATTCCAAATTTTATAACAAGTTCTAAATCTGTGAATCATCGCGAATCACTACTGAAACTGATTCTAGTGAATCGAGTTTCGTGCTATGCAACATTTGAAACGGGGAGAATCATCGTGATGTTTGAATTGAATCGCAGCGAATCACTGATTTTGTTTCTAGTGTGGCTTAGCCTTTAGCATTATCAAAAAACCGAGGTGCAATTTGTTCGTCTAGACTTGACATAACAGTCAATAGGAGATTGCATTGATGTTCTCTTATCGTGGCGTATCAACATTAATTTTAATGTTATTATGTATAGCGTTTACGGAGAGTTTTTGTCAAACACTCAAATATCTCGCAGATTAAAATTTGTTTAAAATGGTCACGTGTTAACGCTGGTATGCGTTAATCGCTTATCATGTACTAACAGGTTGTCATTGCAGAATACTATTATAATATCGTAACACGTTGTCCCAACGAATATATCCAATACAGCTTCATCTAGCTGTAATTATGATAATATTCCTATTCGTTCAGCTGTCGTGATGTAAGCGATTTCTTTCATATTTTATTTATATAAAGGCATCGTTTGAAAAGCGTTTTCTCTTTGTCAATACACACTTACGTTCAAGCGCATGCTACTTCTGGGTAGGTTTCGTTTCTTTTATATGCAGCACAGCTGTGTTAAATTTCTATACACGCCATCTTTTTCTTTCTTAATGTTTGTTGTTGTTCGTCCCTCATTTCCGAGGATGACCACCTCTTCCAGTCGCACTGTAGCCTCTTTTGGTGACCTATCAGACCTATGTTTTCCGCCAACTGTTCCCCGGTCGACACAACATTTCGTCACCTGCTTCTGTTGGACGCCAGTGCCTCCCATCTGTTTGGGTCCACGGCTAGTGATTTTAAGGTTGCGTTCAGACTATCTTTGTGTTACTACTTACATGTAGACATTGATCTAATAGATTAAGAGAGAGATATTGGTGCGCAAAAGATTGCACATTTGGACACGTCAAATGAACAGGGGAATTATGACGTAGGTTTTTCAAGGGACGCGACTTGTGTGATGTAAAATAAAAAAACGGTTAACAGTTTAGGTTGGGCTCTCGATGTAGTAGGATGTACCTGAGAATGGATTGATTGCTTGATAGTAGTAGACTGAGTGTGTGGCGAAATTATTTAACAATACCAATTACACTATTGACAACAATATCTACAATAAACAAGAACTATAATTTTTATTTATTTATTCGAGATTGAAATACTCCGCGTTTCCATCATGTTATCCAGAGAACTTTCCCTGGAACAGGATCTGTCCAGTTTCCTTGTCCCTCAGGAAGAAAACAAAGGGATGGTCAGCGACGAAAGTTTCCGACGGCATGGAACGAGTCTGGCCTCGCAAGTAAGTAGCTGCTGTAGCCACGGTACCAGACTCATGGACTTGTATCACAGCGTTGTGGAGAACTTGACTGATGTAGGCGCCACCTGGTGGGGCATAGACATTTTAAAAATGAAAAGTAATTTCTTTCCTAAAGTTGAGGCAGATTTTAACACTTTACCGAATAATATGCGATAGTGAAGTATTTCTGCAATGTCATCTTAACAGCAGTGGCGTAGCTAGGGTCATCTGCGCCCGGAGACATGACACAAAGTTTGCGCCCCTTCTCGGACCGACAGAGTCTGGGGGCTCATTGAAATTGTACGATTTATATGAAACATTTTCGAAGCATCTGGTATTTTAATGAAATAAAATACAGACTAATAAATCTCTACACGATTGTAAATAATTTATTTGAAAAAAAAAATATTCTACTAATTATACATAGTCTACAACAAATTGATCCTCCTTGATTTGACTGTCGTAAACTCGTCAATCACGTTGTCAAAATTAATATTCTCAAGTGTTTCTCTTTCGATGCTGAGGAGTGCAAGATCACTATGACCAGGGGTCGGCAACCTTTTGCTAATTGTGTGCCAAATTTGGATTTCTAAACCATTCAGCGTGCCAACAGCCTAAAAGTCAACCTGCTTTATTATACTTGTTTTTTTTTTTTTATAAGACAACTTAACTCCGTAGCAAGACTAAAGCCAATAGCAAAGGAAATTTATAGAAAAAAAATCGTTAAAGCGTTTTATATATAATAACAATAATTAACGCGTTTGTGATTATCAACCTTTTAATTTGCATTTATACAAAAAAAAAATAATATTACCAAACTTTCACATTTTTTATAATGATTTTGTAAACATTATCATTTGGTTGTCCAGATAAGGATCTAGCAACTGGTAATATTGATGATAGTTTATTCTCAGTTTAACTCAGATTGTCTTTAATTGCCTTAAAGCTCAACGAAAGTGCATTAAACACTATGGTAGTGTGGAATTAAAATGTAGTAATCATACAAACTTAGTAGTTAATGTAAGGTTTAAAAAATGTGCATAAAATGTTTTAGTCATATAGATCTAATATTTATATAATTTTCAACTACATTTTACAGTTTGGTCATTATAACGTTATAAGTTATAGGCCATTTAGTCTACTAAAAAAGAAAAATAAGAAACACAATATTTAGAAATAATAGCATAAATAAAACGGGCTAATTATGTCCCTTTAATTCAAATAAAGTTTCTAATTTTGATTCAATAATGATGTCAAACAAGTTATGTTTTGTAAAATAACAAATATTACTGACTAATTATTATTTCTTTTTATAAATCCAGCATTATGGTATCCATTACAATATTTAATTATTAGAGGTATACAATTGATTTACGTTAAACATTTCCTGCATTGTTTGTCCATTTAACCCACTTGATTTAACCCGTCCCTGTAAATGCGTTGAACTAACTGAAATGTGTCGCTCTGTCATTCAGAAACATCGTCCTCAACAGTCAGTTTTCCTCATTAAGAACTGGAAAATGTTTGTTTTTTCATCAATAAAAAAACATCTTTTTTCAACAATAAAAGAACACCTATTGGAAGTCTCTCGCGTGCCATGGAAAATCGCTCTGCGTGCCAAGTTTGACACGCAAGTCCTAGGTTGCCGACCCCTGACTCAGACGATCTTGTCTCATTGAAGCATGTAAATAAGACAAAATAAGCATCAGTTTGCTGAAGGACCGCTCACAGCTTGCAATTGAAACAGCAATCTTAGACGTATTTGCAGTGAAATGCGCAGATTCGAAAATACGTCATCTCCATATGAAACAGAACCACTGAGCAGCATTTTGCAGTCTCCGATTGCTGTGCACAATTCGTGACCATTGCCGTCAGTGTCGTAGAAATTTAGCAATTTTGACGAAGTGTATCGACATTTGTCTCAGCGAAGAGTTTTGACGTCTAGTAAAAATCCAAATTTGGTGTTTAGCTTTTTCAGACGAAAAAAACCGTATTGATATCTCCTGAATCTGTCAATTACGCTGTTCATAACACGTGCAATTTCTTCTTCTGCAGAAAGGTCAGCATCCCTTGCTAATTCTCCAGACATCCTCCTTTGTCATCTAATCTTTCTGTCAACCTCGATTCCCCAAGTTGTGCATCTTGTTTTTCCATTGTCTACTGCAACCTGGCTCAAATTATCACGAATTTTGACAAGTTCTTGCTCCAGCGATTCAAGATCAGATGCTGCTTCCTTGAAATTCATAGTAGGATCCTGCAACCGTTTCTGAATACGATCAATTTTTCCAAGTAGGCCTTTGATGTTCCAGAAATGTAACAAAGCTAGGAAGTTAAAGTTTAATATAGCCTACCTGCCAGCAAAGTTTCTGCATCACTTCTGGTGTCAGGCGTCATAGTTGCATCTTCTGATAATTTTTCCAGCAGCCCTACTAGTTCATCTAGTCTTTCATAAATAGCCTTAACAGCTTCTGATCGTGCACTCCAGCGTGTTTCAGACTCCCTCTTCACTGTGATTGGCACAACTATTTTTTATTCTTCCCAACGAGTTGTTGAACGAGAGAAAAACAAGTATATACTTTCAACTGTTCCAAAAAATGTGATAACAACTGGATCCTGTTTAGCTGAGTGTACTCATGCTAAGTATATTCGACTCGAAATTATCCAACCTGTATAATTGTTAAAACCAGATGCCACTTTCAGTATATGAACAATAATATTTGAACCCGAACTGATCCTTCTTTAAAAAAAAAACACACACCATCAGCAATCCTATATTGTGGATGTGTCATTTGTTGTATGAGTAGAATGGTGCCCCTTAATGCTCAATGGAAGCGCCAAAATCATGCTTGCCAACTGGTTTGTAATGAAGATATTTGTGGAGTTCCAAAATTCAATCTTGGAAACGATTTGGGATACATTAGTTTACATCAAGTTAAAAGTAAAAAATTAGTTTTAATACTCATTTTAGCGCCCCCTCACGTGGCGCTTGGGGACATGTGTCCCCCCACCCCTGCCCCTCCCAAGCTACGCCACTGCTTAACAGTTTCTCACATTTTATTGGAATGCAATGCATTTAGTGGAATTTGACGTAAATACTTTTACTGTAGAACTCTTCATGAACTTTTCAGCAAAATTAAACCAAATTATAAAATATAAAAACCAAACTATTTAAATACATCGGACTGTATTACATAATTTAAAGATATAAAAAAAATAAAATGGATACAAGAAAAAAACGACAACAACGTTAACAAAAAGGCCTTATATAACCTTCGATGTTGATTGGCCGAAAATACAACAATTCAATTCAATTCAATTCACAGTCTTTAACTTTTTCAGTCAAAGCCCACAAACACTACAACACAAATTAAATCAGTTAAAAAAAAAGTTTGTCATGCACTATATGGTGCGCATTTTACATATAGGTCTATATTTCATTCGAGGATTTGTTGAGGGCAACAACAAACAAGTGATTCAAAAGAGACACGCATTCAATTTCAGAGAGGTAGTTAGTGGTCATTTGGTGAATGGAGGCAAATGATTTAATAGCACAGATTACACATTATGTTGTTTGTTGCGTGTTACCTCTACGTGTTATACCGGTGAAGATGGCCCGCCCGAATCTGAAGGCATCAACCATGCCCATGTCTGTGAGAGCCCTGTTGAGGTCAATACTGGACTCTATCCTAAACTTTGGGATGGCCAGGCGAGCCTGCTTCCTACTTAGTCCCGTGAACAATTCGTTCACCTTGTCCGGTTTAGCTAGCAATGATTCTGTTCATTGATAGAGAAAGAAGTTAGTCCACTTGTATGTTCTGACCTCCTTCTCTATGGATATGATTAATAACATAGTATGATATCAATAATGAACGTGAGCAGTATTAACAACAGCAACCACTAGTGTACGCATTTTTTATTGTCGAAACGTGACATGAACATGTTGAATATATCAAATTAGTTTATTATATCACTTGAAAGAGTTTTAAGTAACAATTTTCAAAAGATGCATGATTTATTATAAAAACAACAGAATAATAGAAAATTTACGATTTCTTAAATTAATTAATTTTTGTTAACAAAATGAACAAACGAAGAAAGACGGCTGAAGAGCTTGATCAAATGACTTGTCTAATTTTACGTTATTGATTATTCAAAACGACGTTCACCAGATGAATATATAATGGTTAAATGCGAGGTCTCATTTTCGTATATTGGGTGATTGTTAGTTTTAGTTCCTACCTACCTACCTACATCCTACATATCCCGTAGTCTGTTAGACCGTTGGAGCCTCCTCCACTCCTCCCGTCTCTCAGCCGTTCTCATTGCCTCGCACAGTTTTGTACCTGTCCATTCCTTGATATTATCTTCCCAACGTTTCTTTGGTCTTCCTCTCTTTCTGCCTCCTCTGGTGGTACCCTGCAGGATGGTCTTTGCAAGCCCGTTGGTTCTAGTGACGTGGCCATACCATTCCAGTTTTCTTTTCTTGGCTGTGGCCAGCAGGTCTTCATACTTTCCAATTTCCTGTTGTATTCTTTTTCTTATCTGTTCGTTGGTGATATGGTCTTTGTAACAGATAACGAGCAGGGTCCTGAAGCATCTCATTTCCATGGCGTTTATCCTATTTTCCAGCTCCGCTGTTAGTGTCCATGACTCGCAAGCATATAAGAAAATGGAGAGGACCAGTGAGCGCATCAGCCTGATTTTGGTGCTGAGGGCTAGGTTCTTGTTTTAGTTACAACTTATAATTGTAATTGGGGTCAAAGGTTCATCTATTATAAGTAAAGTACCCGTCGGACCAAATGGATCATAGGGCCAGTGAGGCAGCGTTCACCAGTTTCTCTAGCCACGGCATACTAGGGGGGATGGTGTTGCCAGCCCAACGCCCAGCCGCCTTTACTTTACCCCAGCTAATGTCAGGTACCCAACAGAGCTGGGTAGACTCAGGAACACCCTCCAGACCTGGGAAAAAATCCTAGCCTTCCCTAAGATGCGATCACCGTACCTTTGGTACGTCAGCCAAACGCAATGCCGCTCGGCCAACGCCCCCCATACTAAAAATCAAAATCATTTTTTAATGCTAAGCAGAACTTTTAATATGTCTAGCTGGGACGAAGTGCCATGAAACATATATATAACACAAACAACATTCAAATTGTATAAAAGAAGCAAAGCAATATAAATTTATTATAATTTGAAAATCTTATTTGTTGTGAATTTATAAAACTAGACGAAAACATATTTGAAGTACACCCCCACACACAACTGTCTAAATAATTCAAAACAATTCACACAATAATTCAACACAGATTCTGACAAATCATGTGTGACGCAAAAATAAATCTAAAAACTAAAAAAAAGATAAAGATTTTACCTAGGTTAGTGATGCGGCCATCAGTTTGTTTTGGTAAAGCAATGTACATACTGAATCTATCTCCTTTAAAGGGGAGCTCAGCAACATCAACACCATTTGCATTATCTCTCTTGATGCTGATATATCTGGTGTCATGCATCATGTCCACCTTGCCAGACGAACAATACATGTCTATATACAACATTGTAATAATTAATATGAGTTTTTTTTTATAAATCTCCACTACAATAAACCCCAATGTAATTGTATCCCATCAAACCCTCGTTACAGTGAACTCTCGTTTATCGTGGTATCTCGGTTATTGCGGTAGATAGATTCCGAGACAGGCTGAAAATCCGCGAAGTAGGGACACCATATTTACAGTATTTATTTCACGTGTATTCGGACTTTTAAAACCCTCCTTTTACATACTGTTAACAAACCAACCTTTAAAGTAATGTACATATATCTACAGTATGTACATACAGTACACAGGCACATTTGTTAAGCAATAAAACAGTAGGTGTACATAAAAAGAAATAATTGGTTCCTCATATATCGCGAATATATATTTTCTCATATAATATAATGAGAACAATCCGCGAAGTCGTGAATCCGCGGATGTAGCGAGGGTTCACTGTAATATATTAATGGAAATATTATAACCCGGGCAACTAGCCCCGCACTTTTTTGGATCACAAAGTTTGTTACATCATTTACGGATTTTGCTTACTTACTTGGTGGCCGAGCGGTAGAGGGTAACGAATTTTTTACCGGGACTTGGGAGTGCCCCTGAGTCTACCCAGCTCTGATGGGTACCTGACATTAGTTGCGGTAAAGTAAAGGCGGCTGGGCGTTGTGCTGGCCACACATGTCCTAGTATGCATCACCGCCCGTTTGGTCCGACGGGTACTTACTTTAAATTTACAAAACAAAAATGCTACTGCATTCCATGTAAAACATGTATTCGTTACAACTGCAAAGTTTCATTATGTCACAACTTTGTATGAATTCTAGTTAGGAAACTTTGATCAAACGGTGGCGCGTAGGGGATATAATTCCCGATTGTCCCGAGTTCAAACCCTTACTAAAACGAAAGATTTTTTTTCCTAGAAGAGGCAGCACCTCTGGGTGTTAGGCAACCCATTCCACACCCGGTTGCCACTGAGGAAGAAAGAGTGTGTATAATTTATATGCATTTGTTCTCGCATAAGGGATAAGGAAAGTATTTTTGTCTCTATGTTTATATGAGCATTGTAACAGATTGATTTTGTGTTGTATTTCTAGGTTAGAATAGAATGCCTTCAGTTAGGGGTCGGCAACCTACGACAAGCGTGCCATACCTGGCACGCCGAGCAATTTTCAATGGCACGCGAAAGCCTAAAAAAACAAATCAAGTTTCTTCGATAAGAAATTGAGTGCTAGAAACAAGATGACGTTTAGGCTGTCGGCACGTTGAATGAATTAGAAATCTCACTTTGGCACCCCGTTATCAAAAGTTTGCCGACCACTGAGCCTTATGTATTATGACTACTTTACTGTTTGCCCTTCTGTTCTCTAGTGTTTCTAGACGCTGCTGAATGCCCTTATACTATGATATAACAAGTAAGTGCATAAATATACGTTTATATGAAATCAATGGGATGTTATGTATTCAATGTATTTAAATTGTATGAATTCTTTTTGTTCTATATTCTGTTATCTTTCCTTTGTTTAGTGAATTTTATTAGAATTTCTAAAAAAGATTCAATTGGAATTTTCTATTAAAAAAATTGTATCTTCCAATTGTTTCACATTGTTAACTTTGTTATGTTTGTTTTAATAATCAATACAGCCATTGATTGATTGATGAAAAGTATAATTACCTTCACGACAGCGCCACCTGGCTGATGAAAATCTTGACTCCGTGTGTAATATTTGTCAAACGCAGTTTCCCAGGATCCGTTGAAGAATAGTGTGTTCACTAGAACCATTAGCGTTAAACTATCGATGCTACCTGTAGGACAAATCCTGATATACATAAACTACACAAACATTTCTTATCTGATATATAGCATATATATTCTATAAAGAAGATTATTGCGTTCTACGCTCATCCTTGATCCGAGTCTAGTCTTGCATTTTTATTAATGTAATAAATATTGTTATTGGTTTTCCTGGTTAGTTCAGGCAAGCAACCCATTCCATGCCCGGATGCCACCCTGGAAGAAAGAGTACTTATATGCATTTGTTCTCGCATAAGGGACAAGAAAAGTGTTTTTGTCTTTATGTTTATCTGGCTTTGCAACATGTTTTTATTGTGTTGTATTTCTAAATTAGAGTTTAATGCCTTATGTATTATTACTACTTTACTCTTTGCCATTCTGTTTCTAGGTTTAGTGATTTGATTATTGGCGTTTCTCTTGTCAGTTGTAAATATTCACTAGTAATGAACCTTTCATCCTTGTACTGAATTTGTTCTAATTTTTTATGTTTTATTTAGCTGATGGATCCCATTCACGTTATGAACGGTAATTACATATTTATATATATATATAAATTGACGATGATTATGTAATGTGCTGCAATTGATTTAAACAACTTCGATTGGGGTGTGTAATAAAAAAAACAATTTCCTAAAGAATTATAACGTAAGATAATGTTAATGTAAATATTTGAGTTACGGATTGTCATTATGTCAATGTGAACAGTCCTAATATCGTGAAAGTCTTCTGTACGACGTGTACGACAATAAAATTAATGAAACTAGTTAAAAAACATAATTAACATCGTTACCGACAAACAGTGGTTTCTATTCAAGTCATCCCAGCAAATTGCTGAATTTTTCACATAAAATAAACTTTCAAATTTCTGTTTACCTAAATAAATCTCTTTACTTCAAATGTTTACTTTTTAATTGCAGTTTTGACAACATAAATTCTAAAAAAACTTTTCTTAAAAAACATTTTTTTTAACCTCTTCAATCACTTTAATAATCTAGGATTTGTTATTCCAAAATAATTCCATTTTCTGCCCAGAAATTAATTTATTCCTAAGCTTATGCAGTTCTAATACTGTGTCTACCGAGCCGCGGTACGTTGCCGAATTGGAAAAAGCGTGCCGTGGAATTTACGTTGTTTTTATTTTGCAACGGTAAATCCTGGGGCTTGATTACAATTATGTTTTTATTTTTGATGGCCGTCACCTGGTGCTAACATGTTCCTGATCATATTCTCTGTCTTCTTGGCGATGTAGTTGTTGATGGGTTTTTCTGGCCCTCCGTTGGCGGACATGTCGATGTTGTCTGCCCTGGCGAAGTAATTCTTCTTCGTGTCTTCTTTAAACTTTTCGACGATGGCGTATTGTGGATTGATGAATAGTGCATTTCCGGTATGGAGGTGAACATTCCTCTCGGAGTTGTACTACAAAGAAACATTTAAAGTTAAATTTAAATTGGTATGTATACTTTAATTTACTGTTTAATCTCTATCAAACAAAACCAGTCGGGCATGTCACAACTTCCGACCAATGGGGGAGGGGGACGGGCGTTAGGCCAATATACAAAATGACCCAGTGACCTTAGTCCAAGGGGACACAACAAACTCTAATGAAGAATCACCAGAATCAAACGTTTACATAACACCATCCTAACCATTCTGAACCATAAACATACGGCAGTATACTAGCATTTTAAAATTTCTATGAAGTTTTCACGTGAATAAAAAGTCAAATAAAACATTTTGCATTTTTTATGTGTGACTAGTCTAGTACTTAAAATTACTGTTCAAATCCAAACCTGCTGAATCAGCTCTTTATAAACCGTATGGAGGGAATTCCCCATTGACGTCACCCCGAGAGTGTTCTTCATCTGAGTAGCAGTGACTCCACGAGCACCGAGCGAGGTCATTGTCAGAGCCGAGTGGATACTGATGGATTAAAATAGAAATTCTTCGGTGACAAACATTCATTATACACGAAGCCATTATTCGTAGGTCTGAAATACTTTAGAAATACTATTATCTAATGATGATGTAATATACTGCTGTCTTGTATAATTTCTCAACATAGTTACGTCTCGCTGTCTAGGGTGGGCAGTGGGCAGCTTATTACTTCTTGGTGCCCTTCAAAAATCCTTAACTCTCACCCAAACTTTCATCCAAGCAATTTAGAAACGACGTCAGGAATAATTACAAACAACTTTTTTAATTCAACATAACACATAACATGGAAGCTCAACACGTCAATAATAATAACACGATATAAGAAGAACACAAGAAGCATTAAAAAACAGACTAACCAGAAACCAGTCTTTCAAATTCAATACCCTCTACTCTACCTACTGTCTACTGTCTGCTCAAGACTTAACTACACACCACGTGGTCCGGAAACTCCCCCCCTCCGTGCCTAAAGGACAAAGGTCACCCAGGGTCACTAAATGAATGTGACCATCAGTTACAAAGGGAGGTAATCACAACTAAAAGAAACAAGGAAGTTAATTAATTCTAACTTCATATATCACAATATATTATTCCAGCAAAATGACGTTTTTTTAAATATGTATTGGGCGAAAGGTAAAATTCTTTTTAAATTTAACTTGTACGTATAGTAAGGTATATGCAATGTCATTTATTAGAAATAAGGTTTTATTTTATAATAGCGAGTCATGCGGTAATTCTTTACAGGCTTTTACTAAAGTAATTCCAGGACACAGTGGCCGAACGGCAGCGCGTTCGGCTGGCTTATCAAAGGTCCTGTGCTCGAATCCTGGTGAAGGCCGGAATTTATTCCTGGGGTCTGGAGGGTGTACTTAAGTCTAGCCAGCTTTATGGGTACCTGACTTTAGTTTGGGTAAAGTGAAGGCGGCTTGGCATTGTGATGGCCAAACACTCCTCTAGTATGCCGTAGACCACAGCAACTGGTGAACGCTGCTTTTCACGGGCCCTCTGGATCATTTAGGTCCGATGGGATACTGTGAGTCATGCCGTAGTCATAGCCAAATGTAATTCGGTCCTTAGTAAATCTCTATAAATATATTTACATACAGACATGTACAATACGTAGACACACCTACCTATATACAAACAGGCATATATTATATTAATTTCTCACTGACCTATATGGCGAGTAGACAATATTGGTCTTGGTGGGGGCCATTCTCTGGTACAGCCTTTGGGAGAAATCTGCAGAGGCAGAAGACAAGGCCAGCTGCTGTTGATGGTCAGCACTGACCAGTTGACCAACAACTACGAGAACAATGGTAGCAAACAACATCTTGACGCCTATAGGTCGTAAAAAATTTAATATGATTAAAAGTATATTTTTGCCATTAAAACTAATTATAGATTAGTTTTTAAATGAATTTAAGAGATGAAATTATGGTTTTTAATGTTTAATGTGTTCAATATGACTCAATAATGATTTATGTTTTTAGTACTATTTATATAAGTAAGTAAGTAAAGTACCCGTCAGACCAAATTGATCCATAGGGCCGATGAAGCAGTGTTCACCAGTTTCTGTGGCCACGGGCAAACTACTAAATACTATGTGATTATGTGGCCAGCACTATGCACAGTCCGCTTTTACTTTACCCCAACTAAGGACAGGTACCCATCAGAGCTGGGTAGAGTCAGGGATACCCTCCAGACCCGGGAAACAATCCTAGCCAGCACCAGGATTCGAACCGACGACCTTTGGTACGCCAGCTGAGCGGTATTTCTATTTATGGAGTAAATGTGCATGGCGAATATAGTTAGTTATATTTCAAAAACAATTATATTTGAGAAAAAGGAAGTGACGTCATAACTAAAAAAAAGAATCTCTTTATTATATATATAGATAGATAGATATATATAAACTTACTTGTGTAATCACAAATGACAACATAAGACACACATTTAACTCACTGGCTTTGTATTAACCTTTTATATAAGAAAGAGGAAATCCTTATGCATTTACAAATGACTAAATCAGTGGCTCCCAACCTTCTTAGATCCGCGACCCCTTAATACAGCTCCTCGTGTTATGGCGACCCACAACCATAAAACTTATTTCTTCGCTACCTTATACCTGTAATTTGTGTGTAGGATGTAATTTCTTCAAAAAAATTGAACATAATTAAAGGATTAAGCCCAAAAAATATTATATAAATACAAATAGGAAATATTTTGTTTATTTCTAATTATACCACGAAAGTCAATGGTTGAAATTCCTTTTTTCTTATTGGATCAGAAATTCTAGTTGCATTCTTTGCAAAAGCACAATATTCATTCTTGAAATGTAACAATTAATGATGGAGTTTTCTTGTTTTTTGTTTTAAACAAAACTTAACAGTCTCTGCAACACTACGCAACATTCCATCATTTTGCAAAACGCGTTTACTAATACCTTTTTGTGTCCCTAGATAGTTTAACACTTCTGAGTGACTTGTTGTAATCTAAACCTCTTATTTATCCTAAACAAATTAAAATTTGATCGTTTAAGCTTAACGCACTAAAAAACAAACAGCTTAAAACCACAATTTCAAGTCACCAAATGCCAAAGAGGAAAATTGAAAACGCCAGCTGGGTGCTTCCTTTGTCACATCGGCCTTAACGTCCCATCTAAACAGAGCCCATTCTTTCAGCCATCCAAACATTTAGTCACAAGATGTCAACTGTCCAATCACCTGTCCTGCCCAAAACGAGTATCCAATCAACTGCTCTGATTTGCAGAACGTTCGGCGTTCATGATCGACTTCCATGCCCTCACTTTTTGTGGAAGGTCCATTCACGTGCAACTTGTGACACCTCCACGTGCAACTTGTGACACCTCCACGTGCAACTTGTGACACCTTCACGTGCAACTTGTGACACCTCCACGTGCAACTTGTGACACCTCCACGTGCAACTTGTGACACCTTCACGTGCAACTTGTGACACCTCCACGTGCAACTTGTGACACCTCCACGTGCAACTTGTGACACCTCCACGTGCAACTTGTGACACCTTCACGTGCAACTTGTGACACCTCCACGTGCAACTTGTGACACCTCCACGTGCAACTTGTGACACCTCCACGTGCAACTTGTGACACCTCCACGTGCAACTTGTGACACCTCCACGTGCAACTTGTGACACCTCCACGTGCAACTTGTGACACCTCCACGTGCAACTTGTGACACCTCCACGTGCAACTTGTGACACCTCCATTAGAACGTGCAACTATGGGGTGAACTAAGTTCCAATGTATTCCGGAAGTGTCGTTTTACCGCCAACACACTCTGCTGCTTTCAATGCAGTTACTGATTTAACAAAGAAGATGCTTTTAACACAGCAACACTTTACACATGTGTGACTGGTCCACCCTAAGTACATTACGGCGCCAACCCTGTTACATACATCTGTATTTGTAAGGGTAGTATGACCATGTACCTGTGGTTGCTGGTCTATTTCCTCAGATGCAGATAAGTGAGACATACATACAGTTAATCTAGAACATAGGTTTTCACCCTTTTTGACTCAACGCCCCGTTTTAATTTTTTTTCCGCTCACCGCCCCCCCCCCACCACAACTTAATTTTAATAAAACATAAATATAATTAATTCTAAAACAAATTTATTTGTATTATTAATTTAGAAATATAAGAGACTTATTTACTAGCACTATATTATGTAGTTATTAATGTTTAAAATATAAACTCCTTAATGAACAAAACAATTAATGCAGGAAATGTTTATTTACAACTGTTTAACGTAAATTATTTTAATCCTCTAATAATTAAATCTTGTTATGAATGCCATAACGTTGAATGTATATAAAGAAATAATAATAATCAGTAATATTTGTTATATTACAAAACAGAACTTGTTCGGCATCACTATTATTCATTATTGAATCAAAAGTGGAACCATTTGTTAATTAAAGGGAGATAGTTAACCCGTTACATTTTAGCTAATATTTCTATTTTTTTTCTTTTATTAAAAAAAATAAATGGTTTACATTTATTACTTTGAAATGATCAAACTGTACAAAGTATTTGAAAATTTAAAAAAAAAGAGTATATGTCTAAAGAATTTATATGTTTATTTTCAAGCATTACAATAACTACCCAGTTTGTATGATTACTAGGTATATATACTGCTCATTGGTAGTATTAGTATCTTTTTAAAAGCAGGGTTGACAGTCCCGTGAACAAACCACAGGACCAGCCGACCGCACACCATATTTGCCAAATACAGACACCTACTTCATTGAAAAGTCATTGCGATTCCTATTTCTGCTATTAATAATATGTATGCCTACTGTTTGCCTACTGTTTGGGGGATATCAGATATTTAGCAGAACTTGCGTTTACATCACATTTCATCCAAAAACTAATCGATTCAAATAGCTGAGATGTTCAAATTATATCATGTACGATTGTACCGCCCACTTGACCTTCACCGCCTCCCAATCGCCCCCGGGAACGTCAGCGCCCCACTAAAGCTTCTCACCGCCCCCCGGGGGGCGATAATGCCCCCGTTGAGAACCTATGATCTAGAACCAGGCTCACCGATTACTGTTCTGTATACATTAGACATGTTTGTGACTTTATTTGATAGTCTTACAAACTTAATGTACCGTATCTCTCTTTATCTCTCTTTCTCTCTTTCTCTCTATTTTATGTATCTCTTTCTTTCTCCCTATCTCTCATTATTCCTTTTTTTCTTTCTCTTCTTCTCTATCTTTCTGTCTTTTACTTTCTTCCACAATTCTCTCTTTGTCTTTATTTCTATCTTCCCATCTTCCTTTCTCTCTATTTCTCTCGTTCAGACCTCACATAGGAGGGCAGAGGGGGGCATATTCCCCGGGGGCGACACTTCTAGGAGGGCGGAAAATATATCCTAAATATAGCACAAAACAAAGCAGTTACAGCATGCAAGGGCGACGTCACTGAAACGTTTTCCCCTGGGGCGCTACATAGGTTTGTGATGACCCTCTCACGTTCTCTCATTCTTTCTCTGCTTTTTTCTCCTCCTATTATCTCACTCTTTCTTTTGTACCGAACCTTCAACGTGAACCTTCAACTTTCCACGGCTGACTGTCCACGGCTGACTGTCCACGGCTGATTGTCCACGACTGACTGTCCACGGCTAACTGTCCATGGCTGACTGTCCACGGCTGACTGTCTACGGCTGACTGTCCACGGCTCACTGTCCACGGCTCACTGTCCACGGCTGACTGTCCACGGCTCACTGTCCACGACTGACTGTCCACGGCTGACTATTCACGGCTGACTGTCCACGGCTGTATTTACAATCACGACTCATTTTTCTTTTCAAGTTTTGTTTTAGAGGCGGAAGTTAGTTTTGTTGTAGCGACCAAAAGAGAGACAACTCTGAAAGATACAAGAAAGTGAACTCTTTGATGAGAGAAGAATACAGAAAACTCATCACGTAAGATGTAGCATCACGTAGCATGCTTGCTAAATATATAGAATAGCTTTCCAAGAGAGATAATCTAAAAAATAGTAATGATTTGATTTTGAATGATTGACTCCCCTTGTTCTATTAAATAATTTGAATACAGTTGTTGTGCTGTTAAGTGTGAATTTCTGTCAAGCTGTTACAGTTAAATGCTGAGATGGGTTTTGATTTTCATTGAGATTAAGTGTTAAAAACTAAAAAACATAGATCTAGGTGTCATTTCTAAAGTGAGGTATACATCAGAGCTGGATAGACTCAGGGACACTCTCCCTACCATGGAAACAAATCATAGCCTTCACCTTCACCTTCACCTTCACCTTCACCAAGATTCGAACACAGGACCTTTAATAAAGACTTTATATAGGAGCTGTTACAGATTAAATAGTTGGATATTTGTATTTAGGTCAGTAGACCGAAAATTTGAGTCAGAGAAGTATCTAAGGCATGAAAAAGCGGGAAATTGAAAGAGTATAATACTAAGTGATGTTAACAACGTTGACAAGGGGAAGTAAGATGAAAATATTTGACCAGTAGTTGTACAGACACTCCAGTGGGAGGTAGTCCAAGCTTTTTGAGTCTAAAGAATATCTAGACTTAGTATTTTATAAGTTTAAGGAAGAGTTTTTCAGTATGACTTAAGATATATTGATTGTATAATTATGATCATTTTTCTATAAAGAAGTTATGAAGCTTGATAAAAGGATTTTTTTTTAAAATATTCTATTGTGAATGTAATATAACAATGTCATCTACTATATGACGCAGTGGAGTCAATTCGTTTTGGCCTCTGATACTGAATGTAAACTAATTTAAAAATATAACACATAACATATATATATATATATAGAACAACAAAAACAAATTGATTTGTATAAAATCTCAGCATCACTTGGTTAATTAAAAAACGTTTTTTTTTTAAATTAGATCTAGCACATTCTGCTTGGTCTGATTGTCCCCTAGTCTGTATATTGTTACATCTCGCTGTCTAGGGTGGGCAGTTTATCACAATGACTTTTTGATACCCTTGAAGTATCCTTAACTTTCTCCCAAACTTTCATCCAAGCAATTTAGAAACGTCGTCAGGAATAATTACTAACAACTTTTAATTCAGAGCTCAACACAAGTCAATAATAATAACACGATTTAAGAAGAACACACGAAGTATTACAACACAGCATAACCAGTCTCTCAATACACTCTACTCTTTACTCTATAACTACATATCACATGGTCCGGAAACTCTCCCCTTCCCCGTAATCGCTCATGCCAAACGGACAAGGGTCATCCAGGGGTCACCAAAAGAATGTGACCATCTGTTAGAAAGGAAGGTAATCACAACTAAAAAAACAAGGGAGTTAATTAATTCTAACTTCATTCATCACAATATATATACTGTTTAATCTATTTTTTATATTCGACATGTTAGTGATACTTTTTTTACCCCTTGTTTTGGTGCTTTATTGACGCTGTGTAAACCACGTGAATCGATATTGTAATGTTAAGTATTGTAAATTGTAAGTATTTTTTCCACTTAATTTCGTTGTTTTTTTCGTGCTGTTCACGTGACAGACAAAAATTTATTCGGTATTAAACCAGTAAGGTATAAACAATATCATTTCTTCACATTTTCAATTTCTGATAAGGTATACAATATGATGTAATTTGGTCTATCTCTCACAAGTATAGGCCTACTGCAACAAAAGTTGACTTTATAGGATTACATCGGTCCAATCCAAACTATGTTTTCCTATATTTTGTCTTGTATGTTGTCGGTTTATCACATATATACTCTATTTAATCACCATAATATTTTTTCAATAATTTACCATTATGTTTTTTCAATAAAGCACAAAACTATTTATCAATAAATCCTAATGCTACTATCAATAAAACTTAATTTAATACTTAGACTTAAATCTGTAACTCGTCTATAGAGTTATCCAGTGTTTACTTAGTGAAATATCACCTTAAGTACTAGATCTATGTATTCCAGTACTGTATGATACAAGTTGATGAGCTTAAGGATGTAAACACTTCAAATTTACTTGAACGAAATCGTAAACCTGATACATGAAAACATAATATTCATATTGACTGGCCAACCTTGGCAGAGAATGTGTTATCTGGATAAACTTCAAATACCTTGACACTTGGTAAGGATTAGTTTTTTCCCCCGGGTTCTGGAGGATGTCCCTACTTTGCTCTGAAGGTTAGCCTGACATTTAAAAAAAAATCCGTTGGGGGGGAGCATGTAGCCTTGGCGGCACACAGGTCCTCGCCAAGTGCGGTGGATTTTTTTAATTATTTCTAGTTGTCTGCACCGTGGGTCGAACCCATGATGACGAGTTTGTGAGTCCAGTTCACTGTTGACTTTGCTATCCGGCCAGCCTGACATGATGTGGTGAGAATTTATTGACTTTTGGGCTATGTGCTGGCCACACGATTCCATGATCCGCCGAGACCACGGAAACTGGAGAACGTTGCTGCACCGGCCTCACGTCCGACGGGAATATTTTACTTGCTACCTATAGATGGCTTATTACAGGGGTCGGCAACCTACGGCACGCGTTCCAGACTTAGCACGCGAAGCAATTTTCAATGGCACGCGGAAGACCCATAAAAAAAAATTCCAGTCTCTTCTACAATAAAAAACTTTAGGCTGTTGGCACGCTGAATGAATAGAAAATCCTACTTTGGCACACAATTATCAAAAAGTTGTCGACCCCTGGCCTAAGGCATGGTATATTTACTACAGAAGTAAAAATACAACACATGGTCATACATTCCTAATCTGACATTATTTTGTAGACTTTTATAAATTTAATATTCTCATAACGTGTCTTGTATTATTGACATTTGGTGACATTTACATGAATAGCTTACAAAACGTAGCAGCATGACAATGTATTATTCCATTGTTGGCGGGCCATGAATAAAACATCCTGACACCTGTGTGTCTAGTCTGTGAACGTGGAAACCACGAAAACACGTGGGGATCACGATTTTTCCACGTCGATATGACGTGAGCGTGCCCTCTGGGCTAATACACGTCGACTAAAACAACGACACCTCATGGACAGTGGGGCCGCGGGATCCTTAAAACAGAAAAGTTCAGCGAATTAATTACCTTTATCGAATTCAGCTTCCAGACTAGGATTCTCCAACTGGGATGAAGGCCAGAAGCCATTTTATCACTTAAGAGATGTGTCAAGGGCCACACCGCACCCCCTCCCCAGGAACACTACCCTAGTAAACAAAAAACACTTCATACATCTAAACTCATATTATTACTTATTAGACACAAAGAATTATACCAAAGTGAACTATCATTATTATTACTAACATAGTAACAAGAACAGTGAGTACAAACTATATTTGTATATATATATATATATATATATATATATATATATATATATATATATATATATATATATATATAATATACGAGTATTGTAACCTTTGAAAAGCTTGCTGACGGGCTACTAAAATCCTCCTGGTGGGCCGCATGCGGCTCGCGGGCCGCGGGTTTGAAACTCCTTTCATATAAATATGCATTTAACCGTGGGAAAAAGGATGGGGGGATAATTAACAGGTGTTTCTTCTGATGCACCAAACTGTCGTGGTCATTGCATTTGTGTCGTCTGCGTACAAAACGAACGAGCGGCGAGTGTGTGGACCAGATACAGCGTCGTCTAGGAAAGCGTTATCATCTAGGGACTTTTACCCATTGGCGGGAATAGATCACGTGACCATACACCGGGTATCCTCGACCCCTGCGAATGGTCAATTGAAAGTGTTTTAACGCATTCCATTGGATCATAAAATGCTGTCAGTGGAAAATATGATTGGTGAGTTTTACATTTAAAGATTCAAATAATTTATTAGCATAATACATGCCAAAATATATGCCAAAATATATGCCAAAATATATACCAAAATATATGCCAAAAGTCTCTCTTTCTACATTGAACATTTTATCTTCTTACACTTATCTTATCTTTATCTTAACTTATATGCTACATATGCTCCTTCTATACAAAATTATTGCTTCATACACATATCCGTGATCTGGGTTTAAAATTTGACCATGGAAACTAATTGTTATTTGCTGGTATTCGTAGTTAGTCCTGGCAACCCATTTCATAAACGAATGCCACACGAAAAGCGAGATAGTTAATACAAATGAATAATTGCATAATATATTTTGAATGAGAACAAAGTTTTAATTTGCTTTTTATAGTGTTGTATTATAATTTTTTTTTTTTTTTTTTAATCTTGCATTTATATGTTCGAATTTGAAATTGTTAACCCTTTTTATTTCTCGGATTTTAAAACCATTTTTCCTGAAGTGTGTGATGTATGAGGTTATAGCCTAATTAATTTACTCCCTTGTTTTATTTAAGTTGTGATTACCTTCCTTTGTAACTAATGGTCGTATTCTTTTGGTGACCCTGGGTGAACCTTGTCCGTTTGGCATGAGCAACCATGTGGTAGAGTAGAGAGTAGAGTGTATTGAGAGACTGGTTAGTCTGTGTTTTAATGCTTCTTGTGTTTTTCTTAAATTAAATCGTATTATTATTATTGTGTTTCAATGTTATGTGTTTTGTTGATTTAAAATTGTTAGTAATTATTCTTGCTCATGTCGTTTCTAAATTGCTTGGATGAAAGTTTGGGCGAGAGTTAAGGATTCTTCAAGGTTATCAAAAAGTCATTGAGATAGACTGCACACACTAGACAGCGAGACGTAACAAGTGTTACTGAAGTTAGTGATTTTATTTTTAGTGTCACACCTGTCAGGTATGATTGTTCACTTTTAAGTTCACGTTTTATTCATTCCCAATAATTACTTTACATTTTTGTAATTTGCCCAAGACACACACAAAAATATTTCCTAATAATTTGTGAATTAGATTGCTCCACTTTCTTGAGTCAAGAAATACAATATGATTGTGTACCTTTCACAATGCCCAATCAATTTCACTTTCCGCAACTGATGTCCTACACGCTTTTAAAGGAATCCTACATTTGACTTATTAAAAACGTCCATTTGACTTAGTGAAAACTTCCATTTGACTTAGTGAATATTTCCACTTGACTTGGTGAAAACTTCCATTTGACTTAGTGAAAATTTCCATTTGACTTAGTGAAAACATTCATTTGACTTAGAGTAACATACTATACAGCAGGAAAATGGAAATTTTTTTTATATTATTAAGACAGGTATTACGAATCACTATGTTATAATTTAGATATGAACACCAGTTTGTCAAACACAAAAGTCTGCGCTCTATCCGTCGGACCACCACTTTATACGGATGTCTATTTTTAAAGTTAAAATATTGTATTCACCTATATTATAGGAATGAGATAAACGCACGGCCCAGGCAATGGAACATGACCTACTTTTGGAGACCTATCTCTTCGGATGCAGGACTGGCAGCGGATCGCCACTACCTGGTCAGGATCTTAGTGACATGTTGAATTCGTCGAATGACGCGTCGCAGCATGAGATCGAAATGACACCGTTGCTGAATGACATTTCAGAACCTGACCGCCCAGTCAAGTTGTCAACGGGAGTATGATGGACAGCCAAGAAGACAACTTGAGCCAGGAAACGGCCAGCAGAGTGTTAAGGTAAATGAAAAGCTTCGTACAGTAATGTTCATATTAATAAAACGACATTACTTAGAGTTTCTTATCTTATACATTTCAGACGCCCTTTCTATTACGAAGCTTATTGCGTGCTACGCTGTTCCGTGGTCCGTGTGTAGTTTAGCTTTTTTTTTAGTGTTTTATATGATGTTAAGTTACTGGTTTTCCTGGTTTGTTCAGGCAACCCTTGTGTCCGGGGAGAAAAGTAATCCTTTCTGTAAGAACAGTTTAAGTAGGGCAGCATATCGTGAAGGGTCAAGACGTTCGAACTGTGTTGAATAACCGCTGTATGACCAGTTTCGTTCGGGCACAGGGCATGTGAAGGGGATAGTTAGGTAGTGAAAGAACAGATTGTGTAATAACCAGGATACAACGAGGGAGTCGAGTGTCCAGTGTCGACAGGTGGCAGTTGAACAAAGTGTGTAGAAAGATGTTCATATTTTATGGTGGATTAAGACTACTAGTGATTTTGGATGTAAAATACTAGTGGTTCTAATGTGATGTCTTGGATTAATTGTCTTATGGACTGTTAATGTATACGTTTAATAAAATAATTCATTGCTGTAACGCAGAGTTGGAAGAATTATTCTTTGTGTTATGTCGATGGATTGCATCATAGTATATCTTACTTCACACGAAGTACGCCTACATCAGACATTCACAATATGGGAATGTGACACTAGCCTTCACCAGGTTTCGAACCCAGGACCTTCGGTGCGCCATTCTATTAGCTATGATTATTTTCCTAATGTTTGCTTTAGGGGAAAAGATCAACTCACAGAAGAAGAAAAGGTGTCCATTGAGCCAGGAGGAGTAACCGTGCAGCGAGTAACGAAATGGGAACATATCAAGTCACTGTGTGACTTGGGAGTTGTCGTTCTTACCCCTGTACTATTGTCACCAATATTACTGTGAGTAGATGAAGAGGTAAATATTATATAGTGGAAAATAGTAAATAGTAGAAAATATTTCTTTATTTTATATCGTAAACACATTTTTACTTTTAATAAACCAAAGACAATATATAATAAGATAATAATAATAATAATAATACTTGTTTTTATATAGCGCTTCTATCATGCTATTAGCATGCTCAGTGCGCTCTAGTAGATTATTACGTCTACTAGTCCCAAAACTCCTGCAGGGCGACAGGGATCCGCCGGTGGCAGGGCTCGAACCCGCGACCTCTCCGATGGTTTTTGGTTGACAGTCCGGTGTTCTAACCGCTGGACCAGCCGGATTGACCGCTTGCTTTTATATTTCTGCTATTTGATAACTTGAAATACTCTGTTTGGGAATTTCCGATCATACCCTTTCCTCTAGACTTCCAGTTTATTAATTCGCTGATTTTCTCAATGGAAAATTAAGATTAAATCGAAAGTTGCATACAGTTGAAGTGTTTAGGCACGTTTAGGAGTCATTGGGACAACGTTATTGGCTGTGCACGGAAAAAATAACACAGGGATACTTTTAAGTTGAACTTCTCGTATCACCGCTAGATGTTCGTGGGTGTTTTTGACCCCAACAATATCAAACTATTGACATTTAAAACCAAATATATATATATATATAGGCCCTATAGTTTCAGAAAGAAGCACGATGTGGCTACACAATCCTCCTGATGGCCGTGTACTGGATCACGGAAGCCCTGCCCCTGGCGGTGACCTCACTGTTGCCCGTTTTTGTATTGCCCATTTTGGGCGTCATGACTACCAAACAAGTTTCCAGCGTTTACATTAACGTAAGTAGGACGCATTGATTGTAATTACGCCAGGTGAAGTGCCCATTGCAGGCTCGCAGATGTACAGGAATGACCTTGGTTCACGGGTAAAGTTGGCCTCAAAATAAGTTGGGCGTGTGTGGCCAACACACCGTTGGATCCCCATTTCTCGTTGTTTTGGAGATTAAATAATGCTTAGATGAATGCTGGGATATGTATTTAAGCTTATTCGGCTCTCATGGTTTTCCAACACACATCTACGAAAGTAACCGAGGGTGTGAGTTGTACTGGACAGACAAACCTCTTGTTTGTAGCGGCCACAGAACATATTCAGCACTTATTAAACGAAAAGCACCGCTAAGCGAGATTCTAGTTGTGTTTTACTTTAATTAAGCCCTCAATCTATTCTTTGAAAATCTAAGACAATAGACATTTCGTAGTCCCTGCAATTTCAAGCATAATAATGTAAGGCAGGGATCGGCAACCTAAGGCACACGTGTCAGACTTGTCACGCGGACCGATTTTCAATGGCACGCGGTAGACTCCAAAGCTACAATCCAAGTCCCTTTTAAAGAAAAAGGGCAGTTGACTTTTAGGCTATTGAAAGAAAGATATATATATATAGTTGCCAACATCTGATGTAGTGCATTTTTATATATCTACATGTGCATCTTAGTGCATGTTTATATATCTACATGTGCATCTTAGTGCATGTTTATATATCTACATGTGCATCTTAGTGCATGCTTATATATCTACATGTGCATCTTAGTGCATGCTTATATATCTACATGCACATTCCAAACAAAAGTGTAGCTGGTGCCATTTATGTCCAAAATTTGACCAGTAGGCCTAAGAACTACTAGCAGACCTGCCTAGTTTTACCTTTTGTAATCGTTACTAATTTTTTACCTGTATTTTTTCCCTTATTGCAAAATTAATAAAAATCTTGAAATTAAGTCGCCAAATAACTCACATATTTTTTATTTATTTATACTTTTTGTTTTGCACAAATCTTAATGCTGCCAACTATTCCAATGGTTTAAATTTTAGAAAAGTTTGATGATCTCTTATCGGTTGTACTAGCTGTGACAACTGCCAACTTTCATTGCGTTTGTAATGGTATTTCCAGCACTTAAAAAAAACAATTGACATAATAAAAAATTTAATGTGTTGTTATTTTTGTTCATGCACCCCAGGACGTGACCATGCTGTTACTAGGTGGTTACATAATGGACATAGCAACGGAAGTGTGGGGTGTCCACAGACGAATGGCCCTGGCGATACTTAGAATTGTAGGGGCGGAGCCTAAATGGTAGGTTTTAGGAATCAAGTTCTTAGATAAACCAATAGCCAAAAAGTTTAATATCAAATGTGTACCTAATTAACCATTCATTAACAAGCATTCAAAAATATAGCTCAGCAGTCAAAATGTATACTAGTAAATTCTCTGTATTCATATCATAGTATATCTTTATTTAATAGTATATGTTTTTGTATATACTTATTATAGGGCTATGTTGTTTAATGTACTTAGAATATATGTTGTTTTATATACTTGGTAGGCTTATACATTGTTGTATATACATAGTATATGTTGGTATATATAGGCCTACTAATTATTTGTTGTTGTATATACAAAGTATATGTTGGTATATATAGGCCTACTAAGTATTTATTGTTGTATATACATAGTATATGTTGGTATATATAGGCCTAATAAGTATTTATTGTTGTATATACATAGTATATGTTTCTATATATAGGCCTACTAATTATTTATTGTTGTTTATACATAGTATATGTTGGTATATATAGGCCTACTAAGTATTTATTGTTGTATATACATAGTATATGTTGGTATATATAGGTCTACTAATTATTTATTGTTGTATATACATAGTATATGTTGGTATATATAGGCCTACTAAGTATTTATTGTTGTATATACATAGTATATGTTGGTACATATAGGCCTACCAAGTATTTGTTGTTGTATATACAAAATATATGTTATTGTATAAGAGACATTATGTATATAGTTACTGGTGTAGTGTTGCTAAGTTGTTACTGACCTGTGTTATACTATCTCCTCCAGTTTGCTTTTCGGGGTAGCCCTGGTCACGTGGTTCCTGTCCATGTGGATCTCCAACAAAGCGGCCACTGCCATGATGATTACCATTGTGAAGGCCTTAGTGCAACAGTTACAGCAGCTGGTGGACAGTGGACATCTCGAGGTGCTTCAGAAGGATTCCTCCAAAGAAAAGTTCAGTGACAATCCGAAGTCTGTTTATCATGTTTTATAAATACAGTTGACTGTGTCTGGAAATGTCGATTCCCATTGGTTACATTAAAGACAAGGGCCTTAATTTTACTTTTATTTTACTTTTGTGAATTACCTCCCTTAATTTGACTTCCCTAGCTGAGTGGTTAGATTTAGGTGACTTGGGTTATAAGTAATAAAGTATCTAATTTAATCATTTAATCATTTTTACAACCAAAAAAAAATAATTATTTAAATTACAATTTGAAGATGACAACATTTATACTGTATATATAAGGTCCTATATTTTATTTTAAATAGAAAAACTTGTGTGCCATTTGATTTTTTTTAAATGAGTTTAAAACAAAATTAAAATCACACTTTTTCAATTTATTTTAATAGCAGATGGTCAATGTAAAGCGCATTCGAAGACTTTGTTCTGAAAAGCGCTATGTAAATATGTAATATTTTACTAGTATTATGAAGTATCAGAAGATTATTGCGTCCTACGCATATCTGTGGTTTTAGTCTAGTCTTGCATTTCGATTAGGGTATCAAATGATGTTATTTAATTAGTTTTGCTGTTTGTTCAGGTAACCCATTCCATGCTCGGATGCCGCAGTATTATATAACTTAAGAATACCTATATTTTATTTGATGACATTGTACTATAATGCCGCCATTAAGGTGTGTCAATAAACTGACATTTCCAGTTACTTCCCCTTTCTTTCCATCCTTTTTTTTTTGCACAGCATATTTGTACAACACCCAGTAGCCAGGATAAATGAGAAGTTTAAACGTCAGGCCGAACTTCTGCGACTGAGTAAGGCCCTATCACTGACCGTGGGCTATTCTGCCAATGTGGGTGGTATTGCAAGCGTGACCGGCTCTGGCCTCAACTTTAACCTCTACTCAATAGCCCAGAAGTAAGACTGGACATTGGTTGTAATAGGGACAATACCTTATAAGAATTATTTCATTCTTACAGAATACTTACAGAATACTTACTGAATCGCTAAATACAGTCTATGAACCGAATAGGTCAATTACAGAATTTAAATAAAACTTTTTTTTTAATACAGTAGTGATGATACATAGAATTGAATTAGAATAATTAAAATTTTAATATTTTACAAACAATAAAATTGTGAGGCCGGCTGGTCTTGCGGTTAGTTCATCGAACTGTCAACCAACACGCCAGTGGTTCTATCGCTGCCGTCGACCGATCCCTGCCGCCCTGCAGGAGTTGTGATTTAGAAGGAACGTCTGTAAAGAGGGGCATACATACATTATTTTTTTAAAGAATGGCATAAATTCAGATTTTACAAAAATTGGATTAAATATAGTATACTTAAAAGAAAGTTAATAAATCTAATTTATTTAGTTGCACTATGATATCAACTTATATATCAAATATATGATACACAATAAATATTTATAAGACTAGCCTATTAGAAAATGTCTGCGCACTTTTTTTAAGTTTAGTAAAGAGGTTAAAGTAATAAAGTAAATTCATTTTTTGATTGGTAAACTAGTTTTATCCGGTAGAGTTTTTGGCGACGTTGGTCTTCAGTCCCCAATCACCTCCAGCACCTGGTTGGGCTTTGGACTTCCGCTGTCCATTCTGTTAGAAATCTTGGTCTACACCTGGATGTTTGTCTTCTATCTCAGATGCAGGTCAGTGATATGAAGTGACAAGTTGATATAAGAGATACGTTAGAAGGTTTTATTTGTTGCTTTGTGTGTCTAGCATGTTACAATAGATTTTATTTGGAATTGTCTCGCTAGTTCATTTAGAGTTATTAATTTACATTTAATTTTGGTGTAGAGATTATTTGCGTAAAGTTGTACACTTCGTTATTTATTCTGACGTAATAATACCAGTAGGTGTTCTTGTAGTCTCTACAACTTTATAGTAAGCATTTTCTTTTGCATTCTGAAAATTTCGGGGAAAATCCCTTCTAGCACTTTCTGCACTAAACTCTATATATGACAAGCAGAAGTGAAGTTAGGCTGTTATTGTTGATTTTTGCTTAGCTACAAAGAAGCTATTTATTATTAACCAGTATTGAATGTTATTATTGTACATAAGTTCAAGCAGTAAATTCTTCTTTAAACATTCATTGTGTGGCTTGAGTGTATTATTTCATAGTGACAGGGTTCGGGAACCTTTTTGTCTGAGAGAGCCATGGATACTACATATTTTGAAACGTAATTCCGTGAGAGCCATACATTATATTTAAAACTAAAAATTCAAGTCAATGTGTTCATTTTGTAATTTCAACACTAAAAGTAATTATGTCTCTGAATTCTTCTGATGCTGAGCTGCAATAGACTTTAGCTCATTTGTAGAATGGCATATTGATATGCAATTAATATGTAGATCAAAAAGTCTAAAAAAAACATTTTTTTAATAATCGAACATTTGTCTGCGAGCCAGATGCAGCCATAAAAAGAGCCACATCTGGCTCGCGAGCCATGGGTTCCCGACCCCTGATCTAGTGGCTTGAGCTTATTATTTCATAGTGAACAAGATCCCAGACAGACGACAGAAGACCCGGGTTTTTGAACATTCATTGTCGAACCATAAATTATGTTTTTCCTTAACTCAACTAATGCTAATTCAAGGATTGATTAGTTGGCTATAGAAGTATAAAGTAACAATGTCATCATTTAGTGTTTATGGATAAGCTCAACATGAATGTACTGATCGAGAAGACTCCAATTGATGATTAGATTATTTCATTACTTGTATGAAGATCAAAGCAATTGATGATTAGATTATTTCATTACTTGTATGAAGATCAAAGATCCCGAATGTACTCGTCTTTGTATTCACAGCCGTGGCTGTAGCACTAGCCGAGGTAGTAGCTGTAGCCGTCACTGTCTCTCGAAATCTGGTCAGCCGTTGGATGCCATGAATGCGGTGATCATAGAGGAATACAGCAAGCTAGGCCCTATCAAGTAGGTCAACAAACAAAGTGCACTTTGATCTTATTTTAGCGACAGAGAAGCTTGTCATTTAAGATGCAATGTCATCAAATGGCTTATTATAGGGATCGGCAACTTAAGAAACACTTGGCCAGACTTGGCACGCAGAAAGATTTTCAGTGGTACGCGAGAGACCTCCAAAAATGTCTTAATGCAGGTCAAAACAACGTACGTCAGCATAATTAATTTGTGCAGGTTGGCGAACTACATGAGAATCACACTGGAAGTCGACTGTTTAAAGTTCAGGAATGTTTGTATGCAAAGCTCTCATCATTGGACTTGCGCTCTGTGATGGAATCTATTGTTAAGAAAGACAATTTTATAAGAGCATATTGCTGAATTTATATGTAGAAATAATTTATAAGCAACACTAGTTATTAAAAAACAAAAATAACTCGTTTGGCATCACTAGAAGAATTTAATTAAAGGGAGATAATCAGCCCGTTTTCTTTGTGTTAATATTTCTATGTTTCTCTTTTGTTTAAAAAAATAAAAGGCTTACAATTTAAAACTTTAAAATAATTAAACTATAAATATAGTTAAACAATATATAAATAGTGTATGACTAAAGAATTTATATGTACATTTTCAAACATTACATCTACTACCCAGTTTGCATGATTACTACTTATCTAATCTACTTTAATGTAGTTGCTTTGGAACCTTCTATGGGCTTAACAGTAATGATATATTAGCGAGAAATTAACAGTTTATGCAATTGGAACAAGAATATCATAGTAAACTATGCCAAGATGGCGGTGATGCTAATTTTTGTTGTGTAATTCTTGAGTATTAAGGTATTTATTTATGTTATGATTCATTGAACTAAATCTCATAACGGTGTTCGGAGAATATTGATTGAGTGTAGCTTCAACGACTGCGGAGTCGGACTGCGGCGTAAACAAGTTTCCGGTGGATAATACAAAACATTCCACGGTTGTGATATTCTATTAATGCTAGTGTATGCAAAGTGTAAATATCCGTTCTGTGTGGAGAACTCTTATTGAGTTACAATATCCGGTCATCAGTATTTGACTTTTTTTGTGGAGGTACAGCTCCTGTATGCACTGTGTACAGTTGTGGTAACCAGTCATCTGTTTTGACGACTGCAGAGACGGGCTGCTGCAAAGAGTTGAGCAATAATACATTTAAATTTACTGGTGGGGTCTTATAACTGTATTTTCTTCCCTTTTGTGCACGATGGCAACTGTGTCCTTCGCGGTGGGCAAAAAAGACCTGGAGGGTGGTTTGGTGCATGCACCTGGCACCCTTGGTCTTAATTTAAGTGGCCTGGAGGCCAGAAGAGTGTCGTTGGCTACGCTGATGGCCACTCTAAAGTTAAGTGGCCAATCGGCGTTGGCTATATATCGTTTTGAAAACCCTTTGTTGTGGTTCTTAAAAACCACACAACAAGAGTATGATAGAATAGTTAACAAGACTTTTGGGACGGATCAGACTTTCACCGTATCGGTACTCCCGCTGGAGACCGAGAAGGTGAAGGTCATCTTTCATTGGCTATCTGCCAACATAACAGTCACTAAGGTGAGAGAAATGTTTCAGGCTCTGTCTGAGCCGGGGACAACTCCCCAAGTCCAAAGACTGCCAGGGGCGGCAGACAAGTGGGGTGGTTTCATAACCCCCAAAAAGGGAGTGGAGTTACCCCATTATTTAAACCTGACGTACGAGGGTCTCCCTCGTACGTATAAAGTTCTGGTCACAGTGCCCGGACGTAGACAAAATTGTTACAAGTGTGGGCTGAACACTCACTGGCCCAATCAGTGTAAGAAAATAATGAGATCTTATGCGGCGGTGGTAACAGCGGCTACGGTCACATCTAAGCCGGCACCAGTTTCAACACCACCACTAGCAGCGGCTAAGGGTGCGCCCGGGAAAACAATCGTAGATGATGATGGTTATACCCTGGTGACTGGCAAAAGGAATAATAATAATAGCCTTCCCCTTTCCCTGTTGGAAACGGGTACTGTACCCAAATCTCCCTCCATGAATAAAACTGTGGGAAGTCCTAAAATTCCTCCAAATGAAGTGAGTCAAAAAACAACCCCTTTATCGAGTACTCCTTCAACCCCTTTATCCCCCAATAAAACACCCACTAAATCTCCAAACAAAATACCTCCCCTTATGTCGATGTGGGAAGTAGCCCAGGCCAAAAAACGGCAATATGAGGAGAGTGATGAAAGCCCCAAATCTCTTCCTAGTTCTCCCTCAAAACGCTCTGCTGAGTCAAGCAGGAAAAAACTGTTCCACTTTTCAGCAGAGTCCCCAATAAGCTCACTGAACAGTGAAACTTATATCAATGACCAGACAGAGGAGATGGATTTGATAAAATCGCCACTTCCTCTGGTTATAGACGAAGACGATAAAGATGACAAACAGTAGGTTAATAATCAAACACTCTCTAATTGAAGAATGGCGGACATAACAATAGTCACGTTAAACATACATAGCCTTAGGAACAAACAGAAATACTTAGTTCACCTTGCAAGGAAACATAAACCCGATTTCATCTTCTTGCAAGAAACCAACATAAACAAACAATTTACTGCAGACAGATACATAACAGAAATGGGTTTCAGAGATAGCATTTTTAGTTTAGGTATATTCGCTAGAGGAACAGCCATAATTCAAACGTCAGATAAATACAAAGTCACACACAAGCATAAAGATAACCAGGGTAGACTCACTATAATTAGAATAGAAAACAGTAACAATAAATATACACTAGTTAACATCTACGCTCCTACACAAAACACAGAAAAACCTGCCTTCTTTGATAATTTAAATGACATATTAAATACAACATATCAACATGATAAGCTTATAATAGGTGGAGACTTTAATTATACACATGACGAACTTGACAGAGTGAACACACTTAACAAAAACAAACAAAGTAGTCACTGGTTAGATAATACATTTACAACATTTTCACTTGTCGACGCTTACAGGAAAATATATCCACTTGGACAGGACACGACTTTTGCCTACAACGCTCACCCAGTTAAGTCCCGGCTAGATAGGGTTTATGTACCGGATGGGGATACGGTTGCCAGAGTGTCTCATTTGGGGGAAACATTGGAGTATACGGATCATAAAGCGGTGCTAGTGTCGGTGACCACAGCAGCGTGGAGCCGACACAGGCATACCGGGTCGCCCCACTGGAAATTTAATAACTCACTTTTAAAGAGTGAGTTCTACACAAAAACAATTCAAACTCTCATTGAAAACACAATAGACATTAGTACCTTAGACCAACAGACTGACATGGGAGAAACGTGGACAGTACTTAAGCATAGCATTAAACACTTAACACAAATAATATCCAAATACATTAATACGCAGCAAAGGGAGACGGAACAACGATTAAAACAGCAATTAGATATACTTCCAGAAGATACTTTAGAGGCACATACAATAAAAGTACAATTAACAGAAATACAAGAGCATAAGTACATGGGCGCACAAACAAGATGTAGGACACGAGGTATGTTAGAAGGCCCAAACAAGGTTTTTCTCACACTAGAACAAAACACACAAAGAAGACGCATTATTGCACGGATACAAGACTCATTAGGAACAATACATACAGGAAACGTAGCCATTGCAAACACTTTTAAAGAGCACTTTATACACTTCTATTCTAAGGAACACACCGACGACAGGGAACAAGATGATATACTGACATATTGTAAACACCTACCAGACGAAGATAAAACTCTTTTAGAAACACCCATTACAGTACAGGACATTAAATTAGCAATTGACAAACTAAAATTGGACAAGTCCCCAGGACCAGACGGTTTGACATCGGAATTTTACAGATTTTTTTCACCCCAGTTAGTTCCCTTACTATCACTCATGTACACACATGCATATACTAAGGGAGCCCTTCCACAGATGTTCAGTGAAGCATATATCACCGTCCTGGAGAAAAACCCTGACGACAGAATATCTGTGGGGGGCTACCGACCCATTTCATTATTAAATACAGACTATAAAATTCTCACTAAGATACTGGTAAACAAACTTCAACCATTCCTGCATACACTTTTACACGAAAATCAATTCTGCGGCATACCAGGCCGAAACATAGAAACTCTCAATCACACCATTAGGGACATTATCATATACACACACATCAAAAACACGCAAGCAGCCCTGTTATCGATAGATCAAGAGAAAGCCTTTGATAGAGTGGACCACGGCTATCTATTCAAAGTGCTGCGGAAAAACAACGTAGGAAGTCAGATCGAAGGCTGGGTCAGGCTGCTCTACGCTTCACCATGTAGCAGAATTCTTGTAAACCATACGCTGACCTCACCCTTCCCAATTGAAAGATCTGTCAGACAGGGCTGTCCGCTCTCACCGCTTTTATATGCCCTGTGTCTGGAGCCGCTCCTGGAAAAAGTAAGAACGGATGCTGGTATAACGGGCATATCAATGCCTGGAGGACAGGTGTTGAAGGTACAGGCATATGCCGACGATACCACGTTTACAGTAATATCAGAAAAAGTCATTAAAAAAATTCTGGAACATTTTAAAACTTTCAATGCCGCATCTGGAGGGAAAATTAACATAAACAAATCGAATATAATGGGCCTTGGTGCCTGGAAACGAAAAGAACATTTTCCGTCAAATATTCAAAATAAAACAAAAATCAAAATTACAGGCATCGTTTGGCACAACAATCCACACACTTACAATACAGAACAGTACAATGGATTATTAGAAACAACGGATAACATAATAAATATGTACACACGCATCTCACACACTATTTTTGGTCGTTCAGCAATCGTTAACACTCTCATTATACCGAAAATCATATATATAGCTTCAGTTACAGAACCTCCACCACATTTCATAACCAATATGAATAAAAAAATTAGAGCCTTTTTATTTAAATCTACCATTCGCTCCATTCATCATAACACACTGATACAAAATAAACGGGATGGCGGGATAGGTTTGCAAGATATAAAAACAAAGATACAAGCACTGAGATTAAATAATATATATAGGCCAAATTGTACGTGCACCTGATAAATTGCCTTTAGCTATGTATTTTTATGGTCTAAAGCTAAACAAACTTATTCCAATTCAAAACAATACACCTCATTATTTTGGCAACTTTTCCTCTTCATTTTACAAGTCAGTTACACGCATTTTACATAACAATGAACACTTGATACATAGCAAAACAAAGAACATTTACATATCACTCATTACACGGGTCCAGATTCCACTTCATACACGGATTAAATGGGGGGGACAGCTAGGGATTACAGACTTTCATGACACATTCATCAGTTTACATAACAAACACATTGCACCACAATCAAGGGAGATATCATACAGGCTCATTTTTAACATGACACCAACATTAGATAGGAAGAAACAAAATACACGCAACACACCTATATGCAAGATGTGTACCTCACATACACAAGAAAATGAGGAACATATCTATCTTACATGCCCCGCAATCATACCAACAAAACAAACATTGAAATTAATCATGGACACAACAACACAGTCAAACATAGATATAGATTTAGCCATTACACTCTTCAAAATACCTAGACTTAGAAACAACACAAAACACACATTAAACCTCATCACATTGGCAGAATACAAACAACACATATGGACAACTTATCTTAAAACACGGTTTGACCAAAAACACTACCCCCCACACATCATAGAAGACACATTCAGACAAAAACTTGAAGCACATTTAGATAAGCATCAACCGCCCACTCTGTAATTTTATTTGATGTTTTGCTTTTATAAATGTTTTATGTACTATAATGTATTTCATAGATGAGATCCTAATGTATTTAATTGATTGGTTCATTTGTTTAGTTGGGAGATCTGGGGACATGCTTATGATATTGAATGAGTTGTTTTAAATATGGGGATGCCCTTGACTAGTATTGTACATTTGATGTTATTAATTGTTCATCAAGGGCACATTTTTACTTTCATTTCCGGTGTAATTTTTGTTTTCATTTCCGGTGCGGTGTCTCTTTCAGTGAATGTGAAATCTTGTGCTGTTTTTTATTTTCTTTTTTACGCACCACTATGTACATAGTATCTTAAAATAAGTTTTCGGGATTATTTTCTTAATTTTGTTGAATGGCTTAGAAGATGGTATTTTAACTTCATGGCTTACTGCACATAAAGTAACGAGGAGAGAGACTTGGCCTTTTCTGGTTCCGTCTTCGCTTACTTAGCTCCCCTTTTATTACTGTTTTCTTCCAGTTATTCCCAACCTATCTATTCAAAATTTTTCTCCGCTACCTATCTAATACAGGAAACTTGCGTCTAATATTGATCTTTTGTCTTCAAATTACATTTACCAGAGTGACATCAATGTATAATAAAAGAAGAAGGACCGATATATAAATACCGGCCCAAATCCCCTCTTTTGTCACATTCGCCAGGGTGTTAACTGGTGCAGTCCAGTCATCCGGCGACGCTGGCTTAGAGGAGTGGGATGGTCAGGAAAGTCGGGCCTTCCAAATTCTATGTCACTACAAACAGATTTGTATTTCTTTCCCTATCTTTCGTTCAATAGTTCATGCCGACGGGGGAACGGCTAAACGCTATTTGAAACCTTAAGACAACTCGGGATTTTTCTACTCTTTTTAGATAATTGTACATATTTTTTTTTCTCGCTTGTTAAAGTCCCGATTGTGGGATTTCCTGTGAATGACACCTTTCGTCACCCGTCTTCAATAGGTGTTTCACTTTCCTTTGTTACATGTGACCCTTTCTTTGTTCTTTATATAAACATTTAAGATCGCGCTTGGTGGTTGAAATTAAGATATATATCCCAAGGGATAGAACAATTGAAATGAAATGTACATAATTTCTACACACTTTGTTTTATTTTTCTCCATATTACGTTGTTTTAAATATCTTACAGTTAATAATGGATGTTTACGTTTAATACATGTTTAAATTAATTTAAATATGTATGGATGTTAAGCATGTATGTAAAAAGAAGAAGAATGAATGAATTTAAATTTAAAGTTAGAAAACTTTTTGTCTCGTAAATTATTTTGTCTTCTATCCCCTTAACTATGTATGTACTGTTCTTCTATCCTCTTTTCTTCATTGTAAAATATATGAGATTGTACATGTAAAATCTAGAATAAACATATTTGAAAAAAAAAAAAAAAAAAAAAAGATATATTAGCGAGAATACCAGATATGCTGAGTTGACATATAAGATAACAAATAAATTGAAATGTTAATACATTAACCATTAATTTAAACGTTGAGAAATATAATTGCGTATCAGCTGTGAATCGATTTTTTAAAAAGATGATAATAACAAAAATGTTTATTTGTTATTAAATATAAAATGCTTTATTGATTTTCTCTATAATGTTCCTTTTCTTTTGGTCTTTGGTTTTTCTACGGCACTAGATAAATTGTCTTACAAAAATAAACATATAGTAGAGCAGCTTGACTATCAGGTTGTTGGCACGCTGAATTAATTAGAAATCGTAATTTGGCATACTATAAGCAAAAGGTTGCCGACCCCTGACTCATTACATCAAAACAATTATATTAGACTAGAGGCCAAACGAAATTCGGTTTCAGTTTTCGTTTCGGCTGAAGCCAAAAAGTTAGCTTTCGGTTTCCTTTCGAATTAGGCCGAAACTGATATTGACTTTCGGTCATAAACCGAATATCTATTTTAAACTTTCAAAATTCAGACTGCAACGCTAGTGCTGCATCTATTACTTTTCTTATTGATAAATTCATTTAGTTTAAACTGTTGCAAAGTAGAAAATTGAAGTTAATAATAAACGGATTATTTAATCGCCTCAACGAATGTCAAAAAATGGAGAGTGGAATAACTGTATAGTCATTTTAAAATCTTTTGTTTTGGCAATGTCGGTTATCTTTCGGTTTCCGCCGAAGCTGCAGTTACACTTAAGGTTACACTTTATAACTTTCGGTATGGTTTCGTTTTCGGCCGAAACCAAAAATTTGGTTTTAGTCGGCCTCTCTATTAAAGCTATACATTCGAAAGAAGAGCGTTGAGAGCAGTGCAACTGTAGTCTTACAGCCAACACGTTATCACTCAACTCACACCCACATAGAATAAACCCAACTCTCTCACCTAACTGCACACTTTGCCCCTGCTCACAAGAAACTGTGGACCACTTCCTGCTTGAATGCCCGAGCTAACCTACCTCAGATACTATCGCTTTGTCCCAACGCTTTTCTCGACAATGCACTCATAAACGTAAATAATATTCTCAATGAAATTGTGTTTCTAATTATCATAAAAACAATTATCTAAATTGTTCATACATTTATTTTTTTTTCATACAGCTTTGGCGAAGGAACAGTTCTAACAGGATTTATTCTCCTTGTCTTCACGTGGGTTACACGAGATCTAGGAGGCGTTGGAGGATGGGGTGCCTGGATCCCTCAAGGGTAGAAAACTAGCGTGCCCATACTGAATCTGTTAAGAGCACGCTCATTAAGCACCGGATCTCCTACAAGCTGGCGTCTCTATGTTACAAGTGCCTGAATGACTCTGCCCCCAACTACCTTCGCTCCTGTCTCGAGCTATATACTCAATCCCGTCCACTTCGCTCAGCTTCTGATGCGCTTACTCTGCGGATCCCTCGTGTGAGGCTAGTGTCCGCTGGCGAACGTGCTTTCTCCTACGAGGGACCGTCCGCTTGGAATCACCTCCCACTACAGCTTCGCCAGAGCCCGAGCTTCGACACCTTCAGAAGCCGACTGAAGACTCACCTATTTAGTTAGCAATATTTTCGTATACATATTTTCATTTTCGTCTGTTGTTGTCCTTTCAGCGCATAGAACTGTTATCAACGGGATATGCGCCATATAAGCATTATTATTATTATTAGTATAGCTGTATAGACATGTTTTGGTTATTTCATAGGTAAGAAGCTCAATTGTCCGGCGTTCCCCGGGTACAAATAAAACAGGCCGGCATGAGTTACAGAGAAAAATAAAACAGGCCGGCATGAGTTACAGAGAAAAATAAAACAGGCCGGCATGAGCTACAGATAAAAATTTCATAAACTATAATGAACAGACAACTATAAATGTAATAATTTTAAACAATATTATTTTTTATTGAAGAATTTTAGGAAAGTAATGTAATACAAAGCGATGACACGTGACCGAAGTGAAATTGCAAAAGTATAATAAGAGACAATACAGTCATGTGTCTTTGAATTAACTAATATGATTGGTTGAACTATAATCGGACTGCCATGCTGACGAATCGGGATCGATTCTCCAGTTAGTCTATACCTTTCTTTATTCAATTAAAAAAAAATTTTCAGGATGACATCATTTACACTGTGACTGTGAAGGACTGGAAAAGAATGACAGTCATATGTAAAAAATCTGTCATTGAAAACCTAAAGAAAATGTTACTATGATTCCTAACTTAATTTTAATACATTCATATTAAGACAACAATATTGAATATTTGAAAAAAGTGAAGTATGTCTGTCTACATACAGCAAACTGATAATAAGGCTGGTGACGCATCGCTCACCAGTTTCCGTGGCCACGGCATACTAGGTGATTGTGTGGCCAGCACTATGCACAGCCGCCTTTACTTTACCCCAAATAAGGTCAGGTAGGCTACCTATCAGAGCTGGGTAGACTTAGGGACACCCTCAAACTAACAATATTTTATATGACTGACTATATTATGTTTAGGCTAATTAAAATAGGATAGAGATTGAAAACTCTATACAAAAATGTTAAAACTTGTTTAACACATTTCATATTGACTACAAATATCAGAGACACAGAAATGGGTGGAGGAATTAAAGCATATAAGCAACAAATTACCCCATCTCCTCTTGTTTTTTGTTCAGTTTTTTTTTCATTGAAATATTAGGCCTAAATGAATCAAATTTTGTGTTTCACTATTTAAATTTCAATAGGCCTAGAATATAAATTGTTCAATAGTACTTAGTATGGGGATACCAGTTTTGAATTACCATGCTATTTTACTAATTTGTGCACTTTTTCCCCCTTGCATGATCTCCCCCCCCCCCCATAAGTCTTAGTTTATTTGTTAGGCTACATCTTTTGAGCTCATAATTAAAAGGCTAATAATAGCAAGCCTGTGACTATATATATATTATATATATATGTGCCATAGCCTACGTTATGCCAATTCCCAACCTGATATGATTTAATATTAGGCCAATAATACTAATTAGTTAGGGCCTACAAATAGGTCTAGCCTATCAAATCAAAATACATAGTTAACATAGGCCTAGTAGGCCTAACATGTAGGCCCTTAGATTAAAGTTTAAACATAGCTAGGCTAGGTCAACTAATTTAAGCAAACTCAAACAATAGAAAGACCTAGGCCTACACTACACATTATTAAATATATATATATAGTATAGCATAGCCCTATAGGCCATATTCATAGGCATAGCCGCATAGGCCTATACCTACGCTATAATGCTAAAGGCTAGGCTATAAATACTATAATATATGTCACTATAGTCTATAGCGCGGCTATAGAATAGACTATAGTCACTATAGACTATAGGCCTAAGGCTAAGGCCTACTATTTTCGTCGAAACAGCAGAAATTAGTAATATGATTAAATTAAATATGATAGGCTACTGGATTTTAATATAAATGATAGTGGATAAACTGGATAGGCTAGGGAAGGCCTACTATTACATTATAAATTATAACTCAAACTGGATAGGCCTAGTCTAGGCTACATATAATTTACCGGTCATGATTAATTCAATTATTTTCTGATACTGATAGGCCTACACCGACAGACGTAGGCTACAGATAGTCTACACCAGTCTACGACAACTCTATAGTAAATAGTAACTCTATACTATTAATAATAATATACTAATAATAGCCCTAATAAAACTTAATAGGCCTAGACTATATTAATAGGAAACGTGTCTACTATAAATAAATAGGCTAAATAATTATAATTGATAATTGTCAATAGTTCTACGAAAATTACAAATACTATTACAGTAAAGTCTAAAGTATTATGTAAAGCAATGTATAAGTATGCCTACCTTAAAAATTATATATAGACCTGAAATTATTCCGAACTAGACACTTAGTAGGCTATTATAATTATAAATTCATTCAATAAACTTGACTAGCCTACTACTACTAGACACACAAAGACTTAATTGTTTTGATATATATAGTGTAAATATTTTTTTAACTTTAGAAAGGAGATAACTTTCGATTTGAAATTTAAAACAATGTTTATTTAGATTTGGCTTTCGTTTTTTATTTTATTTTGGCTACAATATTTTGCTGGCCAAAAAATGATGTCTTTGCTTATCTCTCCCTATATCATTGGAAGTGCTAACTTAGGTGTTCTGGCGGACGCGCACATCCACGACTACCATATTTTTTGCCAATTTATGTAAGTATTGTTGTATATTTGGACAACTTTTTGTAAGTTCGTAATTAAAATTTAGGCCTTCTGATTCTGCTAAAAAAATATATTTTTATCTGGAGCCGGTTGAATACGTTAGGCTAATGGTAGATGAATATGAGGTAGGCTATTCTTTAGTTACTTAATTTGAATCATTACAGATTTCTTTAAACATTCATTTGTAGATTTTTTTATTTGTAATAATTTTTTCACTATTATTTTTACTAGAGTTTGTATATTTTATTCCCACTCATCTGCCTGTAACATTATGTCCGGTCTACTAGCCAAAAACAGTTGTTATGGCAAATTTAAAAATGCCGCCCATTATGTTTTCAAATTCGCCCTTTTAATTCAGAAAATGTAGGTCTCAATTTTGTTCCTTAGCCAAGAGGTATTACATTGGACAATGGATACATTTAAAATACATTATATTCTATGTAGATCTATGCATTAAAAAAAAAGTATTTTCTAAAAAATCAATGATATATTAATCTAATGATGTATTTATTTCTTTGAATTAAACGCGGTCTAAGGAATTCTTTAGTATGCTATTATTAGCATCCTGACGTGGATGGCTTCCACGTAATTCGGGGAAAATCCGCAAATCTAAATTTTGATTTTTTTTTTCTTTTTTGTTGCATTTAAAGGATTTGGGGTCAGTGGGCCATGGTGAGCGCGCGTGAGACTGTGTGCAGACGATTGAACGTTGGCGCGATGGCGTCGTGTGCATTGGATGAATGCTGGGATGGTCGCTCTCCCCCTCCTCTCCCCCACACAACATGTTTGAAAAATATATTTTTTAGCCATCGATGTAGTATGATTAGTCAAAAGGCATTGTTTGTTGCACTATTGATAATTTTGATAGTTGTTTTTGTTAGAACGTATTTGATCACGTTCTAACTTATTAAAGAAATACATTGGAACTTTCACATTGTATTTGTCATGGACACTGCAACAAAATAATTTATAAAAATATAACAATATAAGTGAAACTTAAACTAGTTCGGAGAACTGGACATTTATATCAGACTTGGATTGGTTTTAGTAGCCTACTGATTTTAGTAATGTATGATCGATTACTGTGAATTTTGGCCTGAACAAGTAGTCGATTTCCACCCATTAACGAATCCGATTATTTGCTCATACAACTTGCCGAATCCGATTATTTGATTATACTAATTGCCGAATCCTGGTACGAACTAAGAAAGTGATTGTGTTGAAATCTAATGTCTGTGATTTCACACAATCTTCTGTACGTGCATTATTTCTAAATAATTAATCGTACAGTTAATGGAGGGTGTACATAATTTTGTTAACTACGTACACATAAGTCGAGACCTTCATCCCGTACACAGCTGTGCGCAAAATCTTCCAAAGCCAAGACGCCCCCATTCCCAATCCTTAATATACAGATCAGGGGTCGGCAACCTTTTGATAATAATGTGCCGAAGTAGGATTTATAATCCATTCAGCGTGCCAACAGCCTAAAAAGTCATCCTGCTTTAGCTCTAATTTACTTGTAGAAGCGACTTGGATTGCCTTTTCGGGGTTCTTCCGCCTGCCATTGAGCATCGCTCTGCGTGCCAAGGTTGCCGACCCCTGGTATAGATGGTCCCCATTGTAGCCTGATTTTTAACTAAAATGAGCAAGACTCAATTCCTTGATGTGATACGAAATGGAAATCACTTTAATCAAAGACTATAATATAATAGTATAGTGTTTGCTTTAGCAAATTCTTGAGCTAACGTAAACCGAAACATTACTCACTTTAAAACATCATTTTTAAGTAAACAATCGTTGGCGTAGCAACTTTTACTGTAGCTTTGGTTAATTATGTGCAGACAGTTAACTAACAGTTCACTTTTTAAAAATAGGTAATCCCATTACTGCCCATTAGACTAGTCTCATGTGTAGTTTAACAAGTGAGTCCATTTCTCCTAAGAAAACCAACACTACCCAGCGCGCACACCACGTCGTATCGACGGAAAAATACGTGGAAAACCACGTTTTTTCCCCATCGATTCGACGTGTTGTGCCTGTTGGGTACCTACACTTTAAGATATTTTGTAGTTAGATTTGGACATTTAAACCTGATTTTAAAAATAATTGACCCATTTCATATTGTACGCAACTTTTCTTTTAGTTTAATATTTTAAAAAGTAAGATTACTAATATTTAAAACTCTTCTGACAACTGAGACAAGACCATGAAAAAAAAGGAAGAAACTGGGACATTAACTTTTGTTAAGGAAATTTTAGTCAAACAAAAAATTTTAAGAAATCATTTTGTTTCTTCATCCGAGAAAAATATATTTCCGTAGTCACGACTAAGTTTTTTTTCCAAAACCGGACTTCGGTTTCGGTTGAAAATCAAAACCGGTTTTCGGTTTCAAAAACCGGAATCCGGTATTCCGGTTTTTGTTTAACATCCCTAATCACGACAATGCATTGTCGCTCATTACTTTAACTACGACCTAATTAAAACAAATGACCTAAAAATAATATATGATACTTGTAAATTTTTTTTTTACTTTAATGTATACATGTTTGTTTTTACTATAACAGATTAAAATTATGCCAAGAACGAGGCGAAATGTTGAAGGTAAAAATCGATTTCAAAAATTCAAAAAGAAACGTTCAAATTCGTTTTTAAAATGTCATTTCTACAAAATTGTGTAATTTTTTGTTAAGAGAATAAGCGTTATTATATCTTTCAATTATCTATCGCTCATCTGTATTTCTAAATATCTTTCCTTCTATCCATCTAAATATCATTGGTTCTGTCTTTCATTTTGTCTATTATCGATCTATCGTTCTATCTATGAAACTTTTGGTTCGTCATCTTTTTAGCTTTTGACGTCATTATTATCTACTATCTCTTACATAAAGCTATCATCTAAAGCTCTGTCAACGATATATTCTTGCTTTTTATCTTGCTTTTGATCTATCTGTCTCTATGCTTTAACAAATAAAATATTCAATAAGTACTTTTGTCTATTTATCTATGTATATGACTATGTAAATAGGCTAAAACCTAATTTTATCTTTCTGTGTATCACACTCTCTTTCTCTGTCTTTCCTTCTCTCTCTCTCTTTCTCTCTCTCTCTGTCTCTCTCTTTCTCGCTCTCTCTCTTTCTTCTTATTGCTTTTAGCCAATCAATAACTAATTTACAGTAATACACCAGATAGAGATGTTCCTGTAAATCTTACAAACGCATAAATCAAACGTATATGATTTTTTATTTAAAGTGCCAGAATGGGATGTCGATCTCAGGCAGCAAACCAGCTGGCACCCAGAATTCCCTGCAATTTCTAGACATATTCGCCTAAGAGTAAGTAGTCATGACTTTGCTTTATACACTTTATTATTGAGCTTTATAACCTAATGCACTTTTGATCACAGATTAGTCATTGAGGCAGTGAAATATGACTTTGCTCATGCAAAGAGCCGAACAATGAGAGTACTCTATAACAATCTATTGCTCATCTTACAGCATCAGAGTTACAGCCCTTGCATTTCTAACCACTATTTCTGACGTATATTTTATGTTGAAGAACTCCTTTTAGGTTTTTAATATACTTTGTAATTTCTAGCTTTCGTGGTACCCAGAAAAGTTTTAAGGCCCTAAAAAACTGTGTCCTATCCTATGGAATAGATAAGACGGCCCCTTCGAAAACTACGATTTTTCGCCCGCCTAGTCTAGTCTAGTCAGAAAATTTCTACATCCATGACGTCAGAATGCAAGAAGTATCATACTTCTCTTAAATTAACCCTTACAGTCCTGGGCGCGTATATAGCGGAACTGAAGGCAGCATAGATAGAAGTAGGTCGGTACAGGAAGGGTTAATCTGTACTTTACATACATACATATATATATATATATATATATGAAGACTCCACTGAAAGAACGCACGTAGTCACAGATTTTCACTGTTGAGAAAATTAAATTTTAAACTTTGAAGACTTACCAAAGAAATACTTATAAAAATATAAAAATAAATTTTATATTTTCTAAAAGGCCATTCATTTGTGAATAAGAAAACAGTAAATCAATAATTTTTATGCACAAATACAATTTTTATGGTCAAATTTCGGAACACACCCTAAATTGGACTACGTGCGTTCTTCCAAAGTATTCAGAAATTTTATAGTTTTTTTTTTCAAATAACAAACAAAAAAATTACCAAATAAGTCTTAAGAATATTGTTAATACTTTGCTTTAGTATTTTAAAATGTAAAAAAGTAGAAAGCTTCTTGTTAAAATCTTTTTTCACTTTTAAATTTTTGCAACTTTCCTTCTTCATTTGACATTGCTTGAAAACAATCCAGCCCTTAAAAAAACGTTTGTAAAGAATGAAATAATTTTGAGGCAGTTTTATATACTAATATTTAAAGAAATTAAAGAAAATAAACCAGATGTATACAGAGACAAATATAATTATGGTAAAATATATTGTAGGCCTACATGCTAATATTTCTCTCTAAAAATTTGGGTAATTCTACCCACCCCCACCCCTCACATACCCTCATTATTGGGTTAACTTTTAGAAATAAGAAAATATAAATCAAAATTAATAATGATAAAACTAGATTCTATATGCATATGTTACTAAAATAATTGAAGGCTTAATAAGATCTAGTCAGGTCCTACCCTACATCATAATTATTCATAATGGAGCAGCGAATGCAACTTGCTTATGAATATTTAAAACCGTGTTAGTTATCTATAATAATTGTAACTAGCCTGTTAAGTAAGTTTTGATTGTTAGGTTGTTCCAAACACTGTCATAAAATGTTTTAAAGAAAGCTTCAATGCTTTCTTCCTAGATCTAGGCCTTATTGCTTTATTATAGACTGCTATAGCCTAGGCCTAGGCCTATAATATGCTATCGGAGAACTAAAACAGTGTAGGCATAGTCGTAATCATTAGGCTTAGGGATATGTAGTGGGTCTTTTAATATAAATTATTAACTTTTAACAGTTTTTACATTCACCAAGCGTTTAACTGTAGGTATGATGTCCTTATTTATTTTTAATGATCATTATAAGTCATCGCAACATTCAACTTCAACCATAATCCATGAATGAAGCTTATAGTTATAGCCACTAGCCTATAATAGGCTCTTTTTATCAATTAACACCAACAACATTAATATTGTTTTAATAAATGCTTTCATGATTTTTTTTACACGAATTATTCATGTTTTCTTTCAAATATTTAGGATTTGTGTGTTTTTTAGATTTCATTTTTAACCTATCGATAAAATTACGAGTCGGACATGTTGCTATGATAATTATAAACAACGCTAAGCGACGAAAGAAGACGATTAGCCAATTTGCGTCACGTGACAAAAACAATGAGGACTATGTACGTTTTATCAAAGTAAACATTGGACTACACATCTTTTTATCAAATGATGGTTTTTTTTTCTTTGTCTAATATCTCCGTTACTTGATCGATTTAGATCATGAGAGTTGGTCACAATGTAGAGAGACATAATATTATTATGTCATAACTCAAAATTTTCCAAAATGTGACTACGTGCGTTCTTTCATTGGAGTCTTCATATATAGTTATGATATATATATATATATATATATATATATCATAACGATCTGTTTCCTTGACTGGATTTTGTCTACAAGCCCTGAATAAATATTGGTTGTTCAATGAGTTTCTTTAGAATGTAAAGAACATTACCTACATCCGATAAAACAGTTGATTTACAAGTAAACGAGACAATTAAAACCTCGGGACCTACCTCGTGAAAGGAGCAAAAGAATAATACAACGAAAGCGCCGTCACATGATAATCCTGACCGATGTAGGGGAAAACACCGCAATAAAGTATATTAGATCCAAATAAGCTAAACATAATATTACGTCCCATTATGTTATAACCATAATACAAATATGTACATTTCAAAAGGTGTATGTATTTAGGTATGTGCATAGCCTACCGTATAGACTTTTTAATACAGGACAGAATGACGTGAAATTTGCTACAAATATTCTTTGCGTTACTGCGGTGATTACTGTCAAGGTTTTACTTTTTTTTAAATGACCACAGTGGTCAGTTTGGTAAAAAAAAAAAGACGGGAATAAAAAGACAACTTTGGTATCACGTTAAAAATGCCGGTTCAACTTTTTATAATTTGTCTTCACATAATTAGAAAAAAGGATGCGCTGAAATTATTTTTATGACGTCATCAAACTTTGCGCAGGAAAAGCTGGAGGTTTTTTTATGACGTCATCAAACTTTGCGTTTGTAGTGGGCAATGTTTAATGTTTTATTTCCATTGTAGCGGGCAATATTTAAATTGTTTAACCAGTTCGGAGAACTGGGCCCCTTTGCTAGTTATTATATATATTATTTTGCTGAATGATTTATTTACTTGTTATTGCATCCTCAAAAAGACTTGATAAAGAAAGCCGTAATCGTCTGCTAAGTTGTAAGTTAATGTTGTTTATTGTTGTAGTTTTTTTACCTTTTCAAGTTTTGCCTGTTTATTTGGTATGGTGTTGCTTGTTTTTCATCTATTATCTTAGTCTCCTTAAGATTTGGTGCTTCTATTAAACCTCTAGTATACTTATACTCACACAATACTTCAACTATACCGCCACTAAGCATCCCCTAAATAACAAATTACACCTAGTATTATAACTCCACTATACCATCAATATACCTACAGTATACCCCCAATATTCCATTATTGTAGCATCTATATAGGGCCTATCTCCACTATACCATCAATATGCCTACACTATAGCACCAGTATTCTACCAATATAACATTACTATATATATTTCTATATACACCTTCACTATAACACCAATAACAATATAGATGGTATGCATATAAGTACACTATTCGCCTATATTTTTGGTATAAGGGTTGGCGATTCTAGTGATTACAAAACAGGTGTATAAGCTTATGTATTTTTTTAATGGCTGTGTTTTAGCAATTCTAAACGTTATTATGCGGATAGAAAGGTATCTGTTTTTTATCCTTATTTATGGTTTTCTATTAATTAAATGTAATTATTAATCTGTCATTAAAATTAAAATGGCTAATCTCATTCTACAAATATCAATTTAAAATGTGTTTTTATGGTGCCCATTTTAAAGCAAAATAGAACTAGTGTATTATGGTCTGAAATTGTTCCTATTATTTGTTAAGTTACTATTTAAAAAAATTAATTTACAGCTATTTTTTTTCATTGTAATGTATTTAGATCTAATTTGTTGAAGAAGTTTAGATAGTTCTTTACGGCTTAGCTACTTTTATAATAATGTAAAAGTTTTTTATGAATATCTACTAGCTTATAGTGTGGTCTAGCTAATTTATGGAGGACTATATGGAAGACAAAATTAATTCATTGGGTTTTGCGGCCTCTAATATTAATTCCTCGCTGCTCACCCCCCCCCCCCCCCACAGGGTAAGGAGTATATAAGGACTAACAGAAAATAAATGCTTTATTAATTATTTTTTTTCATGTAGATGCCTCATGACGGAGACTCACTTAATAAAATTTTGCTAGATCAAATGACGGACCCTGGCCATAGAATAGTAAGTAACTGTTTCATACTTATACACACACAACGGAAGTAGCGGCATAAGGCTTGCATGCTTTGAAATACCTCCAAATTAGGTGTTGTTCGTCCCTCATTTCCGAGGATGACCACGTCTCCCAACAGCTTTGTGGTTTCTCTGGTGGCCTATTTGTCCTATATGGGCATGGAAAGTGCTTTTGATATTTGGAGACGCAACTTTCACCTTATTTTGATTAAAGTGATGGAGAATTGCACAGGTCGTCATCCTCACTCTCTTGTCCCGTCTATCGTATTCCAACGGCAAGACAATGTCCAGGCAGTTAGAGATAGCTTGGGATGCAGTGGATGGCCTACAGTGGTGTGTTGTTAGAGATAGCTTGGGATGCAGTGGGTGGCCTACAGTGGTCTGTTGTTAGAGATAACTTGGGATGCAGTGGGTTGCCTACAGTGGTCTGTTGTTAGAGATAGCTGGGGATGCTGTGGATGGCCTACAGTGGTCTGTTGTTAGAGATAGCTTGGGATGCAGTGGATGGCCTACAGTGGTCTGTTGTTAGAGATAGCTTGGGATGCTGTGGATGGCCTACAGTGGTCTATTGTTAGAGATAGCTTGGGATGCAGTGGATGGCCTACAGTGGTCTGTTGTTAGAGATAGCTTGGGATGCAGTGGATGGCCTACAGTGGTCTGTTGTTAGATATAGCTTGGGATGCTGTGGATGGCCTACAGTGGTCTGTTGTTAGAGATAGCTTGGGATGCAGTGGATGGCCTACAGTGGTCTGTTGTTAGAGATAGCTTAGGATTCTGTGGATGGCCTACAGTGGTCTGTTGTTAGAGATAGCTTGGGATGCAGTGGATGGCCTACAGTGGTCGGTTGTTAGAGATAGCTTGGGATGCTGTGGATGGCCTACAGTGGTCTGTTGTTAGAGATAGCTTGGGTGCAGTGGATGTGCCTCACTGTGCCCTAACTCACACTCCACAGTTTGTTGTGGTCCCCGCCTTTATTCACGTTGGGAATAGTAATCGTCATCTTCGGCGATTTCTGCCATGTCCAACTTGGTAAGTGTTTGGTAGACAGCCTTGGTTTGGCATGTGCAAAAGTTCAAATTATGGACCGTAACACAAGGCGTCAATGTAACATCACTACTTACCACAGAGGCGCAGTTAGGATAACTATGAAAGCGGCGCCCCGCTCCCTCCCTTCACGTTTAATCAAATTTTTTATATTTGTTTCTAAATGAAACTTTGTATGCCTCATTTTGGAGCCCCTCGACCTCGGAGCCTTTTTGCTAAGCGTCTGACTGACGATGAATATCAGTCGCTATTTTATGTATGTTATATTATGTTATGCCTGCTCATTAATAGGATTATTATTTTTTTTGCAGTATGAACGCCTGCGCCAGATGAATTGTATTTTATTAATTGATCTAAATGCATTTATGATCTTTCAACATCTGCAGCCAGGAGATCTCCCTAACAGAACCTATATTATAGGTTTTATCAGGCAAAGTGCTGGCTATTATTTCCAATATAAAGACTTCTACACCAGGTGTGTAAAATTTGTTTTGTTTTTTCAGAACCTCTTGGAACTCACAAGCAGAAAATATGTGTATCGATCCCATTGCATATTGGATTCGGATAAACGCACGAGGCCAGAATTTCTTTTAGCACTTGCAGACACTGACACATAGACACATTGACATAAGATTCGAACACAGGTCGCGTTTGAGCAGATCCTAACACACGACTAGTTGTGTATTCACGAAACTGTTATCTCGACTCGTTACTATTGTGTTTAATTTATATCTTGCATGTTGGTGAAGCCTTCTGATCTTTCTGTTCAGTAGTCGTTTTTTCCGCTAAGGGTTCTCAACTTGATTTTGTTAATATTAGATAATAAAACCAGTCTTTGATTTAATATCATTCAGAAGATGCAGTCATTCAAGAAATAGTGTAGAATCTCAATATTGAATATTTCAATATTTAATCAGTTCAGCATCAATAGTAGGTAGATACAATTAAGTACATAGAAGAAATATTCTAAATGATAATAAAACTGGCGATAAGAAGAGTTGAAAAAGAACTAAGTAAAACTATACCCCACGATGTAAACAAAATCTCCTCATCGGTTTGTTTCCTCAGATGGTTTGATAGTCGAGAATCAAGCTTTTTTTAACGATGGTTCAGAAAATTCAATCTACGACTTACAAACAAGTCAAAATCTCATTTTCCACTTGATGAGCTGAACAATTTTAATTTAATTTGAAATATTATCTCGAAGGCCATCACGTACCCATTTCCTTGGACTCTAATGAAGGGTCAATGTTCAGTACACGTTTCTATTTATATCCTAGGTTCGTAACAGTATTTATTGACCAACATCATATTTTTATGTGTGCAAAGCTGAAATATTATGACTAGGTATATCTAATTTATTCTACTAACACACTTTTTGAAATATTTCATTTGCTTATATTAAAAGGTTTGCTGTGTATAATGATTTGCACGCATTGAACTGCGTGGACATTGTTGTGTTCCCTGAAGGAGAACAACATGCTGTCAGTCAGGCCATGCAGATCACGGTACGTACAAATACCTGGCACGCAAAGGGCCTAACCAATTTTATTGTTAAATGAAAGCTTTTTTTTTGGTGCTTTTCCTGAATAGTTTTGTCTGACATTACATCACTGTTCTCAAAACACTCTAATCCAAGCTACCCTCTTTTAAAATCCACCCACGCACCCCTGTACTCACTGCTGGGTTTTTGGGTCTTGTGTTAATTTGTATCCGTTAACCTTATATTTTTTTATGGTGCAAATCCTATGTGTATGGAATTAAGGTCAGTTCTTATTTTATCTCATCTAGAACGTATTGTTAACTATTCGTCTGACGACTTCTACCTTTTTAAAAAAAATTACAGCAGATCATCTTATAATTACCGGTAGTTTTATTTACTTTTTATTTCACTACTAGAAATGCTACTTGAAGAATACAATAATATCCTATCATATCCTGCACAATAGGTATACAATCAGGCGTAGCTAGGGTATTTTGCGCCCCGGGAATGATCTATATACAATTGGCATGCCCCGACACTCCCCGTTAAATCACATTTTTCTAAATGTGACGTGGGGTAAAGTAAGCTGGCCGGTCACTGTGCTGGCCACACAATCCCCTTGTATGTGGTGGCCACGGAAACTGCGCTGTTTCACGTGCAATTCGGATCAATTTGTTCCGATGGGTTTACTTTACTTTTATTTTACAAAATATAATATACGTATAGATATTCTAACATGAACGGTACCCTATATTCTAGAGCAGGGGTCGGCAACCTTTTCATAATAGTGAGGCAAAGTAGGATTTTTAATTCATTCAGCGTGCAAACAGCCTCAAAGTAACCCTGTTTATTTTTTTTAATTTATTTTTTTGTAGAAACGACTTGAATTGCTTTTTTTTTTTATTGGGGAGGGAATCTCCGCGTGACTTTAATAGTCGAAATGTGTGCCATGTATATCACGCGTTCCGTAGGTTGATGTTTCCTGCTGTAAGATTTCTGATGTATTCAATGTTCACATGACTATATTTATGCTCCCAATTTTCTTCCCCATGTGAACACGGGAAACAACATTATCTTGTACACCTCTGTAGAAGGATCACATTGATCTTAATATAAACTCTAGAGCTAGAAAAATCTTGATTGGTGTTTCAAGTAATATTAATCTGACAGTAGGACGAAATTGGGGTGTAATTGAAGGCGGAAAAATTTCTTTAAGAAATGGATGCATTGAAAACATTGAAAATCTGTTTGGAAGTATTTGAAGAAAGAAAAAGAAGATACAGTGTCACTGAAACAGAAAATATCACAAATTCAGAAAAGAGCAGAAAATTTCATTACTAGCAAATATTCACAACTAACAAGAGTAATACCAATAGTTAAATCACTAAACCTAGAAACACTAGAGGACAGAAGAACAAAGAGTAAAGTAGTAATAATTCAAAGGGCATTAAATTTTAACTTAGAAATACATCCCAAGACCAACCTGTTACTCTATCTCTTTCTACTTTCTCTCCATCTTTTCAGCTTTTGTTTTCCTACCATCCGCAATACTTTCTCTTTCATTTAATGATATCCATCTCTCTCTCTCTCTCTCTCTCTCTCTGCTCCTCCTTCTATCTCTCTCGCATGCTTTTTCTTTGAATCTCAGTCTTCCTTGTCCTCCAATTGGTGCTAAGTTTACATTCAATATATACATGTAAATATGAAATAAAAAAACACACATTTTCTTTTTCTTTTACTCGTATTCAAATTATTTATTTATACGTTTATTTGTTTTATTAACTTGATTTATTTAAGTGACATCATCGCTTCCCATACGTACTCCCACAAAATCTGGAACTAATAATACGTTATAATACTATATTACCAAGTTTGTTTTGGAGCCTACTTTTTCTTATCTAATATATATTACAGACGCTCCTTCTATAAAGAAGCTTATTGCGTCCTACGCTCATCCGTGGTCCGAGTCTAGTCTTGCATTTTTCAAAATGTTTCAAATGATGTTAAGTTACTGGTTTTCCTTGTTTGTTCAGGCAACCTATTCCATGCCCGAATGCCACTCGGGAAGAAAGAGTGCTTGTATGCATTTGTTCTCGCATAAGGGACAAGGAAAGTGTTTTTGTCTTTATGTCTATCTGAGCTTTTCAACATATTGTTATTGAGTTGTATTTCTAAATTAGAGTTTAATGCCTTATGTATTATTACTACTTTACTCTTTGCCCTTCTGTCTTTTAGTGTTTCTAGGTTTAGTGATTTAACTATTTGTATTACTCTTGTCAGTTGTGAATATTCACTAGTTATGAACCTTGCAGCTCTTTTCTGAATTTGTTCTAATTGTTTTTATGTTTCCTTTAGTTCATGGGTCCATACAGATGATGCATATTCTATTTTAGGCCTAACTAATGTGAGATAGCAGTTTAGTTTTCTATTCTTATTACATTTATGAATCTGTTTTGGTAGATTTTGTAATTACTTCATCAATATGAGGGTTCCAAGATAACTTATAATTTATTATTACTTCTAGATACTTAGCTTTGTTAGTTTGAGTTAGTTCTTTGCCATGAATGAAGTAGCTTGCTATTATTTGCTTCTTTTTCTTGGATACCCTTATTAGTTGGCATTTTCTTGGTGAAAAGACCTACTCCAGTTTGATTCCCATTTTTGAAGTTCATCTAGGTCTTTTTGTAAAAGTTCACTATCTTTTCCTGTCTTTATTGTTCTATAAATTATGCAATCATCGGCAAATAATCTTACTTTTGTTTCTGTGTTGATGCAATTTGGTAAATCATTAATATAAATTAGAAATAGTAGGGGTCCTAGAACAGTTCCTTGTGGAACTCCTGAGTTTACTGTTATTGGTGATGACTATGAGCCATTTATTATCACTGTTTGTTCTCTGCCTATAAGAAAGTCCTGAATCCATTGATGTAAGGGACCAGAAATGCCAAAGTATTACAATAAATGTTTAGAAGACTAGAGTGATGAGCTTTATCGAATGCTTTTGAAAAATCTAGTAATATAGCATCAATTTGGTTGTAATTATCTAATCCCTTAGACAAGTCATCTATTAAGCCTATTAATTGAGTTTCACCGCCGATCTGTTTTTCCTGAACCAATGTTGGTGTGGGCACAGTGCATTAAGTTTGTCTAGATGATTTACTATACTACTATATATTATACGCTCAAGTATTTTACAATGTTATGCTTGTTAGGAAAACAGATCTGTAATTTTCGTGGTCAGATTTATCTCCTTTTTTGAAAAGGGGGGTTACATTAGGCTAATTTTATATCTTTGGGCACTTTGCCCTGGTTTAGAGAGGCCTGGAAAAGTATTTTAAAGATTGGAGATATTTCTTTAAGCAGTCTTGCTGGTATTTCATCTGGACCAGAAGCTTTTTTTTACTTTTAAGTTGGTTAAGAGTTGTTTAATGCCTTTTTCATCAACATTTTTATTTCCTATCTCTTCGAGTTTGTTTGAATTTATGAATATTTCTTTCTCACCTGGATTTGAAAAAGATGATGCAAAGTGTGTGTTTAGGATTTTAGCTATAGTTTCATTGTCATTAGAGTCTATAGGTTTCATTGTTTTGGCCATTTTTCTTGATTTTTTTTGTAGGACCATAAGTTTTTATTTTTATCTTTAGAAATTACATTGTTTACATATTCATTCTGCAGTTGTCGGCTTAGTTTCTGAGTTAAATGTTTAATTTTTAGGTATTTTTCGTGTAATCTAATTGAATTAGTTGCCTTAATTTAATTTTTTTTAAATATATTTTCTTTTTGCTCTTCTACCTAGCACTTTTTTACTCTCTTTACACTTTCCTCAATTCCCCCTACCTCTAGCATCCTTGCACTTTTTGCCTCCCCTAATCAGCCATAAAATCCTGGCTACAAAACTGTGTATAGTGCAATTGTACATTTGTTTTGGTTTTTGTTCATGTGACTGCTGCGCTGTTTTTTTTTATTTTGTTTTTTTTACATAAATACGTTGTCCCTGCGGAACATTTTCATGGGGAGAACCAGTGCTGCTCATGTCAGCTGACCAGTGGATGGACTAGCAAGTAAGTAAGTAAAGCTTCCAATAACATAAATCAGAGAGTCCCAAATGTTGTTCCCTTGAAAAATCCCAAATCATTGCTTGTGGCGTATTTAAGCATGTTCCACATGTTCCTATGGAACAGGGGCCCCCACACATTCCAAAAAACATTTGTTATTCTTTTCTTTTGGCAATTAGATTAGTGCTGTGGTAGAAGCGCACAATAAACAAATACTATTAATGAGCAAAATTATTAATTGACACTGACATTTGGCCCGTGGGAACAGGGCCCCCACAATTCTAAATACGGCCCTGATCATTGCATTACAATAAAAAAAAAGCATTGACATTTTTCAATATATTAGGTTTTTGTTTTATTTTGGCAGGTTTAGTTGAAATATAAATTTTAGTTTTATGATTACAGGATGTGGGGTTGTAATTAATTACCAGCAAAAACATTTAACTATTAAATACTTTTTTTGCCTATTCTAGTACAAAGCAAAATAAGTTCCCTCCCTTCTCGAGTCGTATCTGCGTTTGCTTGAACTACTTATGAAAACCCAAACATAAGCAACATTTAAAACTGTTACTAAAATGCACAAGAAACACCGAGAAAATTTGCTTATCTTATATATTACAGACGCTCCGTCTATAAAGAATATTATTGCGTCCTACGTTTAAGCGTGGTTTGAGTCTAGTCTTGCATCTCGATCAATGGCTACAATGTGAAATTATCTGCGCATTTGATTCCACCCTTTTTGTTTAGTTGTTTATGTATTTCTTGCTGGCACATGTAGCGTTGCCTAAATCAGTTATAAAAAGAAGAGAATTATTATTTTTTCAGAAATTCATTACTGTATTACTGACTGGTATAATTGAAAACAAAAATTTGTGAACAAAGAAGTAACAATTAAAAATATCACAGTCAGTACAATTATATTGGGAAAAACGTTATTCAAAAACAGAATATAGTTTATCAATTTTTTCGTTTCTTTTTATATTCCCTATTTTAATTTTACCAGTATTGGTTCGCTAATTAAATTTAATATTTTTTTTTAGAATTATTTCTTAATGTATAATTCGTTTTTCTTTCGCAGTCTTTCTTAAAGGTGTAATTCAACAATCTTAACAAATTACTTGACCAAACAATTGATTCTTTAATGTTGAATAAATCTACTTATTATATCCACAATATTTACAATTATTTAAAAAAAATATATTCTCATTGCGAAATCTTATCTTATAACAAATTTACATATTATCATGTATTCTAGTGGTATTAAACTATATATTTATTTGACAGGGTCAAATCTATAAAAAAAAAAAAATTATTTTGAAAACTTCCCTTTATTTACTAGATTGTATTTAATGAGTTATGTCTCTTTGATTATCTTTTTTTTTTCAACACAAGCTGTTATCAAGCAAGCTTGTCCTATAAATATTATCACCCTTTCGTCGTTGTCGTAACCTTCCATTCGTTGGCTTCACTTGAGGTGTGACAGTTTGACCACACAGTCTGGCTTTAATCTATCTCATTCTATGTTTCTGTACTCTAATAAATAACCTAATGTCTAAAAATATTACAATGCGCATACTACATTATTATATATTATTAGTATAGTGTAGCAAAGTATAGTATATTATAACAAAGTATAGTATAGCTTAATATAACAAAATACATTATAGTTTATAATAACAAAGTATAGTGTAGTATAGTATAAATAGTATGTTATAAAAAATACAAATTGAATATTGTACTGCTACTTTTGCACCATCGACCTGTTTGCTGCAATTTTTTTTTCTATTTCAGTCTGAGTCATTGTGATGATTAAGTCCAGAAGGTTGTACATTTCAAAGTAGGAAAGCTGTAAATATACATGTTGTTGTTGTTGTTGTTGTTGTTGTTGTTGTTGTTGTTTGTCCATTATAGATCGATGAAAACCATCCAACGAAAACGTCATCATGGTTGACATTTTCGTTGACATTTTTGTTGACATTTTCGTTAACTTTGGTAAATATTGCAAGCGCGGACTTAGAATAGCACACAGGACATATTGTCTGAAATTTTGCTTAGTGGCGTAATGTTACCTTGTTTTACATTGGCTTTTGTGTGCATATGATTTCATCATCATCATCAATCCCATGACCGTTGTGGTCGTTGGGGGGAGCGAATGGACACTTCGGCTGTCAACTTTCTCCGCCTATCTTGCGCGGTTGTCAAGAGTTGAGTCAACTGCAGCCCACTCTACACATACGCATTAGTCATGTGTTCTACGTAGAGCATATGATTTACATACGTCTAAATACAAAAAAACATCTGGCGAAGCCAGACAATCTCACTTTACTCAAGGATTCGACTGATGCGCTCCCTGGCGATGGCAGTTTTTATGTACGTCTGTGAAACATGGACACATACAGCAGATCTCCAGAAAAAGAATCAGAGCCCTGGAAATGAGATGCCTACGTAAAATTTTCAACATCTCCTACAAAGATCGAGTTACAAATGAGGCTGTCCGTGAGCGAATCACCAACGTCATCGGCCCTCACGAGGATCTACTCAGTGCCATTAAATCCAAAAAACGGGCATGTGGCAAGATCCGAAGGCCTGGCGAAAAACATTTGCACAGTGCGGGCTGGAAGAAAGAGAGGCAGGCAGAAGAGACGATGGGATGATGACATCAAGAAGTGGACCAGCTTGTCTCTTGTAGACTCCGAGAGGGCGGCGCAGAACAGAGACGAATGGCGTAAAATCATCCAACTGTCAAAACATGGTGCCCCAACGACCCTCACTCAGGTTATGGGATTGAAGAGGACTAAGAAGAAGAGAAATACTACACAGTGCTACATTAGTACTTGCATGTAGTAGAGTATATATCTATGATTGAATTGTCCCTATATGTCATTACTATCCTTTGTGTGAAAGTATATGAAACAGGTAACATTAACGCCACTTTAAAGTCTAACAACAAACAATAATAATTATAGTTGTAATAATACGTAGTTCGGTCACCAAAACCTTGCAATATTGGAATCGGGTTTTTTTCTTTAGCTGAAATTTCCCTGGTGACCGCTTTTGGTAGTTAGGCCTCTGTCGGTGCTCACGGGCCTCAGCGTGGCGACAGAGTGAACCGGAGGCCTAGGCCCCGGGCCAACCGTGAGACGCTTACTTCTAAATTAACCTCCAGAGTTTTCCGTAGTCACGTGCTTAGCCGGGGAAATAACTGTGATGATTCTAGTTTAAAAACAAAACGTAGGCTAGAACAGGGGGTGTGCAACCTACGTAACGCGTGCCAGCAATTTTTTTTTTATGCGGAAGAACCACACAAAAAGGCAATTCAATTCTCTTCTAAGAGAAATTATGTGCTGGAGCATGATGACTTTATGGCACGCTGAATGAATTAGAAATCCTATTGGGCTAGAACACACCAGAGAGTCAGACAGAGTAACAGTGAAATGCTCTCCAATCAAATATCTCGAGATAGGACGAATTCAATAAGGTTTCTAAAAATATATATTTATTATCATGAAGAACAACACAAACGATAAAGAACATATTATACACATTATTTGAATTCAATAGAGCAAAATACAGACTATCTTATCTTATACATTACAGACGCTTCTTCTTTAAAGAAGATTATTGCGTCCTACGCTCATCCGTTATAGTCTTATAAGACATGTACTTCTAGTTTTACAGACATGGGTCAACGGTCCCTTTAAAAAAAAACATATCTTTAGCCATGTATGTCATAATTAGGGCTCACGAATTTCCACATCCCGCGAGATTTGCTTCCACGCTGCGAAATACATCGCTTTTTTATACAACTTTAAATGTATTTTTAACTACTTTGTTGTTTCTTTTATTGCAGCAAGTAAATGCAGAATATTCGTTGGCCCAAGTATGGGTAGAAATCCTCAGATGTGGGTTTAATCAAGGGAGTTAAACTTCGTTAGTTGAGCAGTGAACCGTAATAAACTAAGATGATGTATTTTTACATTTGTTTATTTTCACAAACACAGAAATAACATGACCTACATCGCTCTAAGGACACATGTGCAGTTGAATGTAATCCAAGAATAGTTTTATTTATTTTTAACACAGCAGTTACGCCAATGAATAAAACAAGGTAATACCTTATAACTGTAAAGCGAATCTAGGTTAAAGCTATTTCTAGAAAATAAAATTGACTGTTAAATGATGAGACAGCACCATGCATATCCCACCATGCAGAAATATTGCATAGGCCTATATCAAATATAGGCCTATAATTATTGCTTAGCCCGACTCTCTAAAAGTACATATATGCCTAATGTACCTTTAGATTTATAGATCTATACCTATAAACTATAATATAGATAGAATATATAGTCTAGTTGTTTATAATTTAAAAAACAATTCAATAGTTTTTTTTAAACTAAAAAGCAAAAAATAGCCTTTTGCAACTATTGGTAGGCCTAGCATTACAAAAGTCTGACTATAAAATACTAACATGAAACATTTATAATATTAGGCCCACTACTAATAATGTTATAAAAGATTTTCTTGGTGATAATTTAAAAGTGGGGAATTTAAAATCTAAAATTTTACACTTAAAAGATATCTATATGTTTTGACAAACATAAGAATCTTATTTATAATTATATTTTTTGCTCTTTTAAATAGGCTAAACTCAATATCAAAAATATTCTTTTTTAAGTTTGCATTTTATAGAGACAAAACTTAAGAGACGAAAAAAGTTAGAAGATGACAAAAATTAAAAGACGACAAAAAAAAAGAAACTGTCAATTTAAACATAGGCTAAAGATGACAAATATTGAAAGTCAACAAATATTAAAAGACGACAAAAATTAAAAGACGACAAATATTAAAAGACGACAAATATTAATTAACGACAAATATCACAAGACGGCAAAAATTAAAAGACGATAAATATTAAAAACTACAAATGTGAAGAGACTACAAAAATTAAAAGACGACAAATATTAAAAGACGACAAATGTCACGAGATGACAAAAGTTAAAAGGCGACAAAAGGTAAAAGACGACACAAAAGTTTTTTTAATTATAAGGAATTTTCAATTTTAAAAAATTAAAATATAGGCTACAAATTAGCTGATCAGTGCATTTGCTGCTATTTCTCTGTTGTATTTATAGATCAGTGCCTTTGTTGCTATCTCTCTGTTGTAAATATAGATCAGTGCATTTGCTGCTATTTCTCTGTTGTATTTATAGATCAGTGCCTTTGTTGCTATCTCTCTGTTGTAAATATAGATAAGTGCATTTGTTGCTATCTCTCTGTTGTAAATATAGATCAGTGCATTTGCTGCTATTTCTCTGTTGTATTTATAGATCAGTGCCTTTGTTGCTATCTCTCTGTTGTAAATATAGATCAGTGCATTTGCTGCTATTTCTCTGTTGTATTTATAGATCAGTGCCTTTGTTGCTATCTCTCTGTTGTAAATATAGATCAGTGCATTTGCTGCTATTTCTCTGTTGTATTTATAGATCAGTGCCTTTGTTGCTATCTCTCTGTTGTAAATATAGATCAGTGCATTTGCTGCTATTTCTCTGTTGTATTTATAGATCAGTGCCTTTGTTGCTATCTCTCTGTTGTATATATAGATCAGTGCATTTGTTGCTATCTCTCTGTTGTAAATATAGATCAGTGTATTTGCTGCTATTTCTCTGTTGTATATATAGATCAGTGCATTTGTTTTGCCTTCTCTCTGTTGTATATATAGATCAGTGCATTTGTTGCTATCTCTCTGTTGTAAATATAGATCAGTGTATTTGCTGCTATTTCTCTGTTGTATATATAGATCAGTGCATTTGTTTTGCCTTCTCTCTGTTGTATATATAGATCAGTGCATTTGTTTTGCCTTCTCTCTGTTGTATATATAGATCAGTGCATTTGCTGCTATCTCTTTGTTGTAAATATAGATCGTTGCATTTGTTGCTATTTCTCTGTTGTATATATAGATCAGTGCATTTGCTGCTATCTCTCTGTTGTAAATATAGATCTGGTTGTAATCGTTATCTAAGACTTGGCCCAGCCCCCTTTTATTCCATTTTTTGTTGCTTGCTAGTAAACCAGTGACCACAGCCTGACCACCGGGCCACTTCTGGTCCACGAATCTATATCAGGTATCATCAACACAACTAACGGTAAGTATTTGCGGTAAATAACATTGAAGGCAATTAGTTGATTTGAAATTGTTTCAACTTAGCAAAACATTTCACAAATCAAAAGTTTGGATAAATAACATCATAGTTAATATTCTACTCTTAAATTTAATTTCCTGATAAATTGGTTTATAATTATTATATTTTCATTTTTTCTTTTTTATTCGGCAGTGTGCATAAAACACATAAACTAATTCATTGTTGCTTTACTTTTTTTTAACATTTCATATATATATAGGCTATATATATGTGGGAGAACCTGGCTCAGAACAGAAGTAGTTGGAGAAGTACCCTACACACCGGTACAAATGCTGCAGAGGGCAAACTTCGCCTTATCGCGGAGGCTAAAAGAGCAGCGAAGAAAAGTAAAGAACTTAGGCTGCCCCTGACAAACTCCAAAAGTCCCGCTTTCAAGTGCCAGAGATGCGACAGAGCCTGTCTCTCAAGGATAGGTCTCCACAGACACAGCCAATTCTGCTGGGTTGGCTAAATTACAGGAGCGCAAATCTAATCGTCTTTCGAGAGTATGGAGCCAAGGATGATGATATATATATAGGTATTTCTTATTTCTTGATGAACTAGGTCTATGTTTGCAGTTGGTGTGTTTGTGTTGTCTTAATATAGAGATCAGCTATACAACAAGGAACATACACATTAAAAAGCCAATAAGAAGCAAAAGAAAAAGCTATGGTGACTAAAATAATTCGGCCTTTTTTGTTGTTTATTTTACGATTTTCTTTTAATCAAAATTAATAGAGTTGTATAAATAAACTAATTCACTAATTTGGTGTCATAGTATATTGCGGATTGGTGTGTTGATCTGCCACATTGTACTTGTCCTGGTATATATGGACACATTTACAAACTAACAATTCTAAAACAAACACACACAAAATACGGAAACAATAATTGTAGTAGCTCCAGCTAAATTATATTTTGTTCATTACTGATATTTTGACTTTAAAAACCAATCTTAGGATAAGTAGTTTCATTTTTAAATGATTAGGTCATAGCGGATTTACCAGGCTAGAATTATTTATAAATCTTACGCGATGACACAGAGCATGCTATATCAATTTCACACCCGTAACAAGAAGGCCGACATCTTGTTTGTGCTTAATGGTCCATTTAAATATCTTAGTATTCGTAACTGTTACTTTAAGACGGGTAAATGTCATTCGTGAGGTAAACAAGACTGTTATACGAGGTAAGAGTTAAGACATTTTGCCTAATATGATTTAATATTTTAATATTTGTGCGATTGTAGCCATTTCTTGTTGTTTTTTTTAGCAATTTACGGACATTTTGACATTTTGCCAAAGAAGTAGATATGTGTTAAACAGCCTCAAACTTCCAATCTAATAACTGCACATAACAAAGGGTTCATTGAATATTGTAGTGGGCTAATGGTCTAAGAATAATAGAAATGTTATAATAAAGTAAACATCAAACGTATTTTATGCATATAAGGCGTATTCATACAACTAATGTGAAGTTGCAGTTAGGTCTTCTGTTCTACATTTGCAAACATTTCTTTATAAGATGAAGTCTAAAGCTTTGTTTGAATTTCCAACATCAACATAATAAGTAGGGGAGAGGTGGGTAATTCGTACCCCCTAAGGAAAAAAATTAACAATATAAAAATTAACTGTAGAAAAAAGCTTATTTTAACGTTAAACAATTGTTGTTGACAAAGGAATAAAAAAAAATACGTGACTTCAACGTTTTATTATGAAAACAAAGAGCACAATTAATAAAATAAAAAAAGACCAAGTGGTACGAATTACCCTCACCAGCGTTCAATTCGTACCACTAGGGAAGGTAATAAGTACCAAAAGGAATGAAGAAAGACTATTTTTTGGAATGTTGAAACTGAAGTATTTTTCTTTATCTCAATTGTATAAAATAAATTCACTGGCATAATTCACAAGTATAATTATCCAGTGATCTATTTTGTGACGCTGACTCACGCACGGTACAGCATGCCAGATGTACCCATTCTCTACAGATTAAACATTGTATCATGTCGTCCTCAAGGTTCTCATCACGTAAAGCAGTACCACATGATGACTTTTTTTTTTGGTCGATAGATCTTCTGTCTTTTTTTTCTGGAGCATTTTTTGCACTTTTGCACTACTTGTAGGCAGTGCCGTTGCTAGGGATTTGGGGCTCCGGGGGACTTGGCCTCTTTAGGGGCCCCTGCATTTTGACATTCGACATTATGACATGAGAAAAAAACAAGCAGGGGCCCGGAGGGACTTTCGAATTCGGACCCCCCTCCCCTCCCCCTCGCCTAGCTACGCCACTGCTTGTAGGCTAATTGGTATCTTGTTTTTGATAATTTGAGTTTTTTTTTTTTTTAAATGACCATTTGCATTTTTAGCTTTAGGGGTGACTAAATGCTGTTGTTTATAAGGGATTGATGTCAATATTTGAGAGCTTTCTTGTTTCCTTTTTCTTTGTCCATGTCCAGTAACTGGCACTAGCATTGGTGACATTTGTCTAACACGAATGTAATGATCTGGCACTGATTTATCTTGCGGCCCCCGGATAGAACTAAGCAGTCATAGTGACCTACAACCGCCCCAATCTTAGTGAATAAGAGAACAACAGAGATTAAAGATGAATATTCTTCCATACTATACTTCAATACAAAGCTGTTTGTTTTGTTATGAACTATTTAACATTTGCTCTTCGCAATTAGTTCCAGCTCTCCATGCATAGTCAATGGGATTAACATATCCTCCAGTCTCTCTGAATAGTTGTTGTATCGTATGTGAGGTGGCATATCGAAGCAAAAAATTGTTTGTCAAGCCCCTCATATTCACAAAAATGTTGGCACATTTTATTCATAACTTAGATAATCAGCTAGAGCTTTTTTAAACCTTTTAACAATATCCTTGATCAGTCCATTTTAATCTCTGTCAATTCGCTGAAAGAAATCATTTAGACTTATAGCAACACTTCTAAAAAAAACAACGTCTATCTGTTGTTTTTTTTAAACTGTTTTAAAATTTTGAGTGCTTATTGAGTTACAGTTGTCGGGGTTAAGTCACAACAACTTCTCAACCTCTTGCTCATAATATGCAGAATGAGCTCAAGGGTTTTGGAAGCTCATGGCGAAAACAAATTCTGCGCCCTCATTAAAGTGCTATTGGCGGGGAGAAACTCAGTAGTGTTAAGGCATACTTTCCTATTTTCTAAGACACCTTAAAAAAAATACCCTTCGCCTTTCATTACCTAGCAATTAGTCTCCCGATGCTGGTAGCTCCCAAAAGTACTAAACTTTAATTTAGTTTATATTTTTAAATCCCCAAATTAAAAAAAAATATTCATATATGCCGCCCCCCCCCCCCCCACACACTCCCCAAAATTTAGCGCACTATGCGGCCGCCTAGGTTGCCTACATGGACGAGCCCACCTTGATAATATGTTTGCAACGGGTAAAAAAACAGCGATGTCAAGAGGCTGCATGCGATGTGTTGTATGTGGAAGAATACTTAGCATAATTATACCCGATTCAGATGCTTTCATGATGGCGTTTAAGTTGTTAGTGTGGGTAGCATGTCCATCTAAAATCACAAGGATAGGGGGAGTTTTTGATGGTTTTACAAAAGATATAAAGTGGTCCATCCACTTTTTCAAATAGTTCTGAAACCATCCACCCACTTTCATTTTATGCATAAAGTGTTCCAGAAGGTGTCCCGTCTTTCAGCTCATCTTTCGTTCTTTTGCGTTTAAAAATCACGATTGGTGGAAGAAAATATCCTGCAGCATTCATATAAAAAACGTCAGTGGTTGTGACGCCTAATTTCTCAGCACTGGAGAGAGACCTGACCTGGCGCTTTCCTTTTGCTGCTGTTACTCTATGTCTTGTGCACCTATGACACGTTTCTCTCGTCCATATTGTCAATTTCATAGTCTGTATTGAATGTAGGTACAAGATAGCCTGTAGTGAATATAGGTTCAAGATATTCTGAAGCTTGTCATAAAATCCATTCAGAGCTGTTGTATTAAAGCCAGACGCTCCAGCAATCGATGTCGGCTCAGTCTGGCGTAAACTTTCGAATTTGGGTGGCGCTTCATGAATACATTATACAAATCTTTACCTGTCATTCTTTGGGTTTTGCTGAAAGCTTGTAGCAAATTATTCGTCTCAGCGAACTGATACCCTAATTGCATCAGGTCCTTTCTTGTGATTCCAAACACCATTCCCTCAAGTATTTGTAGTCTATATGCTTGACAAAATCTTCCTCGACTTTAGGTGGCAGACTTGTTGGGGAGGGGGGGGGGGGCGGGGATGAACATCAATAACCTGTCTGAAACTAGCCACCCCTCGGCACGTCGCTAAGGCACTCACTGCTTCCTACCACCGAGTCTCGGAGCCTCTCGACAGCGCAATGATCATCAGAGGCGTAACACCCGCTGTTCCCCATGTGTACTCTTAAGGGGAGCGTATCGGTGGTTTACACTTTTCCCTAGACTCGTGGGTACAGAAGAGACTCAACAGTTCCAGAAACTCCGAATTTATAAATAGATTTTATTATGAGTTATGATATTATAATCAATTCTCAAAATCTATTGCGGCTAAAACGTACCACTGCGGGTAATTAGTACCGGTACGTATGACCCTCAATAGTGTGCTACGATTTAGCCGACTCAGATGTAACATTGTTTTCTACTGCTATGTTTTTCTTGCCAATACAAAATAGTTTAAACTATACTTGTTACTTAAGAAGACTGGATAGTCAGCACACATAACAAGTATAAACGAGCTATGTTTCACCAGACCTACATAGTTTGAATAGAGGCAACGGTAAAAAAAAAACATCAACTAGTCAGTATAAAAATATAAATCTGCTTACCACTTACCGATAAAATATAATGTATTAGACTTGGATTCGGTGCTTATTTATTTAGTACATTGAGCAGTTTAGCTGTTATTTCATCTAGTCTCGAAACTATATTTGTAAGTTTGTTCATTTTTTTCTTCTTCTACGTTTACAATTACCATAATGTAATTAAATTAAATTAATTATATTATATATATTATAATATTATATTAAAATTTTATTGACATGTTCTTGTCAGCTGAAGCCGAAATCGACGATGCAAAAATGTATTGTATTATGCAAGCTTTGAATTGATTATCATTATAAGACTTATAGTTATTGTTTGCACTTTTTGGTTTCCATATTTCTTCATTTAATATAGTCTAGAAGTTTTTATTTTATTCTTTTCTCTGTTGTTTGTTGTTGATTTTTGAATATTTTACGAGTTAAAAATCGAATTTTTTTATTTTTTAGTTCTTCTCGTGTAAACTTTCAGCATGAATTGTTTTACTATTAGATCAATTAATTTCTTTGATTATTAAATTATTGTTTTCAAATTATTGTTCTGGTGCAAGCATTGATTCCTATTATTCAAAGTTGATTTTGTTGGTGTAGAATCATCCATTTAATTATTAATGTTTTTAAGTTTCTTTTAATGAAGATCAAGTCATCTTCTTCTGGTGGGTTTGTTGTATATTGTATTTAGTAGACAAACGTTTTTTAGAAGTTTAATACTACTTAATGTTAGTCTACAATGTTTCTTTCTTTCCAGGTATAAGCAATACTACCAAAGTTTTTTTGTAAGTTAGTTTTTATTTTGTTATTTACTCGCATGGCAGCATCTGGGAGTCCAGTGATGACGTCATACTCTTATACTGAAGACTCACCTATTTCGCGCTTACTCTGCGGATCCCTCGTGTGAGGCTAGTGTCCGCTGGCGAACGTTCATTTTCCTACGCAGGACCGTCCGCTTGGAATCACCTCCCACTACAGCTTCGCCAGAGCCCTAGCTATGACACCTTCAGGAGCCGGCTGAAGACTCACCTATTTCGTCAGCAGAATTAGCGTATTACTATATATTTCGTTGTCTGTCTGTATTCTGTAACTGTCGTCTGCGCATAGAACTGTCACCAACGGGATATGCGCTATATAAGCACCGTTATTATTTATTTATTTATTTCGTCAGCAGAATTAGCGTATTACTACATATTTCGTTGTCTGTCTGTATTCTGTAACTGTCGTCTGCGCATAGAACTGTCACCAACGGGATATGCGCTATATAAGCACCGTTATTATTATTATTATTATTATTATTATTATTATTATTATACTAGTTCTAGTTTGGTAGTTAAAATATCGTTATATCGTCTTATTACTTTAACACGTATTTGTAACTTGGGTTGGATTTAAAATTGTATATATGATTAGAAATAATAATAAAAAAGTTCATTCATCTCCAGAATGTTTAGGTGTCTGTGTTTTCATTAGGTGTTTCATTAATGTCTTTATTTTTGTAATTATTTAATACGTTTATCATAATGTTTTATCCTTATGTTCAAAGATAATATTTAAAAAAAAAATAATACAAACTGAATAATGCATGAACAAAAAATTAAAGGTTGTTTAAATAGGGCTTCTATCCATGCTCAGTGCGTTCTAGAATATTATTACGTCCACTAGGTCCAAAACTCCTGCAGGGCGGCAGGGATCGGTAGGCGGCAGGGACGTCTCGGTTGACAGTCCGGTGAACTTACCGCAGGACCAGCCGGCCTCACATTAGGATCTAATCCTAATATAAATGCAAAATGTTTATTCCAAAAACATAAAAGAAAAATTATCATGGAATTTTGGACATTGTGCTGACCAAATAATCGCCTAGTAAGCTAAGTTACCTATGTGACTCTAATTATCCATAAGATACTTTTTATCATGAAATCGTGTTTATGAAGCAATTAAGAAAATATTAAAAATTAAAAATTTATTTTTACAAACATTGGCTTGACAGAAATATAGTTTTACACATGTTCGTTTTAAAAAAGAAAATTATACAAATGCTGGCTTTAAAATTTTATTTTTTTACTTGTGTTGGTCTTAAAAAATGAAATGTTACATATTATGTTGGCCAGAAAACTTTTTTTTACATATGTTGGTCTTTAATTTTATTTAAACTAATATGTTGGGTTTGAAAAAAGAAATTTGTTCATATATATTGCATCCGTCCATCCTCAAGGGACGATGGCGCAGTCTCCTTTTCCTAAATAGACTTAGTAATAGATCGTTGGTATCGGTTAGTATATATAGGTTAGGGATGGTTTTGTCGTATTTTTTGTAATGTTTAGTATCGGTTAGATTATTTAGGATAAGGGTAGATTTGGTGTTTTATGTGCTATTTCTTATAAAATATGGTAAGACAAATATATTTTGTGTTTTTACCCCTTTTTAAAAATGTTTTTAATGGGTTCTAAGGAAGTTCGAATAGCCGTTATGAATGTTTAAATTTTTTTTTTTATTTCAAGAAGATTGTAAAAAAATTGCAAGCACCAACACACTTCTCATTAGACATCAATGATTGTAGCGACAATGTTAACACTTTCCTAAAATACGTCAATGAAAGTTGATGAAAATGAACTCTTTTACACTGAACATACATTTTATTAATATACTCTCGCATTGCTTTTACTGAAATGATTAAATATGTATTTTAATTTGAATAGCTCAGTGACATTTACTTTAAAATAATAATTTCTATATTACGGTATTTGTGAAAATTTAAAGAATTTCAAACAAGATCATGTCGATAATTAATTCAATGCTTTATCGGGTCAAATAGGCGATCTTACTGGGGCTCACTAATCTATAGATAAAATTCTGCATTTTCTCCGACAATTTCAGTGATTCAACACACCGTATATAAATATAGGTCAGTGGTTAAAATACACATATTAACCGAACAGAGTAGGCTAATTTTATAGTAAAACAATTGAGGCAAATAGCTTTGTGTGTAAACAAAGAATATTTAACATCTTTACTTCGCCCTTTTTTTTTACAGAAATAAAAATGCCACGGGAGGTGAGAATCGTATTCTATGGCGGTATGTAAAATCTTAGTCAAAGCATTTTCGGCATATCTTTTCAATGCATCTTAATTGGATGTTGCTAATTACAACTTTAAGTATTTGTTAGTACTGAAATGTCTTTTTATTTCCTTTTTATTTTTAGACGATGATATCGCCCTGCCTCTTTTTCCTCGTAACGCCTGGCCTCCTGATGCGCAAGCTAGTGCGCCATGTATAACCCCGAAAGTAAGTGGTTCAATGGCATCGCGCTGGGATCGCAGTAACGAAGTGTAGGAAATGAAGCCCTCGTGAAGGCTTCGTGATTTTGTTTACACGGGACTCAATCTTTCATGGGTGACCCAGCTTAGCTGAAATTAGGGATGTTAAAACCGTTGTTTTTTTTTCAAAACCGGTTTTCGGTTCTATAAAACCGGTTTAAAACCGGTTTAAAACCGGATTTCGCTTTCTCCCCCCCCCCCACCCGCGCAATGTCACAAGTCATAGGCCGCAAAAGCCAAATGTGCGTAGTTTTGTAGGTATATTTGAAAAATAGTTCAAACTTAATTAGTGTTTTCAGGGCATTCAACTCAGAAACTAAGCAGACAGCTGCAGAATGAATATGTAAACAATGTAATTTCTAAAGATAATAATACAAACTTATGGTCCTACATTAAATCAAGAAAAATGGACACTACAGGCATAGCTCTACTAAAAGGCCAAAACAATCAAACTTATAACGATAATGAAACTAAAGCTAATATCCTAAACACACACTTTGCATCATCTTTTTCTAATCCAGGTGACAAAGAAATATTCATAAGTTTAATCAAACTAGAAGAGATAGGAAATATAAATGTAGATGAAAAAAGGCATTAAACAACTCCTAACCAACTTAAAAGTAAACAAAGCTTCTGGTCCAGATCAAATACCAGCAAGACTGCTTAAAGAACTAACTAATGAAATATCTTTAAAATACTTTTTCAGGCCTCTCTAAACCAGGGCAAAGTGCCCAAAAATTGTAAATAAGCCAATGTGACCCCTTTTTTTTCAAAAAAGGAGATAAATCTGACCCCGGAAATTATAGACCTGTTTCCATATCAAGCATAAGATAAAATTACTTGAACATATAATATATAGTAGTATAGTAAATTAACTAGACAACCTTAACGCACTGTGTTCACACCAACATGGCTTCAGGAAAAATAGATCATGTGAGACTCAATTAATAGGCTTAATAGATGACTTGTCTAAGGGATTAGATAATAACAACCAAATTGATGCTATATTACTAGATTTTTCGAAAGCATTCGATAAAGTTCATCATTCTAGTGTACTAAAAAAAAAACGTAAATATTTTTAAATCTCTGGTACATCAGTGGATTCAAGACTTTCTTATAGGCAGGGAACAAACAATGATAATAAATGGCTCTAAGTCAACACCAATAACTGTAAATTCAGGAGTTCCACAAGGAACTGTTCTAGGACCCCTACTATTTCTAATTTATATTAATGATCTGCCAAGTTGCATCAACACAGGAACAAAAGTAAGATTATTTGCCGATGATTGCATAATTTATAGAACAATAAAGACAGGAAAAGATAGTGAACTTCTACAAAAAGACTTAGATGAACTACAAAAATGGGAATCAAACTGGAGTATGTCTTTTCACACAGAAAAATGCCAACTGATAAGGGTATCCAAGAAGAAGAAACAAATAATAGCTATATACATGGTAAAGAACTAACTCAAACTAACAATGCTAAGTATCTAGGAGTAATAATAAATGATAAGTTATCTTGGAACCCTCATATTGATGAAGTAATTAAAAAATCAAACAAAACATTCATAAAAAGGAACTTTTACAAATGTGATAAGAATATAAAATTAAAAATGCTATCTCACATTAGTGGGACCTATACTAGAATATGCAGCACCTGTATTGGACCCATCAACTAATGAAAACATAAAAAAATTAGAACAAATTCAAAAAAGAGCTGCAAGGTTTATAACTAGTGAATATTCCCAATTAACAAGAGTAACACCATTAGTCAAATCATTAAAGCTAGAAACACTAGAGGACAGAAGGGCAAAGAGTAAAGTAGTAATAATACATAAGGCATTAAACTCTCATTTAGAAATACAACACAAAAACAACCTGTTACAAAGCTCAGATAAACATAAAGACAAAAACTCTTTCCTTATGCAAGAACAAATGCATATAAGTACTCCTTCTTCCCGAGTGGCATTCGGGAATGGAATAGGTTGCCTGAACAAACCAGGAAAACCAGTAACTTAACATCATTTAAAACATTAATAAAAATGCAAGACTAGACTCGGACCACGGATGAGCGTAGGACGTAATAATCTTCTTTATAGAAGGAGCGTCTGTAATGTATAAGATAAGATAAGAAAAGATAAAAAAAATGTATAGACTAACTGGAGAAATGAGCCCGTGTCGACCGAATGGTAGTCCAATAAGTTATTCACTAATCTAGAGAGGACACATCTGCTAAGTCAAATTGCAAAGGTAAAATATGAAACAATAAGGTCACGTGTCTTTAAATTAACCCATTTGATTGGTTGAACACACAGAGTGATTTTTTTTATTAAAGATATAGAACAGAAGTTGTAAATGAAGTTCTGTACTTTTTGGTTTTCAACCAAATTATTTTAGAACTTTTAGTATTAAGTACTTGTTCGATCTACTCATCTGTGTATCTTTTGTATCTTTATCATCTCCAGAGAAGACCGGCGGCTTTTAGGGAACCAGTGGACGAAGGCATATTAAAAGCGATTATTAGACTTGCGCGTGGTATCGTAAGTTACTATTTGTAGTATATAACTCGTGTAGAAAAATAAATAACAATTAAACTTACATGTCTTGTTCGTAAGCTAGAAGTTTAGCCAAGTCAGACAAATCGTACCAGGTCTTATTTATGTTTCTAAAATTTACCAGTTTACAGTTTATCTTATAAGTTTACAGGCGTTCCTTCTAGATAGGATTATTACGCCACAGGCCCAAATCTCCTGCAAGGTGGCCGGGATTTGTCAGAGTCAGGGCTAGTACCTGGTTTGTTATGTGTATAGTCCGGTTAGTACCTCAGAACTAGCCATTCTGCTTGAAATACCGGAATACCCCGGTACAAAACCGGAACACCAGGCAGGATTAGTTTCGCTTTCGATAGTAATCCAGGTAAGATTGTTTTTTGTTCTTTATTTTGTTATATTGATTTCCCAAATCAATATCACTGGGAAAAAAAACACAAACTGTCCAGGAAATGCAGGAGTAATTGACTTCTAAATCTCGTTTCAGCTCGACATGCTCCGAGAAAAGAAGCGCATTGTCATCGTTGACCTCAACGACTGCTTCATCTTCGGCCACATTGAGGCGTCGTCCCTGACGGACACTTATTTTCTAGGCCTTGTACAGTGTGTTGAGGGATACCTCTATGAGGAAAAGGGATTCTACGTTGGGTATGATGGTTAATAGTAGAGATGGGAATCGAACCCTCATTTAGCAGTTCGGGTTCGGTTCGGTTCGCTAGAAACCACAGTTCGAGTTCGGTGTGTTCGGTTCGGGTTCGGTTCGATTCCCATCTCTAGTTAATAGTTGTTGTTTTTTTAAAGCTAGGCTGCTACAATTAAATTCTTGACAAACAACTACAGCTCTGAAGAAGTTTTACAGAATGGTGGAGAACGAAGAGTGTTGGCTTAGGATTATCGCTTTTTTTACTTGATATTTTGACTTTTAAAAATAATTCTTATAGAAGAAATAATGGGTATGGTGGCCGAGCGGCAGCGCGTTCGACTCGCGATCCGAAGGTTCTAGGTTCGAATCCTGTTGCAGGCTAGGATTTTTTTTCCCTGGACTGGAGGGTGCCCCTGAGTCTACCCAGCTCTGATGGGTACCTGACACTAGTAGGGGTAAAGTAAAGGCGGCTGGGCATTGTGCGGCCACACTTCCCCTCGTATGCCGTGGCCACAGAAACTGGTGAACGCTGCTTCATCAGCCCTATGATCAGTTTGGTCCCAAGGGTAATTTACTATAATATTAAATTAGAACTACTTCTCAACTTGAGGAGATACATAGATACATAGATAAATGCATCGCCAGACAGATAAAAAATATGTAGATAATTAGATAGATAGACATCTAGACAGATAGTTAGATGAATAGACGGTTTAAAAGATGGCTCGATCGATAGACAGATGAAAATATGGTTAGATAGTTAGGTACATAGGTGGATAGATAGATAGTTAGATAGATAGATAGATAGATAGATAGATAGATAAACAGGCAGTTAGATAGAGATATAAAAATTTTATTATAGTGTAAAAGTAAGAACTTCACAGCTGGCTGGTCTGTCAAATAGATAGCTAGATATGCAGATAGGCAGATAGATAGATACTCAGATACATAGAAAAATAAACAGATAACTTCATATTCCAGATACCCAACGTACAACAATCTCAAAGCAATGAACTGCGTAGGAATCGCAACATTTCCGGCTCATTCTGGAGACGCTATCGTCACTGCCATAAAAAATATCGTAAGTATATGCGGTAATATATTACAGAATGACATTCATATATATAATGAAGACTATTGCGTCCTACGCGTATCTGTGATCTGAGTCTAGTCTAGTTTTGCATTTTGATTAGTGTTTTTAATGGTGTTAAATTACTGGTTTTCCTAGTTTGTTCAGGCAACCCTTTCCTTGTCCGGTTGCCACTCGGGAAGAAAGAGTACTTATATGCTTTTGTTCTCGCTTAGGTGATAAGGGGATAAATAAGATTATTTGCAGTTGATTGTATAATTTATCGAACAATAGAGACAGAAAAAGATAGTGAACTCTACAAAAAAGGCCTAGATGAATGACAAAAATGGGAATTTAACTGGAGTATGTTTTTTCACCCAGAAAAATGCCGAATTGATAAGAGTATCCAAGAAAAATAAAATAATAATAATTACTGTTAGCGTTATAATTATCAAACATTAAATATCAAGAGGAACAATTGAAATGAAAGTTGTAATGTGCATTTAATTCCCTTTGACCAAGTATGTATGTATTGATAATGTGTGTGTGTTTAGTTTTAGTGAGACATAACTTTTGACTTGGTCAGGTGTTCTTAGAGGATAGGATCAGTTAGAGCTAAAGTGTAGAAGGGAAAAGGTTGTGTAATAACCGAGACTATATATTTTACAAATACTTCTATAGTAACATGAACTTGTGTTTATATTTCAATTGTGAATAATAATAAAAAAAATAGATATGTGTTGCTGCAAAGATCTCGCCTTATCAAGTTTATTATACGTGATGTGAAAAATAACATTTAAGCTTAACTCAAGATTCTATTAGCTTCCGAAGGACAATAGTAATTAAAAATAGAATCAATTACAATTACAAACTACTTTATTCATAGTAAAGACCTAAGTCAAGTTAAAAATGCTTAGGAGTAATGATAAATGAAAGTTATCTTAAAACCACATATTAATGAAATAATAAAAAAAAACACCAGGCTTTATGAAAAGAAACTTGTACAAATGTAATAAGAATATAAAACGAAATTGCTAACTCACATTGTTTAGACCTATAATAGAATATGCATCATCTGTAAGGGATTCATCAACTAAAGAAAACATTACAAAATTAGAACAAATTCAGAAAAGAGATGCAAGGTTCATTACTAGTGAATATCCCTAAAACACTAGAGTAACACTAATAGTTAATTCTGTAAACCTAGAAACACTAGAGGACAGAATGGCAAAGAGTAAAGTAGTAATAATACATAAGGCTTTAAACTCTGATTTTGAAATACAACCTAATAACAACCTGTTAAAAAGCTCAGATAAACATAAAGACAAAAACACTTTCCTTATGCTCCGAATGGATTACTCTACTTTATTACAGAAATATTATGTTAGTTTTATTACATTTATATTTTGTTTTCATTTCTTCTAGTCATGTTATTTCCATTCTGTTCTTGTCACTGACCTGTAGATCCAGGTACTGACTAAGACGCTAAGCAGCTCCGTGGACCTGATTGTCGTTAAGACTAGTGAGGTTCCAGATCTACCCTCATGTGTCAGACAAATCAACCCGATGGAACTGCAGCGTCGTGGCCGACTTGATGACCTGGCTAGATATCTACTTGAGGAAGTCACATATGACGTCATGTAGCCAAAGTCACTGACATTATTTAACATTTGTCAATTTAAAAAAATAAAATCTGAAATTTTTTTGTGGATAAAAAAAAAGGATTTTATTGTTGGTTGTATTTTTACTTTCTTGCAGTGACCTAGTTATGATCTCAGGCGCCCGGGGAACAAAAAATGTACAATTGGCGCCTCGCACCGCTCCCCTTTTAATTGTTATTGTTTTTTCAAAGTTAAGTTGTATGCTTAGTTTTTGACGTCCTTTAACGTTGGCGCCGGGGAATATATCATTACGAACCTCCTGCTCCAATCGCCCCTTTAGCTACCCTAATTCTTTCATGTACACTATATTGTTTGAATGGGTTAAAAATAAAAGGTTAGTAAGATGTAATTAAACAAAAACACGTAGAAAAGAAAAATGAACTATATATTACAATATTTAGTAACATAGCCAGGGTTGTGCGGCAGCATGCGGCGAATTTTGCACAGAAGAATATTGAAAATAGGCACAAGTGTAACTAAACAATTAAAAAAAATTCTTTTTATCCAACTATATCAATTATTCAAACTTATATTGGATTAACGAAATGTCTTAAATCTTACAATTCAAATTTTGTTCTAAAAACAATTGTATCCAGCAAATATTTTTCAACGACCTCAATCATTGTCTATTATCAAATGTTTAAAACATAGAACACTTAGACGGAAATATACATATTTCATTATAGTGAAAAGTAAGAACTTAACAGTTGGCTGGTCTGTCAAATAGATAGCTAGACATACAGATAGGCAGATAGATAGAATCAGATACTTAGTTGCATAGATACAGATACACATGGCTTTACAGTGGACGGTTCTTCAAAACAATGAATAGCGTTCTAAGTGAACATTTCTGTGTGTAAGAGATAACAAGCCTCTGGTCAGGAAGGGCTCTGCTTTAGGTCCCCTAAAGAGATTATTGATTGCTGAGAGTAAAATTCAATAGCTAACTATTAAATTAAGTTTAGATGTGCTAAGACCAAAAATAATAACTACTAAAGGAGAAACTCAAATAGTCTAAAGATTAAACTTTATTAATTAACTCTGCACATTTACAAATGAAAGATAATCTTCTCAAACTTTAATACAATGGCTATAAAATACATGTATAATGCAATTTTTTATAAAAGTAAATACAACTGGATACTATATTTTGAAAGGTTAATAGTTTTATTTAAACGCACTTTAAAATATATTTACACTGGCATAGTGATTTAAAAAAATACAAAATGCAGGATAGGAATGGGTTGCTTGAATCTGTTGAGAAAACTATATGCTCAAAATCATTAAATATTCTTAACAAAAAAAAAAGACTCGATTAAAACTAAAGATAGGCGTAAAGTATCCCGTGGGACCAAATTGATCAATAGGGACGGTGAAGCAGCGTCCACCAGTTTATATGGCCAAGGCTTACTACGTGATTGTGTGGTCAGCACTATGCACAGCCGCCTTTAGTTCACCCCAACTAAGGTCAGCTACCCATCAGAGCTGGGTAGACTCAGGGACATCCTGATAGAAAGGGATAATCTTCTCACTAGTACACAACGTAAGGAAAGGATAAGAGTCTACTGTATTCTACTGTCTATCGGAGTCAGCCGAGTCGAGAAAAACAAAGGTATTAAAACCTCATCCAAGTTTGATAACTCATACAGGTTCAGCTAACTTTATTAGTTTAATTACGTCCCTTGTCGATTCTCTCTTATAATTAAATTTAGATTTGAGAGAAGACAATCGAGAAAACTAAGTATCTATAAATAGAATCGCTAAGAGTACAACATACCATAGACTATAATACGCATGGACCGCTTGCTTTAGTATTTCTGCTCTATGATGACTCGAAAGAATGCTTTTCGGAATTTCCGATTCCTTGTTTCCTTTGCACTTCCGTTTTATTGAATCGCTTCGATTTTCTCAATGAAAAATTAAAATTAAAATCGAAAGTTCTATACAGCGGAAACATTAAAGAAACAGCGAGGAGCGTAGAATTAATTTAAGACAGCCTTATTGGTTGCGCACGGAAAAAAAAGTACATATAAGCCTAAAAATAGAGCAAGCGGTCCATCTTATTATAGTCTATGAACATACAGTTGTCGCCCCTCTTGGTGACGGAAGCTAAAAAGAAGATTTGATCAATAGTCCAGATTAACATGCAGCAAGTGTGTTGAAATAGAACAATTTAAATACCAATTGCGGTGCAGAGGCGTAGCAAGGAGATATCTTGAGGGGAGGGGGAGGTGTTTCCCCGGGCGCCTAGGTAAAGGTGCACTAAAATTTTAGAATTGCAAATGAATATTATAATTTAGAATAGAAAAATATTATTAAACTCGGTTGGGGCGCCTATATTATAGTTTGTTACTTAGCGCAAAATAATCTAACTACGCTTCTGTTGAGGGGGTGAGGGCGTAGGGGAGGGGGCGCCTTTTTCGTTTTCTCCACAGTGAACTGTGGGATTCTTGAAAAAAAGAGTCATTCAAGAGAAGTTTAAAGACCTTCCTATTCATTTAAGCTTGTAGTTTTTTGTTTTGTTTTTATAGCACATTCACAACTGAAACGTGAACCAGAGCGCACTGAGCATGCTAACATAGCATGGATAGGCGAGCTATATAAATTATCATCATCATCATCATCAACTTTCCCACGGTTTACTGTGAGTGTAAATCAATCAATACTCTCAGATCATACCTACATCGATACATGGGAGTTTATTCTAGAAGTATTCAAATTTTGTTCTATAATTGAATAGTTATTGCTCAATGGTTACAGTGAGTTCTAGATATAGATCTGTGCAACACGGCTGGTTGACTGAAGTAGGTGTGTAGTAGGTCAGTCTTTGCTTACAGTGTAATAACTCGACAATGGTTTGCAACATATGTCATTGTAAACAGCTTTATAGTTTTCATATTACCACTATGTAGTTTTCGTTGTATTCTTGTTAGTAATAGTTTATAACATTTGGTACTTTGTTCATAATTAGTTTAAACAAAGACTATAATAAGATGCCATCGGGCTAGGGGATTGTGTGTCCAGGACAATATCTCAGCCACCTCAATGTTTCCCAAACTAATCATATGTAATCACTTTCTGGCCCGGGAATAAATCCTAGTCTTTGCCAGGATTCGAAACCCGAAAACCTTGGCATGACAACCAAGCGCGAAACCACTAGGCCACTATTGATTTATTTGTTTACTAAATTCAAACTGAATCTTATTTATAATTCAACCAAAATTCAAACTGAATTATATCTAAATGAGACAAAATTTAAACTATACTATAACACTTGCCTAAACGATTCTAAGAATGTAACTACATTCGCATTGAAAGAATAAGAATATTTGATTGTATACATATTTAAATAAAGCTATGAAATACAGATTAACATTATTAGACTTTTTTCTGATGTGTCTATTTAACTAAAATATATACAATTAAAGTAAAACCTAACATTTCTTAGACCTATTTTGGTAAATAAATTTCTTTCCTTGACCCCGACAATAAAAAACAACAAAATGTAAATTTATAAAAAGTCAAGAATAGAGTTGCTAGGCTAATTAAAACCATGTATGAGCGTGGGACGCATAAATCTTCTGTATGACGCTAGAAGAAGCGTCTGTAAAATATAAGATAAATAAGCGACTGGTGCTCTGGGTAAATTGTTATCTTGCCTAATAAGTGCTGGCAAATATTTTTGAACCCATGGGCTTCATCGCCGGCGAAGAGGTGGAAAGCACAAGTAGGCCTAACTTTTATCAAAAGCACATTGGTGGTCTAACGCACGGGGACAGCGTCCGAGATCTCATTGCAGCACCGAGGGGCTCCGAGCCTCGGCGGGGAGGAAGCAATGTTCTCACCAGTCCATCGTCAACCCGCCCTGGTGCCTGGATGTCCATACCTATAGAATGTGATTTGTGATACCGGGCGCCAGTGCAGTTATACGAGCGAGCCACCGCAATAGTGATGCGAGAGGAATTCTGCAGATGGGGAGAAGTAGCGTAGTGCAAGTGTCTGAGAAGACCGTAACCTTATGTTACGGTTGGCTGGCGCTCGGACACGATCTATATTGCATGAATTTAGGTATCAAGTTCAAAAAATGTTTCATTGTATTTTTTTTTTCTTTTAATGGATAAAGAAAACAAAATAGTTCAGAGTGTAATCCATAGATGTGATATTTAGTGTTAATTTTGGTCGTTGTATTTTTGCAACTGTGCGCAACCGAGCAACTTTTTTTTAGAAGGCATCACAATGTAAAAAAACAAACAAATTGCTATTATACACAAATTTACAACAACATTGACAACAATTACATTTGATCATGATTATAAAAAGATTTGTAGTCTTTTTTTAGGTATTTTATTAAAATAAGTTATAAAACATTTTATAGCTCATGTTCATTTATAGGTAAAAATATTACATTTTTCATACTGACATAATGCTTCTACAAATAATTATCCACACATAAATAAATTTGGCATGTACAAATAAAAATAATTCAAACTAAAGGAATGAGAAAATTAGAATAATACAAAATTAATTATTTTTCAATAATTTCTTTTAGAGAACTGAAACATTAGTAAGAAAATTAGCGGACATGGTGTTTTGTTGTCTCGGAACACACTCTTCTGTTATTTGACTGGTGAATGCAGGCAATTTAGTCGTCTAATCTTCATCGGATAACAACACCTTCCAAAGAAGTCTTCGGCTTGACTGGGTGGTTCCTCTGGCTCAATACCATCATTATTGATATCAACATCTGATTCTGCATCTTTATAGAAGAAACAACAATGATTTATACTAGGAACTAAAACTACTAAATGTACTTATTTATTTTAGTTTTACATACATTCCTTCCAGATAGAAGTTAATTAGATCTATGTCCACTAGGCCCAAAACTCCTGCAGGGTGGTAGGGATTGGTTGGTGGCAGAGATGGAACCCGCGACGTGTCGGTTGACAGTCCGGTCAACTATAAATATATATTACACATTAGAATAAAACTAACCTAAATTTAAATTTACCTTCAAATTCAACGACCTTTTCAGTATGGAAACTGTTCAACACTGGTATCTTAATCCATTGACGTATCATTATCAGACAACTCAAAGTCTCCGGTGTCAGAAGGCAATTCCCTCAAAACAATGGAAGAGTATTTTTTCCTATAAAAGACCTTGGGCTCTATAATGTAAGCCTAATTAAAATAAAAATAATAGCAAATAATTAGACATATATATATATATATATATATATATATATATATATATATATATATATACTAAAAATAATATAGATTTAGTACTAAGTCTAGGCCTAGCTAGGCCTGCAATTTATTACTAATAACTAATAATAATAACAAATAAATAAATAGGCCTATTTTTTACTATTTTTACTGAATTATATTATAAAAAGAACAAAATTAAGAAATATAATTGATTATTTGGACATAATTTACTTTATATTATAATATAATAATTATAAAGAACGTTATATTTAGAAAAGGGGGTGTGGCTCTATGTCGTGTAATCTCAGATTTTTTTTTAGCTCAGTTGCATGGAGTTGCGATTTTACAACTGTCATGTATATTGTTTTTCCAAGAATTGGAACACGCAATGTTTATTCCTCTGTCTCTCTCTTTTCTTACTACACACAATATTAGGACGTTTAGTAGGAAAACTAAAGGTTCTAGGTAATGTTGGGATTCTGTGTTGATCTCAAATTCTCAGAGTCTGGGAACGACTCATTATTTAATAGGGGAAGTTCCTATCGTTTTTGTTATGAGTTTTGTAATGATACCATGATTTTCACCCCTACTGGTAATGGGTCTATCCCTTGCACCACTCGGATAGTATTTAATGATTTGTTTTGTCTGAAAGACGGAGAGTTTCAAAATATGTTCCTTTGAGAACGTTTGTGTTTGCACTATTTTATTCTAACTGTACATAATAGATATATTGTATATATTGAACATACCACCTGAAATAAACTATCAACAACAGTTACACTGAAGCTTCCTTGTCAAATTACTATCCTATTGTGTTGAATACATTACTATAAGATTTATCTACTACCATAATATACAAGAAAGGAAATGTTGGAATACAAATACTGAATTTGTGCCCAGGACTATAAGAAGAGTTCGTGTAATACTGAAACATAAATACTAATAATTAAAGTCTCCCCTAGGACTAACGAGAATTATCAGCAAGATCTACACAGCTCTGGCCACAAGGGGATTGTGGACGTAACACAACATACAAAGTTACTGCTATAATATGAAAAGTATAAGGAAATAACACAAAAATAACTTCTTTTTGCATTGAGATATGAGTTTACTTTTACAAAAAAAAGAAATGTTTTAAGTGTAAAACTACATGTTAAATATAATAAATGATGCAATGTTTACTTACTGTATCGGAACAGCATAGCAACGCTTGTAAAAATGTAAAATGAGACCAACATAACTTTTATATAAACGAGTTCTTGTATAGGTTATGTACAAAACTGCCTCGGGAACGAAACAAAACAAAATATTGTAGAAAAAGCGTAAGAATAAAATAAAAATTCTGTATGTAAACCATTGTTGCAAAAATACAACTGTATGAAATATAGGGTTAATCCTTGTATTGAACTTTGCATTTGTTATTATTGGTAGGTAAAATTATTGTAGGCCTATTACAAATGTTCTAAATGTATTATTAAAGCATAAAATAATAAAAAAAATTCTTAAAAACTTTAATGAACAGCTATATTACTGAAAGAGACATGTATAGAAAATATAAATAAAATTGTAGAGTACTATCACAATGCTAGAGATGTACACTAATACAGTTTTTTTTTTATTTTAGGTCATATAATTCTTTTTTTGATTCACTAATGTTATTAGTTGGCAGTTCCTTTTTTTATATATAAATCTTGGTTATCTTCTTCCTGTTAATTTAAGTGAATTTGCAGGCTCAACACGTTCATGAGATACCTGCATTCTAATTTATTATGTAAGTATGATTTTATCATTGAAATTCCTACGTTTGTGGTTTTAAATGTAGGTCTTGCGATTTTCTAAATAAATAATCTGGATCCAGACTCATGTTCTATAATATTATACTATTAAAGATAGGTAAAGCTCCAATTCAATTACCTAACTATAACAAAAATCGTAGATTCCTTTACATGTAAATTTGTGTCTATTTCTTTAAAAAATATTTAGCCTTTCTTTTCACTTGAGATATCATTTCTTCATATTTTATTCCTAGCTCATCAATAACTAAATTAATAGCTGCTCTACTCTAAAGTAAACAAGTTTGTCTACTTTAACACTTAAAAATATCGCCTCGTACAATACGCCATTTTTTTTTGTTAAATTACGCTTGTTGTTTTTTTTTTTTCAATTGCCTAATGTGTTCGTGAAAAACTTAGGCCTGTTTATATGAAAAAACATTTCGAAATTGTAAAAATAAGTTTAAATTTATTTTAATTATACATTGTTTGAGGATTTTAAAATAAAATATAGTTACACAAAGAGCAAAAAAAATTAATTTAGGAAAATCCGATACTCTAAATCTGTTTTCTGTTGTACTGTTGTGTTTTACAATTTAGAATTTGCAATTTAAAAAAAAAATTGTCTTCCTTTGATTTCAAGTATGTTAAAGAAATATTATATTTCAAGTTTATCAGAGAGCATTTTTTTTTCAAGTCAAATATAAGTATAGTCTATATTTTATTTAGTTTTATATTATTTGAGGAGTTCTTAGAAAACCATCTTTACGTAATTTTGGGAAAATCCGCTATTAAAATTTCTTCCAGTGCTGCATTTCAAAATCCGTCCTTTAGGCTAGATATGGCCTAATTAATGTTCCGATTCGCCTAACGACCCTTTAGAGTCTACTTTAGACTTTAGATTTAGATCATTGAATCTGGCCAAATTTATTGTCTCATGTTGTTGTTTTTTCATTTTAAGAAGATAATATAAGAATGGGCATTTCTATCCATGCTATTAAACTAGCATGCTAAGTGCGCTCTTGGTTTTAACTGCTAATTGCACCATAAGCTTTATGTCGTGTTTATCTATAGAAATAAAGACTTTGCAAGATGCTACAATTACTGTCGTTAAGATTCGTTAATGTATTCGTAATTGTTGCACAAATGCAAGCTATAAATCACTCATTCTTATAAAGGTTTTTAAAGTTTATTCATCATGCAGGGTCCGAAGTAAAAAAATCTTTATGTTTACATAAATTTTTTATTTATTTACACAAGCAGTCACCCATCATGGACATCAGAAGGGTTTCTATGTAGATCGTAAGTCTATGCTTAATATTACGGTTGTAAAGTTCTGCTAACTCGGGGTCGGCTCACTTTTCGAACTACTAGCACATTTTATAGGGTCTTAATTAGACACTAGCCCTAAAAGGAATATAAAATAAACAGGCTATCTTACATTAGTTAGGCCTATATTATAATATGCATTATTTGTAAGGAACTAATTAACTTAAGAAAACATTTTAAAAAATAGAACGAATTGAGATAAGAGCTGCATGATTTATTACTAGTGAATATTCACAACTGACAAGACAATAGTTAATTCACTTAACCTAGAAACATTAGATGACAGAAGGGCAAAGAGTAAAGTTGTAATAATGCATAAGGCATTGAATTCTAATTTAGAAATACATCCCAATAGCCGGTTGCAATGCTCAGATAAACATAAAGACAAAAACACCTTTTATTATCCCTTATGCAAGAACAAGGATAAGCCAAGGACGTAATAATCTTATTTATAGAAGGGGCGTCTGTAATATATAAGATTAGATAAGAAGATAGCCCAGAAGAAACAAGACTCCCTAGGACATTTAAAAAAATGCAAATGCAGAAGATTTGCTGAGAAAATATTTTTTTTTTTTAATTGAACAGACAGAAACTATATTAGGTTCTGGTGGCAAAACAATCAGTGAGAGAAAGTCATTTATAGCTTTACAATATATGTTCTGTTTCCGTGCGCATCCAATAACGCTGTCTTAAATGACTTTTACGCTATATATATATATATATATATATATATATATATATATATATATATATATATATATATCTTTGTAACCGTTGTCTTAGATTGGGTCTAGACTCCCCTCTTTATTCTTCTTTGTGTCCCATGGCCCTAAACCAGTGATAGCATCCTGACCACTGGGCCACTTCTGGCCTGGTACTTAGCTATTTCGTAACTATGTCAGGCAGAAACAACACAACTTAAGGCTTTATGTTGAATTACAATTTATGCAATTTTAAAAGTCTTGGATTGGATTTTGTTTATCGTAATAAAACATTATACAAATCGAACGTTTAGATAATGAAAATAATTGTTAATATTCTATTCTTGAATTTAATTTTTTTACCATTATAATTATTCTAGTTTAAGTATTTCAAAAAGCCAATTTTTCTCTGTAACCCCCACAGTGTGTATAAAAAACATATCATTCATAGTTACTTTACCTTGATTCACATATCATATAATATATTTTGTTTATAAAGTAGGTCTAAGTTTGCAGTTTATATGTGTGATGTTTTAATGTTAAGACCAGATATACTACAATGAACTAAAACTTTACACAACTATCTATAGTCAAATGAAAAGGCTATAGCGACTGAAAAATGTTTGTTCCTTTTTTTAAAAATTTTTTTTTTTTATATTCTTAATGAAATAAATGTAGTTGGTAAATAGACCGATACACAACTTTGGTGTCTTAGTATACTAGGAATTGTTGTGTTGATCTGTCACAATGTACTTGTTCAGGTAGCCTATATTATGTCCATATACCAGAACAAGTTTGCAATGTGGACACATTGCAAACGAACAGAGCAAAACAAACACAGAGACAAACACACTTCAGTGCAGTAACAATAATTGTATTAAACCCAACTATTTTATATTTTGTTGATGACTGATCTTTTGACTTAAAAACTCAATGTTAGGATCGGTGGTTTCATTTTCAAATGATAAGGTCATAACGGATTTACCAGGCTAGACTTATATATATATATATATATCTTACGCGATGACACAATGCATGCTGGGTCAATTTCACTTCCTTACAAGAAGGCCGACATTTTGTGTGTGTTTTGTGGTCTATTAAAATATCTTATTATTGGTAACTGCTACGTTAAGACGGGTATATGTCAGTCGTGAGGTAAACAAGACAGGTATATGTCAGTCGTGAGGTAAACAAGACAGGTAAACGAGGTAAAAGTGAAGACATTTTTTTTTTAATTATTTAATATTTTAATATATGTATGATGATGTAGCCAAATCTTGTTTTTGGCATAGTACGGAAGACATTTGGTGAAAGAACTATACGATTAGCCTCAAACTTCTATTCTAATAACCACACATAGCAGAGAGCACATTGAATATTGTAATAGGCTATTGGTGTGAGAATACTAGAATTATAATAATAATGTAAACGTTAAACGTATTTTATACATATAAGGCGTATCAGTACAAGTAATGTAAAGTTACAGTTTAGTCTTCTGTTCTTGCTACATTGTTTAGAAGTTTAGTACTGCTTAATGTAAGTCTACAATGTTTCTTTCTTTCCAGGTATAAGCAATACTACCAAAGTTTTGTTGCAAATTAGTTTTTATTTTGTTATTTACTCTCTTGGCAGCATCTGGGAGTCCAGGGATGATGTCATACTCTTATAGTCTACTAGTCCTAGTGTGGTTGTTAAAATATCATTATGTCGTTTTGTTAGTTTAAAATGTATATATAAGTTGTGCTAGATTTAAAATTGTGGATATGATTAGAAAAAAATAATAAAAAGTTCATTCATCTTCTGAATGCTTAGGTGTCTGTGTTTTAATTATGTGTTCATATTAATGTTTTTGTAGATTTATATTTAATAACTATATCATAAAGTTTTAGCCTTGTGTTTAAAAATAATATAAAATCATATTAATACGAAATATATACTGCATGAAAAACATAATAATAATAATGGCTGTTTATATAGCGTTTATATAGCGCTTCTATCCATGCTATTTTAGCATGCGTTCTAGAAGATTATTAAGCCCACTAGGCCCAAAACTCCTGCAGTGCGACAGGGATCGGTGGGCGGGCAGGGATAGAACACGCGACGTGTCGGATGACAGGCCGGTGAAATAACTGCAGGACCAGTCGGCCTCACATTAGGATCTAATCCTAATATAAATATAAAATGGTTAATACAAAAACATAAAAGAAAATTTTTTATGGAAATCGGACATTGATCTGGCCAAATAATCTCCTGGTAAAAATATTTTTTTTTACAAATATTGGCTTTACAGAAATATATTTTTACACATGCTGGTTTTAAAAAAGAAAATTATACAAATGTTGGCTTAAAAAAATATTTCTTTTACATGTGTTGGCTTTAAAAATAAATTTTTGCATAATATGTTGGTCAGAAAAAGTTTTTTTTTTACATATGTTGGCCTTTAATTTTTTTTAAACATGTTGGCTTAAAAACAGAAATGTATACATATATATGGCATCCGTCCATTCTCAAGGGACGATGGCGCAGTCTTCTTTTCTTAAGTAGATAAGGAGGCCACGATAGCCAGGCGATGATTTTAAAAAGGCCAGCTGTTGCCCAGTCAGCACACCCTCTCTCTCCAAGCTGATGATGATTCCAGGGGAACAGCTAAGCTGATACAGCAAGGGACCATCTGCGTCGCACGAGTTGCTAGAGAGATAAGACTGCCTTAGGGACTCCATCTTTTTCTGTTAGGGTTTACTCCCTTTGCGTCTCCATGAACAGGTGAAGCCGCGAGACAGCGGAGGCTTGAGATCGGAGTTTACCTCTCCTAGAGCTACCTATCAAGGTTTACGAGCCCCATCTGCCCGAAGCTGCTGGTTTTAAGGCGCCAGCGGCCCGCCTTCACCCCTTCTCCTGTTAGTTGAAACATGATCCACCAGACTTGGTTACACGTCATTCAAGAAGGCCGGAAGTTGGACTTTGGTTAGCAGAGGCTATTTGAGACCCAAGCCATGAGGATATTTCGAGAGGAGTGGGTTCTTATTTCCCGTTTCCATCTCAAGCCTTGGACCACAATATGTACACATACTGGCCTTTAAAAAAATGTACATGTGTTGGCCACAAAAAAAATGAAATTTGTGCATATGTTAGCCCTTTTTTTTTTTACATGTGTTGGCCTTTAAAAAAAAAGAAATATTTATATTTGTTGGCCTTAGAGAAAAAAAGAAAAAAAAATTACATATGTTGGCCTTCAAAAAAATAATTTTATTACATATGTTGGCCTTAAAAAAAAGAAATTTTTGCATATGTTGGCCTTAAAGAATTTTTCTTTTACATATGTGGCCTTTAAAAAAAAGAAATGTTTACATATGTTGGCCTTGAAAAAAAAAGAAATATTTACATATGTTGGCCTTAAAGAAAAAAAATAAAAAAAAATATTTAAAATATGTTGGCCTTTAAAAAAAAGAAATGTTTACATAGGTTGGCCTTAAAAGAAATAATGTTTACATATGTTGACCTTTAAAAAAAAGAAATGTTTACATATGTTGGCCTTAAAAAAAAGAAATGTTTACATATGTTGGCCTTAAAAAAAAAGAAATGTTTACATATAATGTTGGCCTTAAAAAAAAATTAATGTTTACATATGCTGGCCTTAAAGAAAAGAAATGTTTACATATGTTGGCCTTAAAAAAAGATATTTTTACATATACTGGCCTTAAAGAAAATTATAAGTGTACTTATTTTGGCCTTTAAAAAAAAGAATCTTTACATATGTTGGCTACAACACAAAAAGACATGTGTACATATGTTGGCTTTGGGGTCCAAGGTTTCCAGTTGACTGTCCATTGAGGATGACATAAATAATAAAATCGGCAATGGCTAATCTTATTAATCGGGTTTGGGAAACACCAAGCTGACAGAGAGGACCAAACTGTATGTCTACCAGGCCTGCGTCATCAGCACGCTGCTCTGTGGAAGCGAGACATGGACCACCTACACGTCCCATGAGTGTAAGCTAAATAGCTTCCACTTGAGGTGCCAGCGACGCATTCTTGGCATTAAATAACAGGACAAAGTGCCCAATAACGAAGTACTGATGCGTGCTAGCGCCCAAAGCATGTTCTCAGTCCTTAGCGAAAGACGCCTAAGATGGCTCGGACATGTAAAGAGAATGAGTCCATGTAGAATTACTTAGGACCTCCTATATGGAGAATTGGCATCGGGAAAGAGAAAAACAGGTCGTCCCCGCCTCCGATATAAAGATGTCTACCAGAGGGACATGAGAGCAGCCAGCATAAACACGAATGGCTGGGAGTGGAAAGCAGAAGATCGGGCCACCTTGCGCACTGTTGTCAGGGAATAGGTAAAACTAACAGAGGAGCGCAGGATGGAGGAGACCGTAGAAAAAAAGAGCTAGGAGAAAGGCGTGGAAAATGGAAAGCACAGAAAATGTGTGCAAAAGCAGTGCTAAAGACTGCCATTCAAGACAAGAATAGGCCTGTTCAGCCATATGAAAAAATGAAGCATCAACCCTCGGTGATGCACCATCGTCTCGCGAGAAAAGAAATGTGTACATATGTTGGCCTTAAAAAAAAGACAATTGTACATATGTTGGCCTTAAAAAAAAAGACAATTGTACATATGTTGGCCTTAAAAAAAGACATTTGTACATATGTTGGCCTTAAAAAAAAAGACAATTGTACATATGTTGGCCTTAAAAAAAAGAAAATTGTACAGATGTTGGCTTTAACAAAACTTTTAAATTGTTTATATTTTGGATTTTAAAAAAATAAATTTCACATATATTCTTTGTTGGCTCTAAAAAAAAACAAACATTTTACACACATTGGACTTTAAAAAAAAGAAAATTTTAAAAATGTTGGTCTTAAAATATTTTTTTAACAATTGTTGGCCTAAAAAAAGTATTTTTTTTTTACAAATTTACCAATGATAAAAAACACTAAATTTTACTAGATATTAACTAGGGTCTGTCTTTGAACACATCAACTATAGAAAACATTTTTTTACAATCTAGAACTAATTCAGAGAGGCGGTGTAAGACCAATGAAATTTAAACATTCAATATCCACAAGTAATACAATAATAGTTAAAGGAACACATTTAGATAGAGTCCAGGAAATATTACTATTATTTATACATAAACTCATTCATTCCGATTTAGAAATAAAGTGAACAAACCTACTAAAACATTCGAAAACGATATTAGAATCTAACATTTTTCTTGTTTCCTTTATAAGTAAAAATTCTAATGACAACCAATTGCATCTTGCCGTCTCCTAGGTGGAGCCGTCTGATACCCCACAATATATAAGCCTATTTCCAGAACGGGGGGAGGGGGATATGGTAAGATCTTAAACCATGGGTAAGCAAACTACGGCCCGCGGGCCACATGTGGCCCTCATGTACATTATTAAATAAAAGCAAATTCTTAGTTTTTTTAGTTGAAAATGAAGTCTTTTACACTGAACATACATTTTATGAAAATACTCTCGTATTGATTTCACAGAAATTATTAAATGTGTATTTAATTTGTATAGCTCAGTTACATTTACTTAAAAAAAAATAATTTCTACATTACGGTATTTATTAAAATTTAAAGTATTTAAAACAAGATCATAAAGAATGATCTCCCTTTGAAATGCTTTCCACTCAAAAAAAAAGAAGAAAAAATAATACCGAAAGATACGTTCTCACTACAGTTTTTATTATAATATTGTTTGTTATTTTTTCTTTACCTTTTAACAAAACATATTGTAATCATTCGTTTCTACGTCATTTTGACGGGGCATAACTCCTAATCTATATATATTTGTCTGCATTTTCTCCGATAATTTAAGTGATTGAACACTCCATGTATGTATAGGTCAGTGGTTAAAATACAAATAACAACCAAACAGAGTAATTTTATAGGAAAACAATTGAGGCAAAATTGCTTTGTGTGTAAACAACGAATATTTCAACACCTTTACTTCGTCCTTTTTTTACAGATATTATAAAAATGTCACAGGAAGTGAGTTCCGGTAACGGCATTATTGTATTAAATAGCGGTAAGTGAAAACTTACCTTAAAAATGTTGGCATTTCTTTTCAATGTATCTTATTTGGAAGTTGTAATTACAACTTTAGTATTTGTTAGTACTGAAATTTCTTTTAATTTCCTTTTTTTTAGACGATGATATCGATTTACGAATTTATCCACATAACGACTGGCCTCCTCAGGCGTATGCTTATGCGCCAAGCATAACCGTCAAAGTAAGTGGTTCAGTGGCATCGCGCTGGGATCGCAGTAACGAAGTGTAGGAAATGAAGCTCTCGTGAAGGCTTCATGATTTTGTTTACACAGGACTCAATCTCTCATAGGGACCTCAGCTTAGCAGAAATAATGTAAACACACCTGAGCATTGTGTTGGAAGCACAATTACCATTGTAGGCCATGGCAACAGAAACTAGTGACTGTTGCTTCACTCTTATACTTCTGATACTTTACTATTAGAGTGAAATATTTTTTTTAGAACTTTAATGACTGGTATTGAATTAAGTAAATTTAACGTAGGCTCAATTACCAAATATTTGACACAATAATAGAGATAAATCAATTGGTTTTATTGTGGACGCATTGGTGGGGTCTAGTTGTTTCGTGGGGCATGTTGGTGGTTCTGGATCGGTTAGGCTCTGAAGGATACACAATAATGATACAATAGAATGCGAAAAGAAACAAAAACCTTCAATCGCCTGGACCAAAAACAATTTCATTACATGCACTGTATCTATTCAATTCAATAATCTAGTCAGGAAAGATCTATAACTTACAACATTAAATACTAATTATATAACCAACAAGCTAAGTTGCCCGGCGTTGCCCGGGGGGGGGGGGATAAAACAGGTCTGTATAAGCTACAGAAAAAAATTGTATAAACTACAATGAACAGAAAGTTATAGATCTAATAATTTTAAAAATATATTTTTTACTGAAGACATTTTGGAAAGTAATTTTAAATAAATGTTGTTATCGGGTTAAAAATAGGCAAGTCTTTATATTTAACAAAAAGCATAATTGTCCGGTGTTGCCCGAGGATTTCTAATCTTGTTTTTTTCTTTAAAAAGTAATATTAATTGAAATAAGAAAATACAATAAAAAATGTATAGACTAACTGGAGAAATGAGCCCGGCTCGACCGAATGGCAGTCCGATAAATTATCCACTAATCTAAAGAGGACACATCTGCTAATTCAAACTGCAAAAGTAAAATATGAGGCAATACAGTCACGTGTCTTTAAATGAACCCTTTGATTGGTTGAACACACACAGGTTAATTTTGTTTATGTATAGGCTATATATAGAACAGAAGTTTTAACTGATGTGCTGTACTTTTCGGTTTTCAACTAAATTATTTTAGAACTTTTAGTATTAAGTATCTGTTAGTTTCACGCACCTGAGTATCTTTATTATCTCCAGACAAGACCGGCCGCTTATAGGGAACCCGTGGACGAAGGAATATTAAGGTCCATTACGCAACGTGAGCCTCTAATCGTAAGTTATTATTTGTAGTGTATAACTCGTGTAGAAAAATAAATAACAATTACAACTTGCATGTCTTGTCCGTAAGCTAAAAGTTTAGCCAAGATAGACATATTCATGTGTTACCAGTTTACAGTTTATCTTATAAGTTTACAGACGATCCTTCTGGATAGGATTATTACGTCATAGGCCCAAAACTCCTTCAAGGTGGCCGGGATTGGTCAGTGGCAGGGCAAGAACCTGGTTTATTATGTTTACAGTCCGGTTAGTACCACAGAACTAGACATTCTGCTTGAAATTCCGGATTGTCTGGTATAAAACCGGAACACCAGGCAGCTTAAGTTTCGCATTCGATATTAATCCAGGCACGATTGTTTTCTTGTTATACTGAAAATTATACCAAAATTCAATCTCTGAAAAACACTAACTGCCCATCATATACCAACTGACCAACAAATACAAACTGTACATCAAATACAAACTGACCAACAAATACAAACTGACCATCAAATACAAACTGACCATCAAATACAAACTGACCATCAAATACAAACTAACCATCAAATACAAACTAACCATCAAATACAAATTGACCAACAAATACAAACTGACCAACAAATACAAACTAACCATCAAATACAAACTGACCAACAAATACAAACTGACGATCAAATACAAACTAACCATCAAATACAAACTGACCAACAAATACAATCTGACCAACCAATACAAACTGACCATCAAATACAAACTAACCATCAAATACAAATTGACCAACAAATACAAACCGTCCAACAAATACAAACTAACCATCAAATACAAACTAACCATCAAATACAAATTGACCAACAAATACAAACCGACCAACAAATACAAACTAACCATCAAATACAAACTGACCAACAAATGCAAACTGACCAACAAATACAAACTGACCAACAAATACAAACTGACCAACAAATACAAATTGACCAACAAATGCAAACTGACCAACAAATACAAACTGACCAACAAATACAAACTGACCAACAAATACAAATTGACCAACAAATACAAATTGACCATCAAATACAAACTGACCAACAAATACAAACTGACCAACAAATGCAAACTGACCATCAAATACAAACTGACCAGCAAATACATAAGTAATTGACTTCTATATCTCTTTTCAGCTTGACATGTTTAGATCGAAAGAGCGTATTGTAATCGCTGACCTGAACGACTGCTTCATATTCCGCCATATTGAGGCGTCGTCCCTGACGAATACTTATTTTCTCGGCCTTGTACAGTGTGTTCAGGGATATTTCTATGACGAAAAGGGATTTTACGTTGGGTATGATCGTTATTAGTTGTTGTTTTTTTTTAAGCTAAGCTGCTACTTTTAAATTCTTGACAACCAACTACAACTCTGAAGACGTTTTACATAATGGTGCAGAATGAAGCGTATTGGCTTAAGGCAATCTCTTGTTACTTAATGTGACCTAACCCTATGATCAGTTGGGTCTGATGGGTACTTTACTTTAATATCAAACTAGAACTTTTTTTTAACTTACAGAGATGCATATATATGTATATATAGAGAGATAGATAGATACATAGATACATGCATCGCCAGACAGATGGAAAGATATTTAGATAATTAGATAGATAGACATAAAGACGGATATATAGATGAATAGACGATTTAATTGATGACTCGATCAATAGACAGATGAAAAGATGGTAAGATAGTTATGTACATAGGTGGATATAGATATATATATAAATAGATAGATAGATAGATAGATAGATAGATAGATAGATAAACTGGCAGTTAGATAGTGATATAACTATTTAATTATAGTTTAAAAGTAATAACTTCACACATGTCTGGTCTGTCAAATAGATAGCTAAATATACAGATAGGCAGATAGATAGATACTCAGATATATAGATAGATAAACCGATGGCTTCATATTCCAGGTTTCCAACGTACAACAATCTAAAAGAAATGAACTGCGTAGGAATCGCAACATTTTCGGCTATTTTTGGTGACTCTATCACCTCGGCCATTCACAATGACGTAAGTATATGCTTCAATAAAAACGTATCTTATCTTATATATTACAGAATGACATTCATATATATAATGAAGATTATTGCGTCCTACGATCATCTGTGTTTTCCTGGTTTGTTCAGGCAACACTTTCCTTGCCCGGTTGCCACTCGGGAAGAAAGAGTACTTATATGCTTTTGTTCTCGCTTAGGGAATAAATAAGATTATTCGCCAATGATTGTATAATTTATAGAACAATAAAGACAGAAAAAGATTTCTACAAAAAAGACCTAGTGAACTACAAAAATGGGAATTTAACTGGAATATGTTTTATTCAACCATAAAAATGCCGAATTGATAAGAGTATCCAAGAAAAGAAACAAATAATTAAAAATACTTCATTCATGGTAAAGAACTAACTCATAATAACAATGCTAAGTATCTAGGAGTAATAATAAATGATAAGTTATTGTCATATATATTGTTTTTCCAAGAATTGGAACACGCAATGTTTATTCTTCTTCCCCCTCTTTTTCTCATTAAACAGGATTTTTGTGGGCGGGGCTTAGGCTTTCGATCGCCTGACGTTTAGTGGGAAGACAAATGATTCTACTTAATGTTGGGATTCTGTGTTGATCTCAAATTCTCAGGGTCTGGGAACGACTCATTATTTAATAGGGGAAGTTCCTATCGTTTTGTTATGAGTTTTGTAATGATACCATGATTTTCACCCCTACTGGTAATGGGTCTGTCCCTTGCACCACTCGGATGGTATTTAATGATTTGTTTTGTCTGAAAGACGGAGAGTTTCAAAATATGTTCCTTTGAGAACGTTTGTGTTTGCACTATTTTATTCTAACTGTACATAATAGATATATTGTATATATTGAACATATCACCTGAATTAAACTATCAACAACAGTTACACTGAAGCTTCCTTGTCAAGTTACTATTCTATTGTGTTGTATACATTACTATAAGATTTATCTACTACTCTAATGTCCAAGAAAGGAAATGTAGGAACACAAATACTGAGTTTGTGCCCAGGACTATAAGAAGAGTTCGTGTAATACTGAAACATAAATAATAATAATTAAAGTCTCCCCTAGGACTAACGAGAATTATCAGCAAGATCTACACAGCTCTAGCCACAAGGGGATTGTGGACGTAACATTATCCTAAAAGCCACATATTAATGTAAGAATAATAAAAACAACACTAGGATTCATAAAAAAGAACTTTTACAAATGTAATAAGAATATAAAACTAAAATGTTATCTCACATTAGTTAGGCCTATACTAAAATATGCAGCATCTGTATGGGACCCATCAACTAATGAAAACATTTAAAAATTATAACAAATTCAAAAAAGAGCTGCAAGGTTCATAACTAGTGAATATTCCCAATTGACAAGAGTAACACCATTAGTCAAATCTCTAAACCTATAAACACCAGAGGACAGAATGGCAAAGAGTAAAGTAGTAATAATACATAAGGCATTAAACTCTCATTTAGAAATACAACCTAATAACAACCTGTTACAAAGCTCAGATAAACATAAAGACAAAAACACTTTCCTTGTCCCTTATGCTCCGAATGGATTACTCTACTTTATTACATAAATATTATATTAGTTTTATTACATTTATATTTGGTTTTCATTTCTTCTAGTTATGCCATTTCCATTCTTACCTGTAGATCCAGGTGCTGACTGAGAAGCTAAGAAGCTCCGTGGATCTGATCGTCGTTAAGACTAAGGAGGTTCCAGATCTGCCCTCAAGTGTCAGAAAAATCAACCCGATGGATTTGTTGCGTCATGGCCGACTTGATGACCTGGCTAGATATCTACGTTAGAATAGTGACGTCATGTAGCCACAGTCACAACTGACGTCATGTAGCCACAGTGGCAACTGACGTGTAGCCACAGTCACAACTGACTTTTTTTTTACTATTTGTCTTTTTTTTTTTTAAATAAAATCTGGCTTTGTTTTCTGGATAAAATAAAAAATTGATTTTATTATTGTTTGTAGTTTTTCCTTCTTGTAGAGGCGTAGATCTAGTTATGATCTAGTTATGATCTAGTTATGATCTAGTTATGATCTAGTTATGATCTAGTTATGATCTAGTTATGATCTAGTTATGATCTAGTTATGATCTAGTTATGATCTAGTTATGATCTAGTTATGATCTAGTTATGATCTAGTTATGATCTAGTTATGATCTAGTTATGATCTAGTTATGATCTAGTTATGATCTAGTTATGATCTAGTTATGATCTAGTTATGATCTAGTTATGATCTAGTTATGATCTAGTTATGATCTAGTTATGATCTAGTTATGATCTAGTTATGATCCAGTTATGATCTAGTTATGATCTAGTTATGATCTAGTTATGATCTAGTTATGATCTCTGGCGACCGGGGACAAAAATGTAAAATTGGTGCCTCGCGCCGCTCCCCTTTTCATTGTTGTTGCTTTTTAAAGTTAAGTCTAAATTTAGCACCCTTCCACCTTGGGGATATATTATTATGTACCCCTCTGCTTCAATCGCTCCCTAAGCTACCCACACTATATTGTTGGAATGCGGTAAGAATAAAACGGTTCGATGTGATAAAAAAAAAACGTACCAAGGACGGATGAACTCTATATTATTATATGTAGTAATGTAGCCAGGGTAGTGCGGCAGCATGCGGCGAAATCTGCACAGACGAATATCAAAAATGGGGACAAATGTATTCTAAACAATTTTTTTTTAAATGTCTTCATCCAACTATCTCAATTATTAGATAGATAAGATAAGATTGAAACTTTTAATAATTTTGGATTAACGAACTATCTTATATCTTACAATTCAAATTTCGTTCTAAAAAAATTGTATCCAACATATTTATTGTGTATTATCAAATGTTTAAAATATAGAACAGTTAGAAAAGAATATACATATTTAATATATATATAGACTAGTGTAAAAGTAAGAACTTCACAACTGGCTAGTCTGTCAAATTATAGCTAGACATACAGACACTCAGATACATAGATACATTAACAAATGCCTTTACAAGTAGACAGTTCTTTAAAATAATGAATAGCGTTCTAAGAAAACATGTCTTTGAGTAATAGATGACAAGGCCTCTGGTCTGCGATGGTTATCTGCTTGTGTAACTTTAAGTACCCAAGAGCGATTATAATAATATAATCCTGTGGATCAAATTCTATAGCTAACTATTAATTAACTTTAGATGTGCTAAGCCCAAAAATAATAACTGCGGAATGAAAAATTCTAACATTCTAATGACACTAGTTTAATTAACTCTAGACATTTACAAATGAAAGATAATCTTATCAAATTTTAAAACAGTATACAATGGCTATAAATTATACGTATAATGTAATTTAAAAAAATGAATACTACTGAATGCTAAATTTTTTAATGGTTAATAGTTTTATTTAAACGCACTTTAAAATATATTTACTTTGATAAAGTGATTAAAAATCACAAATTTTTGGGGTAGGAATGGGTTGCTTGAATCTGTTGAGAAAACCAAATGCTCAACATCATTTAATATTCTTATCAATAACTAAGACTTGATTTAAACTGAAGATATGCGTAAAGTATCCCGTCGGACCAAATTGATCCTTTAGTGCCGGTGAAGCAGCGTTCACAAGTTTCTGTGGCCATTGCATACTAGGTGATGGTGTGGCCAGCACTATGCACAGCCGCCTTTACTTTACCCCAACTAAAGTCAGGTACCCATCAGAACTGGATAGACTCAAGGGCATCCTGATAGAAAGTGACAATCTTCTCCAAGACTAGTACACAACGTAAGGAAAGGATAAGAGTCAACTGTATTCTACTGTCTATCGGAGTCAGCCGAGTCGAGAAAAACAAAAGCGCATCAAAACCCCATCCAAGTTTGATAACTCATACAGGTTCAGCTAACTTTATTAGTTTAATTACGTCCCTTATCAATTCTTGCTTATAATTAAATTTTATATTTGAGAGAAGACAATTTACTTGCAGCAAGTGTGTTGAAATATTTTAAAAAAAAGATAGATTATGGTGCAGAGGGGTAGCAAGGAGATTGGGGGGGGGGGGGGGGTAGGTGAGTCCCCGGTTGCAAGGGTAAAATTTCGCTAAAATTGCAAAGGAATATTATAACTTATAATAGAAGATTGTTATTAAACGCGGAGAGGGTAAGGGCGCCTGTATTATAGTTGTTCACTTAGCGCAAAATATTCTAGGTAGGCTTCAGTTGTTGGGGTGATGGAGTGGGGGAGGGATGCGCCTTTTTTTCGTTTTCTCCACAGTGAACTCTCACACGGTTTACTTTGAGTGTAAATCAATCAATACTCTCAGATCATAACTAGTAGGACATCGATACATGGGAATTTATTCTAGAAGTATTTTGTTCTATAATTGATTAGCTATTGCTCAATGGTTACAGTGAGTTCTAGATATAGATCTGTGCAACACGGCTGGTTGACTCAAATATGTGTATAGTAGGTCAGTCTGCGCTTACAGTGTAATAACTCAACAATGATTTGCAACATATGTCATTGTAAACAGTTAGTAGCCTAAAAGTTTTCATATTTTCTATATGCAACTTTCGTTGTATTCTTGTAAATATCTTTTTACACCATTTTGTACTTTGTTCATCATTAGTTTAAATCACAGCTTTCAATGTTCAAATAGATCTCTATCACCCTGACATGTATATATTACAACCTGTAAAAGTATAACTCTAACCTGTAAAAGTATAACCCTAACCTGTAATATATAACCATAAACGGTAAATAGAAAGAAAAACATAACCACTAAAGAAAAAATACATAATTGTGTAATATTGTATATTGTGCGGTTGTCAAGTATACCGTCAGACCGAATTGATCATATAAAGTATAAAGTGTCTGAAAAAAGAGTTTTTGATGACTTTAATTATTAAAAAAACGCACTCATAAAGATAATTTTATTGCAACATGTAATTATTACATTTCAAGATTTTTTCTTTATTTACGAGTCGTCTATTCAGTGGTGTTGCTTACATCAGTCTACATCAGGGGTCGGCAACCTTTTGATAATAGTGTGCCAAAGTAGGATTCCTAATTCATTCAGCGTGCAGACATTCTAAAAGTCATCTTACTCTTGCACTCAAGTACTTGTAAAAGAGACTTGAGTTGGCTTTTTTGGAAGTCTTCCACCTGCCATTATAAATTGCTTTGCGTGCCAAGTCTGGCACGAGTGTCTTAGGTTGCCAACCACTGTGTTAAGGGTTTACATTTCCAATCTTAAATTTAATTTGAATGTAAGATTTTTATCCGTTTCAGTTGTTGTTTTGTTGTTAAAACGTCTACAATAATCTTGACGACCGTTTGACGACAACAAAATGCAAACTACATATTATGAAGCGCTATTCATAACAAAGTCTTTGAATGCGCTTTACATTTACCATATGTTATAAAAATAAATCGAAAAAGTGTGTTTTAAATTCAGTTTTAAAAATGTCTATATTGTCAACCTGTTTAATTGTGTTTGGAAGTTCATTCCACCACAGAGGTGCTACGACGCTCTGATATCAACAACAACACTGCGGTTATTTAATGGTTACAATTACGTCATGCTTCCGCGCATGTGCAACAGGTAGCTGCACCATTCTAGTTTACACTGTGTTTAAAGGAGGTTCCAGCTCAATAAATATTTATATCCTTCAACTGTGGCATTGACATATATTCTTTTTGTGATTTGAAGATACCGGTGTGTCATTTTTTTAAAAGATTAGTAAAAAACCTGTAACAATTCAAATATCAGGTATTCCTTTGATTCAATCAAGCACATCTACAAAGACCAAATCAGGAAATTAAACACTTTTAGTAACCAATCTAGAATAATCTTGGTAAGTTTGTTTTAATTGGTAATAGTACGGTAATACTAAATCATATAAATGTAAATTTAATTTGTCATTTTGTGTTATCTCTGTTATGTCAAATGGCGATTGATAGCTAGCAATTCGCCTCTTTAATAAAAAATGGCTTTGCTTAAGTGGAAAATAGTATTGTTTTGTGTTGTCTTAAAATGGATATCTTTCTCAAGATGGCTTCTCGTTCGTTTACAACTGACATTTGAAAATCTACTTTTTATCTTAATTTACTATTGTTATATTGTTAGATGGATCAATCTATTATATCGAAATTGATTCTAAATTTACGAAACTCATTTTTATTTCTTTGATTTCTTCTTCTTTGGCGTCCATCGTGAACGCCGGAATAGGTTTTCGTATTGCCATCTTGGTCGTCTCTCTCTCTCCGGTGTTATGAGTTCAATTCTATTCTGTGTGTTCTATTCTGACCACCACTTTAACTTCAATGATTGGTCATTCTATTTATCTGAACTTTAATACACAATGTATAAATATGAATGGATTATGTCATGATATTATCAGAATTGGTATTGGTTCACAATGATTACTCCCTGCGCTGTACTTATTTAGTAAGATTTAGCATAGTCTTATAAAGTCTATAAATATTTCAACACATAATATTGACATACTACGACTTGTTTGTATGGATTTAACCGAACTTTGGTACTATATTAGTGTACATATTACTCAACCCATACTAGGGACGTCATAGAATGTTATAAGTATGTGTAGTAATAAATTAATTGCATTCTTCATAGGTTTGACTTGCACGTTGTGTAAATTAAACATTTATAGATTTCACAATGTATTTATTTATTTTTAAAGTTGCATTTTTAATTTGCGCTGCTAATACTGTTCTTATTACTGTTGATGCAGTTTTTACTGTTGTAGTTGATGTTGTATATACCTTTGTAGCTGCTTTTGTTTTTGCTATTGTATTAATACATTTCTAGTTTAATAAACTTATAAAAATCGAAAATATTTTAAAATTGAACAGATGTACCTTTTTTTTTGTACGCTTATTGATACTTGAAGGCCCGAAAGTAGCAAACTGAATAATTTTGGTCTTTGTAAATGAGTTAAACAGGTGAAAGGGAGGGTCTAAAAATTCTTCATCACAAGCTCATTGCTTCATTAATGTACAATATTTAATACAGTTAATTAAATATAAGGAATTTATTTAATACAGTCGGGTATATAATGGTTGTCCTTAGTAAAAAAAATAATATTTAATGATAATAATATGCGTATATGCCAACAAACATAATGTAAGCGGAGCGCATTTAACATACAACTAAGAAGACGGATATAATCTCTGTAACAAATATAAAGCTAATTGATGATCTAAAACTTTACAAACATAAAACAAATGAAATAAATGAAGCATTAACAGACCTAACATAGCCTAAGTACATTAGGGGTCTACAGCATGTTATCTAAGGTAAATATTGAAATAATCAGTTTTCAAATTCTTTTTGAAAGTAACAACAGAGCCAGTACATGGAAGGATGTCCTATACCCCTTCCCTTCTCACACTTTCCATGATACCGTTAATGGCTTGCACTTGTCCCTATCAAAGTCTGCTGTGTTATTGTTGGTGTGCAGATATATTGACACGTCTTATTTTGTCGGTATGCTGTTCCGTCAAACTGTGCAGGTAGTTACACTTAAAGCGCCTATTCATAAAACAGCGTCAAGTTATGTCTGCTTCCATTGATACGTAGTTGGCGGCTCTGTGTGTCGACGGTGTGGCTATGACTTCCGCATTGCCTGGAATCAATGGGATGGGGTATTTTGGGAACTGCGCATGGCTGACTTCTGACCTCGTCATACACGCCGTGTGTGTCAATTTAAAACCTTAACCTTCACCCAGGTATCTCAGTACAGGAATAAATAATGTAGGCCTAATATTTTTGGTTCAACCGTGGATTTGAAACATTTTTTGTTTTATTACTAAGTTTTATAAATTTTTTTTTTTCGGTTTTTATTTTTACTATTTCTGTTCACTATTTACCAGTCGATATAATACGACGGGCACTATAAATCCACCCCTTCCCCGCGCCCCACACACTGTAATGCTGTATAGTGTGTTTGTAATCAGAGGCGATGCCCCTTTTTGAAGAGGTAGGTTAATGGGGAGGGGGGATGTTTGCCTGAGGTTGCTAGTTGGTTATCCTTAGGGCATAACATGAACATTTAATTTTGTACACTTTACATATCTATGTTTTTATTTCTTGATTTTTTTTTCAGGGGTCAGTCAAATGGCTCACGCACAGGAAGAAGGTCTGGACTTGTATGACCGAAATATTAACATGGGTAAAAAATTACTCGTTTGTTTCATTTGTAATATTGAATTGCTGGCTTCATTTTTTTTTACATTTACTAAGCATTAATTATCTCATTGATTTGATTAAAGAATATCACAAAATGATTTCCTGCATTTGTATATAATATTATTACTTACCTTATATACAGAAAGATAGATAGGCAGAAAGATAGATAGACAGATTATATTAAGATAGACAAACAGATAAACAGACAGACAGACAAAAGGACAGACAGATAGATAGATTGATAGTAAGAAAATTACCATACTAGTTATCAGCATCAATATGCCGCTAGCTCAAATGTGATTACATATGTTTATTTACTCTACTTATTGTGGGTTTTTTATTTTTCGTTTTAAAATTTCTTTAAAAAATCATTTTTTTTTGTTACAGATGATATTGACTACAACGATCTAGTCTGGGTTAGTAACCAACATTTTATATTTTAGTGTACAACATATTATACATATCTTTTTTTAGAACTATGCGCTTAATACTATTTTAACACAAAAGAGTTGTCATTATTACGTAATAGTTCAATGGCTCTTCGAAAAAAAATTCCATGAAAAGACAAAAAATTAAGATAGAAAATTTCACTAGGGAAAGACAAGTCTGAAAAAAAAAGCATTCTGACAAATTCAATAGGATGCCGAATTTCAATACAAGTTCCTTAAAACTACTTAATAAATAATGGTGAGGATTAGATTTGCCTCATCACTGTAGAGAAAAGAGAGTAGCAATAAGACAAAAGTACAAAGTCTACCCCAGCCCAGCTCTGGAAGTCGTATACTCACATGTCAGAGCTGCAACAGAATAATATGTCTCTAGTTGATTCAACTCCACAGACCCAACTAAACCAACCTTAAGTGCGCAAGAAATCTAATCGCCTTTTTTTAGAGTGGCATTTGGGAATGGAATGGGTTGCCTGAGCAAACCAGGAAAACCAGTAACTTAGTATCATTTAAGACATTAATAAAAATGGAAGACTAGACTCGGACCACGGATGAGCGTAGAACGCAATAATCTTCGTTAGAGAAGGAGCGTCTGTAATATATAAGATAAGATAAGGAATCAATACAAAAAATACAATATAAAATAAATACCAATAACTTACACCACTTATAAAAGAAACTAAGTAATCAGGACTTTTAAAGAATGGTCCAAGTAAATAAAAACGATAGGCCTATCTCTCGTTAAATAGAATTCCAAACTAATTCTCGCAACTAACTTTCAACTGAAGTCTTTACAAACAACAACAGCATTTATACAAATAAGGTCCTCCGTTGCAGAACCAATTGATCGGGGAGGGGAGGAAGGGGGAGGTTAAAATAGACATGTTGTTCTGGGGAGAAACATTTCTGGAACGCAAAAGAAAGGAAAAACTCTCGATTTGCGCGCAAGTTGTCGACATTTTAAAATAACACAAATCCTAACATTCATTTCGTAAACTGTTTTAATATCCGAAGAATTGGTACTGTTCAACGCAGGGAATGGAGATTGGGGAGAGGTAGGCGGAAGATAGTAACCTTGAACAGTCAACCATATCCTCCCAAGTAGGCGGAGCTTAGTGTCCGGAAGGTCAATGTCATGTCACTTATCTAATATCCCGATAAATGTAAATGAATAAGAAAAGGAAGTATGATACCTAAACGAGTGTAATGTAAACATAAAAGTACTAAAAAAACATTACAACTATTTTTTATGCAACGAAACAAAAAATACTATAAATTCTTGTTGTTTATTCTCGTCAGGCCAGTGATTTCAGGGATAAAAGAAGACTGATTTTTGTAGACTTGGATCGGTATGTCTTCTTCAATCATTTGCAGCATGGGCTACCAAACTATGTTGGAGTGATCGGGTTTTTGAGCCTCAATAAATACTGTGAAGAATATTATTTTATAAACGTACATAGGTCAGTGCTTGGGTATTTCTTTTTCAGGAATATAGGTTAAAGTTATTAATTATAAATATAAGTGACGTAGCCAGGATTTCAAGGTTTGTGGGGAGGAGGGAGGTTGAAGCGATGTTGGGGGTGTAGGTAGGTAGTGTGGTTTGGATGAGGAGAATGTGGGCACATAGTGAGAGGGCGAGAGGGCATTAATGCAACTTACGTGTAAGGCTTTAAGGTCTTAGGTAATAATAGTAATATTAATACTACCTACTACTATATTACATTTATATCATAAAACCGTAAAAATTAATATATATATATAGTTAATAATAATTGATAAATATTTATCTGTAGTGTGTCCATTAATCCTTTCTATAGGGCTCTCCTATTCGGCGGTGCATTTTGTTATACCCAAGCGAGCTCACTATCCAGTCGCCTAACTAATAAATAATATTGATTATATAAAACCAACCCTAAGAAACGCATTTTATTGTCCGTATTAATAATATAGTAACCTAAGCCTAGCCTTGATTCGTAGATATTTCTTATGAGTTCAATTCGTTTCTTTATTCTCCAGGAGAATCAGAAGACCGGAGAATGTTCATTTCTTTGTAAATCGTTATGACATTTGGCATTTGGACAATATTGTCTACTCTGTAAGTACGCATACTTTAAAACTGAATTTGATATTTTTATATATATACAAATAATATGTCTTAATTGTGCAGAGCAATTCTTTATTGGATGATAAGAAAATCATTTTTATGGTCATATAATATTGTAAGATAATTAGAGTTGGCAGTTATAGTATTGTATATTTTAATGTCTTTGTTAATTTTTACAAGAGAGCTGCTTACTATAAGAAAAATACAAATTTGAGTAGCTTAATATCTATTTTCAAATGATGCTATATAAGCCCTTCTTGATTTCCAGTTTCCATTCATTTAATTTTTGTCTGATAAATGTTGGTTGTGGGTTGTTCTTTATAATATTATTTTGTAATATTTAGTATTAAAAAAAACAACAAAACAAGATTTAAAATAATTTAAAATGTTAAGTTATATTTCTGATTTTTATTAAATGTATTTTTTTTTTATATTATTTTCAGTACAGGACATTAAACGAAAATTTAGATGCCGGAGTAGACTTCGTTATCATTTCAAACGATATGCCCATGTTTGAAGGAGAGACGATTATCAACGCCAGAATGAGACGTGTCACAGTGTTCCGTCCCCTTGGCTTGATGGGCTATATTGATAACGTGATTATTTAATTAGCCGTAAGTATAAAAACATGCTAGCTTTAAAAATTGGGTAGATCTAATAGTTTATAATTAAACCTTAAAAAGTGGTAATTAACGTAGTATTGATTATTGAATTACCGCTCATTTGGTTAGCATTAATTACAACACTTATGGGTATATGAAACATTAGCTGTATTAGAAATAAACTGTTTGTTAATGGTCTACTGTGACTAAATATGAGAACAATTAATGATAGAATATTCAATAAGCCTTTTTGAGTAAACAAACATCCAATTATATAGCTGAATGGACAGTAGCCTTGATGCTAACACATGGGGAACAGCCCCTGCTGCGCGTCCTAAGTCTCATTGCACCACCGAGTGTCTCCGAGCCTAGGTGTGGAGGAAGCAATGTGCGCAGCAGCCCGGCCTCAACCCCGCCCGGTGCCTGGACGGTCATACCCATAAAATTGGATTTATGCTGCCAGGCGACAGTGCAGCTATACGGGCGAGCCATCACGATAATGATCCTAGGGGGATTACGCAGGTGGTAAGGAGAAGTGTAGTGCATGTGGCTGCAGAGGCCGCATACGTGGGGTGGCTGGCTCTTGGACATACAACTCCCCTTGACCCACCCCTGAACATCGGTACACCCTGGACGTAAGAGGCGGAAAGCTCGTCCGTTTTTTTAGACCATTATAGTGTAGACCCTTGGGGAAATAACCACAGCAGGGATCAGCAGCTGTTACCTAGTTTAGACCATTATAATGTAGACCCTTGGGGAAATAACCACAGCAGGGATCAGCAGCTGTTACCTAGTTTAGACCATTATAGTGTAGACCCTTGGGGAAATAACCACAGCAGGGATCAGCAGCTGTTACCTAGTTTGCATATAACACTGTCTATTTTCATCATCTAATATGATTGCATCCTTCATTTGTTTCAGATCACCACACGAGTTACACAAGAGAGGCTTCGTCAAGTCTATGTTTAAATGTTACATTTTTTACGCGGGTCGAACCTTGAGAAAGCAAAAAATTATTTCTCAAATTATATGTGGTAATCATTCCGTACATTTCAAAAGTTCAACTTTAATACCAAAATGTTCTTTAGGAAACAAACATTTTTAATTAATAACATTTTATGAATTAATTTCTTAAAACTAAAAAACAATGAGAATAATTTGTTGCTTAAATCTCAAGGTTCGACCATTAAAAAAAAGGGTAACCATAGTCATTATCCCTATCCTGAGCCAGTTTCTCTATCTGCTATCTGATCCCAGTTAAACCCTATTTCTTTAGGCGGCAGCTTGCACATCTCGCCTCCAAGTGTTGGTCGGCCCACCTCTTTCCTTTTGCCCTGGGGGTGATGGTGTGCCGAGTGACAATGTATGCTAGTTTTCTAAGGGTTTGGCGAATCCGTTTTCATCTCTTTTGGGAAATTTCTTCTTCCACAGGCCTCTAATTAGTTCGTTGCCAGAGTTCTTCATTACTAATAGTTTCTGGCCAACATAATTTTAAGATTCTTCTGAGGCAAGTGTTAACAAATGCCTGTATTTTCCTGACATTTAAGGCTGTAACTCACCATGTTTTTAATCCATACATCCATATAAGCTTAACTATAATGCAGGGCCGTTGCTAGTGATTTGGGGGCCCGACGGCCCTGCCTCTTTAGGGGCCCCTGCATTTTGACATTCGACATTATGATATGAGAAAAATAAATTCGGACACTCATTTGGGGGCCCCCTTCAAGTAGGGGCCCGGGGGGGGGGGCTTTGGAATTCGGACCCCCCCCCCTTCCCCTAGCTGCGCCACTGCTATAATGTTACAATTTCTCAATTGTGTGTACAGGAATATAATTCTGGACCTCCTAACATTTCTTTAATCGAATAAGCTGTTCTTGATGACAATGGTCTAGCTTTATGCTGCCTTTGTTCCTGTTAGTTTGTCTACTATGCTGCCTAAGTACTTGAAACTTTCCACTACTTCTAGACGTTCTCCAGCTAGCACTATTGGTGAGTTGCTTGTTCCATTGACTTTTAGGACTTTACTTTTCCCTCTATGGATATTGAGGCCAATGCATGCAGAGTAATTTGCTACATCTATTGTTTTCACCTACATTTGCTGGTGGGTGTTTAAGAGGAGGGCCAAATTGTTCACAAAATCAAAGTCGACCAACTGTTTCAAGAATGTCAGTTCAGCTTTGTCTTTGTGGCCATCTTCATTATCCAATCAAGAGCTAGCAAGAACAAAAACTATTCTTTTTCTTTTCTCTCACAGTTTAACCATTCAATTAATTTTATTTACTGCAGAGACCAATGCATAACTAGATCTTTATATAGACAGGACCAATTTATATATTTTATGTTTTTTATCATTACTTTGCTTTAATATTATGCTGAAATATTTTATATTCAAGAAATGTATGTCCAAGATAAATGTATGTCTTTTATTGTAACTTTTGTTTCTTTTTTTTTAACCTATTTATTCAATGTACTTAGTGTGTAGAAAAACAAAACAACAGAGTTTAACTTATAACCCAAGTTGCACTAAAACTTTAGGTTAACCTAAATAGACCTATCCAAGCTGAACGAAAAATCCTTTTTAAGTTAAATATTCAAAGTGAACTAAAATACATGTTGAGCTAAATGTCCATCAACTGGCTTTAGAAAATCAAAAGATCAGATCAAACCAAAATAATACTGTTTTAACGGAATAATTATTGAGGTAGTTTTTTATTTTCTTACACTGTTATTTCTATTATTTTATTACTAATTAAAGAGTTAAGATATAAAATGTTTTTTTGTAATTTTTATGAATATACAAAATGGGTTTCATATTAAACAATGTACAAAAAACTTCATCTAAATGTCAGTTGTGATTGTTTAAAATTAATATATTTGTTAATAATTGTCTCTGATCTTCTTGAAGTTCATTTCTTGAACAAGTAATTTGCTTTGATACAATACTTGAATTGTTTTTGTAGTCTTCTTGTTAAATGTAAAAAGGTAAATTTAGCATGTGTGATTAACTTCTCCTCGAAACGTTATAAAGCAGAATAATCATAAATAATCTTTAAGATCATAAATTTGAATATTGTGTGCATTATACATCAATATATACAATAAATACAATAGTTCTCTCTGTCAACAAGTAACCAAACTATTTATAAAGTTGAGGAGAACGGAAGTGAATAGGAGTACTGACTTATGCTATGGTTAAGACGGTGGATGTCGGAGAGGCCGTCAGCGGAAATACTGGTTCAACAGTATAAAGGATTGTACAAAGATGCACATGGCTGAACTAGTGACAGCTGTTCAAGATTAGCACAAATTGAGTAGGATGACTGTCGAGGTGTCCATTCGCCCTCCCCCCCCCCCCTTCTCACCAATGACCACAGCGGTTAAGGGTCTGATCATGACCGATAAATCCTCCAAAAATGAATGAAGTAGTTTGTTAATTATTTGTTGTTGTTTTTTTTGGTCTTGGCATTTTTTTCTGGTTGAAAAGATATAATCAAATTCTGTAATGCACCAAAGTCTTTTTTGTAAGGGTTCACTCTTTTTTTCTTTTTTGTTTCTTTCTTGTTCTGTATATAATACAATCATCAGCATAGAACCTTACTTTTTTTTCTTGTTCTGATACTATTGGGTAAGTCATTGATATAAAATTAGAGATTTTATTCTTCTTAGATTCGAGTAAAAAGAAATTCGCATCGAAACCTCAACAAGTTAGATAACTCATACACGTTTGGCGAATGTTATTAGTGTGGTTACGTCCCTTATCACTTCTCTGTCAACTTTTTAACTTGAGACGAGACAAGCGATACAATTGATTCCGCTTATACCAGTACAGTATTAGAACATTATACAATTTGGATCAATAAAGACATTTTACACGAATCAGGTATTTAGCATTTTTACAATAGTGACCATGCACCAAGAAATGAGTCACGAGTCAAATTTCGGTCATCTTGAGTGATTAAGTGCATCTAAACGGCATCTCTATCCAAATTCAATGATGAAAATCGTTTAAAAATTGGAGAAGTAGTCCTTTAGCTAATGATGTTTGACCTGATGTAGAGACAATAGAAATTTTTCAGACCTATTTTTTCTTAGCAACCTTAAATGGATTTCGGTGAAAAGTGGCACAATTAAACACAACATAACATAGAAATTTACCAAATTTCAATTTAAAAACAAACAACTAACAGAAATTAAATAATCGGTTCGAAAAATAATAATAATTAATGCAACAATAAAAATTATTCTTATTAATCAATGTTAACATAATTTAATATAATAAGAAGAACTTACAAGTTATTTTACACTAGCCTACAAAGTGGGGTCTCTAATAATATATTAAAGGCCATTGCTAATCTAGAGCCTTTTATTGGGATCGTTGAGAATTCTATTTGACATCACATACATGTAGTTCAATGACTTCTTCTATGACTATCCAGATTATAACATATACCTCGGTATAGATGTCGTCTGGTCCTGTGGTTAGTTCACCGGACTGTCAACCGACACGTCGCGGGTTTTATCCCTGCCGCCGACCTGTAAAACGTATAAGATAAGAATGACATTACTAATGCAGATACGATTTTTGTTTAATGTGGTAATTGTAATATTAGTAAAGGTATATTTATTTCCTTACGGTCATAATAAAGTTTCTTTGTGGCCTAGACCAGGGTTGGGCAACCTACGGCACGCGTGGCACTGGGAAAATCCCGCTGAAGATAATTCAAGTGTCTTATGCTACAAATTAGAGTGCTTGAGCAGGATGACTCTTGTGACTGTAGGCTCGCTGAAAGACTCAGAAATTCTTTTTTTTAGCACACAAGTAATGAAAAGGTTGCCGACCCTGGCCTATACTATAGGGATTTAGCTATGATATTTTATAGAGCTACAGGGTGCTAAAAAAAACCTGACGAATTTGAATTTGAATAGTTGAATTTCCGGCCCATCAACATCGATGGTTATATAGGGCCTTTTTAATCATAATGTTGTCATGTTTCTCTTGTATCCATTTTATTGTTCTTATATCTTTAGATTCTGTTGTACAGTTGTATGTCTTTAATATAGTTTATTATATGCTTTGGTTTAATTTTGGTGAAAAGTTCATGAAGAGTTCTACAGCAATAGAACCTACGTCGAATTTCATCAATCACACATTGGAGCCATTTCTCGTTTTAATTTTGAATAGGCCTAAGAGATGAACAATTATGACACAAGTTTAAATGTTATCTTTTTATCTTTAAATTGAAAAACATATTCATATTTTTATGGCTTTTTCTTCGATTAATGGTCGGTTCTCGTTCATTTTTAACACTTGTTCTAAGTCAAACCCTAGGCCTGCATTGATAAAACCTTATGACTTATGACAGAATCAAGCATCATAATTAAATGATAATGTATTTTCTCTCCCATCTATTGCTTCAGTCTTAACACTAGAACTAGAGATACGTTTTTTATGTCATGCTGACGTTGCGAAATACCCTTTTATTACATTTTCTTCATTTTTCGAATCAGTGTTTATCATGTATATTGAAGTTTTAGCCCCAATTTAAGGTTTTTCGCTATTATTTATTGTATTGGCAACAATCGAAAACTAATCACTGTGGTTGGTTGGCTTAGGTCACGTGCCAGAATCGGTCAATAAAAAGACGGCACTCCGTTTCCTTGACACCGCATTGTTTACAAGGCTTTCCCGAAATACCATTATTAATTTAAGCTTTTTGGTTGGTTGCTATTTTTAAAAGTACCCGCCTATGTTAAAAAATATTAAATAAAAGAGTATTATCTTTCGAACGATGCCAAACATTGTGGGGCAGCTAAAAAAGTATTGACCCGAAATGGAAGTTTAAAAAAATATGTCATTTTTTAGATAATGCCCTCATTAAAAACGTACAGAATATTACCTTATAAAATACTTTTAAAAAATATATTATACATCTAATTATAAGTTAATAAAACCAATACAACCGACGAATGTGGAAATGAATAAATAATTTTAAAAAAAAAACCCATCTCAAAATCAATAGTTTACAGCCAAGACACGCATATTTTACCGTATGACTTGCGACTCATTTAGTCGTGGAGGGTTACAGTTTATAGATTGAAGTACAGAGGCGTATTGGGGAGTTGGCTGGAAAAAAAAAGGGGGGGGGTGGTAAGACACCGAGATAAGGTGCACGAAATGAGGATTGCAAAGGTAATATTATAAGCTTATAAATGATGATTAAAAAAAATTGGGATTAAACGTCGAGCGGTCGTGGGCTCCAATTTTAAAGATGGTCCACGAGCGCTAAAAGATTCTAGCTGCAGATTTTGGCAAACTATGACTCGCGGGCCGCATGCGGCCTGGAAACTAATATTTTCGGGTTATCAAGTAAATTGATTTTTTTAACGTCGTACTTTGTGTTATTCTGTTGAAATTCACAGAATTGCATGCACCGTTATGCTTGTTTTGAACATTTTAAAAACATATGGAATTGAAGACACATATCTTTATTGGGAGCGAGACTGACTTTTGGAAGACGGCACACGCTTTGCCAACATGGTGAGTACAATTGAAATTTGATCAACTTTTGAAACAAATTTAATAGCTCTTACGTAAGTTATTTCACAGACACGGTAAGTATTTTTTATCGTCGTTTTATTTGGGTTAAATAAGGAGTGCTGAATAATTTAATATAGCTTATGAGTGTGTTATTTGCTTCTTGTTTAAGATGTAGATAAATTAATGCGACGTGTTGTAGTGGGCCAAGTTAATACAGACGACTTGGGACACATTAATATAGTTTCGGCTTACCCCTTTGGAACAGCATTTAAGAAGAAAGAATATATTTTTGTCCATACAAAGTTGTGTTTAAAAAAAAATTAGATTGGTAGTTTATTAATTTTAGCTTAAATTTAAATTATTTTAATTATCATTTTATATTGTATGCTATAATATAATATCTAGTGTTAGTCTAGAGCTTTGCCTATTTAGGTCTTAGTTAGGATCTTAAGTAAGGCATCTTCGGCCTCTAAAAGGTTTAATTAAATGTATCACGATTAATTATTATTTTATTCTACCGCTATAAACTCATGTAATTTTATATTTAATTATATTGGTTTACAGCTTTATTTATTTTAAATATATTCTAATGAATAAAATTTGTAGATAAAAAGATGCAGGATACCTATTGGAACAAATAATAAAGTATTTAAATTCACTCTAAATATAATGGTTTTCTTTTAATTTCAATAAATGTATAATGTGCATCAACTTGCCTCCACTCCCCTTATTGTCATAGCTTTCTGTCAACAAAATTGACATAATATATATATGCCCCCCCCCCCCACCCCGGCAAAAAAAAAATAGTTACAGTTACTGTTGTCAATGTGGCCCTACGCAGAAAAAGTTTGCCCACCTCCTGTTCTAGCTACATCTCTGTTAAAGCTGTGGTGGGGTTGGCGGAGGGCGGCTTTTTTTCGCTACAGTAAACTTCCACGTTAAACTGTGAGCACATCGATATAGTGTAATTTATTATTGAACTCCGACTGTTCTCGAATGTATTACTGTAGGTATTACTACGTGGTTGATGTGTGTTCCATGTATAGACCTGTGTAACACGGCTAGTTCACTCGCGCGTCAGAGAAGTTGTGGCAGTAGAAGGATATGATCTGTTTGTATTTTTCGATGGTATACTTTGGAAAATTTGAAAAAAACACCATAATTGTGGACTTATTAGTGTTTAGTCTAGGCCTAGACGTTAAATACAAAAAGATCCAATGGCGACTTTGTCGGACTTAACCGAGTCACATCTAGAAACGTCGGTAAACAGCGTTGATATGAAATTTTCTGAAATATCCGTTATTTTGTTGAATTATATCACTATAATAAAACACAGTGATAAAAAAATAGATTTATTGTAACATTTGATAACATTTTAAAATTGTTTTCATTATTTACGAGTCTAGTCTTACAGTAGGCTAATTCTTACGGTAGCCTACAACGTCACATTTAATTGATATCCGAATCTATGAAAAAAAAGTGCCGTTACATTATTCTTACGCTCACGTACAAGGAGGTGCTGTGCTCAGTACAGGTAAACAAAAAATAGTTACCACTGCTGTTGTAACGTAGATCAAGAAATTAAATTCATTTTGTAATTTCAAGATAACATTTGTAGTAATTTATATAAGATTTGTAAATACGTGTCATTATTCAAAATATCAAACATTACTTCGATTCATCAATCACATCTAAAAGATCAACAAGAAAACAAATTAGGTCGTTCAGCACTGATTCAGTATTTAAAGTAGTTAAGGTAGAAAATTCTAGATATTTGTTTAAAATTAGTAATACTAGAGTAAATATTAAATGTTGTAAAAAAAAGTGTGTTTTCTTTGTTGGTTTTTAAGTAGTTTTTAAATAATTCAATTGTCTGTACAACAGTACAAATCTCAAGATCTCTGATAAAATTTGTTTATTTCATCTGGTAAAATGGCGGCTACTGGTTCGTTCACTACCGGAACTTTAAAATCTACTTTTAATAGTTATTAGTTTTTGTTCTTGTTATAGCGTTAAATGAATCAGTCGTATATATCTAAATTAATTCTGGCATTATGGTACTTTTATTTGTTTGTATATTTCGTCCATCGAGAAAGCCTGAAGTGCTTTAGTTGACGCCATCTTGGCGGCCTCATTCTCTTTGTCACCGCTTCCGTGTTGTGTAATCAATGAAGGTGTCTGTTCTGACAACCAATACAACTTTAATAAATTGTCATTGTATTATGTAATAGTACGTAATACATAATTTGTCCATAGTTAAGTTATAGCATAAATACAGTCAGAAATTAAACTTCTTCACAAAATTCTCCATTTGCTTTACTTATCCAATAGATTTATCCTAGTCTATGAATATTTCAACACACAATTTTAACTTGTTTGTTTTTGTTCTTATTGAACTAAGCTCTGTTTACAAATAGGCTTAGGTTACATTATATTCAGACCATGTTTAGAACACCTTAGACTGTCATAAGTTTACTAATAAATTAGTAGCATCAGTCTTACATTTTAATTGCTTGTTTTATAAATTAAATTAATTCATACCCATTGCATTAGCTCAACTTCTGCCATCTCACAGAAAAGCATTTAATATTGCCGAAAACAACTTTAAAAGTTTTATGAGACACAAAAGACTAAGTTGATTAGTGTGCATTTCAAATAATAAGAGAATAGAGAGTACTGTTTCCGATAATTCTGAAAAGAAACAAGATAAAGAATATGATAAATATAAACATAGTAATAAACATATACATTTCGATCGGATTTTGAATCAATTAAGAAAAGTTTCAACATTCATTAAAAATAAATAAATCCAGACATACTTCAAAAAGAGCAACAGAGAGCCACATATCTCCAAAATAATAGCATCTAATACAAAAGCCATACTAACAATAAAAATTACATGATGAATAAGGGCATCCTTGTAAAAAAAAAATACATAAAAATAATAATGGAGACATAAAAAAATAGTTGTACCAAAATTGTTAATTTCAAACATTATAACAGCAGGTCATGACAGACATTATAACAGCAGGTCATGACAGACATTATAACTGCAGGTCATGACAGACATTATAACTGCAGGTCATGACAGACATTATAACAGCAGGTCATGACAGACATTATAACTGCAGGTCATGACAGACAATCAATCAAAATTAATTTTCGGTGGCACCATGATGAAGAAAAATATACAAAGACATATTAAATATTGCGACACCTGTTTTAAGGAGAATAAACTAAACACATAAACTGGATGTGGTAGTGTTTTAGGAGTGACAGTAAATTTGAGTTATATGTTGTAAAATATACCTTGTATGTTTTCTCCTAATGTGTATACTTTAACTATTCCCGAATCTACAAAAATTAGTTTAGGAAACCTAGTAGCATTATTTCAATGTACAAATTGCATTTGAAATAGGCATACATCAGAACATTATTTTATTAAATTTTTCACATATTTATACTACAGTAATATAAAAAGGCGTCTAATTCTATATTACTATACACCAATATATAGGTTAAAATCTTGTCTTTGTGTGGAATAAATTTCTCAACAAACCCAAAAATTAGATGATTAAATCCAATTTCCGTACAAAAATGTTTTTCCAGAATCGTCCGTTTTTCCGGTTTTTCTCAAAACTTTGTTTCATGCCTTATATTCCTTACTATGCCTTTTTGTAAGTTCAAATCATATGTCTGACACAAAAATTCATCAAAAAATCAATTATAGTTAGATTCTAAATCTAAAATCCCTCTGCTCAATTAGCACAAATCAAGCTTATGTACTTTTAATTTAAATAAATTATATTGATAAATACAAAAGTTGTAGCATTTTTAATTCAAGTTAAAAATACTAATTGAAGAACAAAATGGATGCCATCTCCATGGCAAACAATTTTGTACAATATTTTTTTTTATTCTTTTAAATTTAGTTATTAGTACTATATATGATCCAAATCTTATACATATTGGATAAAAAACATATCCCTACTACTCCTTTCCTGTCCTTAAAAGATACATCTGTTTGACCCTTTAGTTGTGTTTCACTTGATCTTTTCTTCCCGAAGCTTGTTTTTGTGTGGGGCATTGTGCATTATGTTTATCTAGCTGATTTACCATACTAGACTGTATATTATATCTTCTAGTATTTTACATGTAAAGTTTGAAAGTAAATTTTAATAGGTTTATAATTACCAGTGTGAAATATTTCTTATGTTTTGATGAAGAGGCTACGTTTGTCAGTGTCTCAAACTGGGAAACCTTACCTTGGTTTAAGAGGTCTGAAAAAGTAAAGGTATTTATTGAGTACATTGTTGGTATAGTTCTTTCCACCCAGAAAAATGACAAATGTTAAAAGTATCAAAGAAAAAGAAACAAATAACAATAAACTACTTTATTCATGGAATAAAGCCCTAGCAAAACAATTACCCAGGAGAAACCATAAATTATAAATTTTCATTGAATAATAATGTTGATGAAGTAATTGAAAAGTCAAACCAAACTTAAGGCTTCATAAAAAGGGAAATTTGACAGGTGTTTCAAGAATATAAACTAAAATGCTATCTCACATTAGTTAGACCTGTACTAGAATATGCAGCACCTGTATGGGACACATCAACTAAAGAAATCATTTAAAAATTAGCACAAATTCGTAAAAGAGCCGCAACGTTCATAGCTAGCAAATATTCACAACTAACAAGAGTAACACCTATAGTTAAATCACTAAACCTAGAAACACTAGAGGACAGAATGGCAAAGAGTAAAGTAGTAATAATACATAAGGCATTAAACTCTAATTTATAAATACAATGAAATAACAGCCTGTTGCAATGCTCAGATAAACATAAGGACAAAAACACTTTCCTTATCCCTTATGCGAGAACAAATGCATATAAGTACTCTTTCTTCCCGAGTGGCATTCGGGCATGCAATAGAATGCCTGAACAAACCAGGAAAACCAGTAACTTAACAGTAACAATCACTTAAAGTAGTAATAATACATAAAATTCAGATTTAATAATGCAACACAATAACAATCAATTGCCAAGCTCAAATAAACAATAAGACAAAAAAAAACTTTCTTTATCCCATATTCAAGTAGAAATGCATATAAATGCTTCTTTTTCCTAAGTGGCATCTGGGCATAGAATGGGAAGCTTGAAGAAAACCAGGAAAAAAACGAATAACATAACATCATTTAAAACACTAATATCAAACCAGAGATAAAAGTCGGATGCAATAATCTTCTGTATATAAGATTTCTCTGCAACATATAAGGTAAGATAAACATATCAATGAATATATTTGCGCCTATTTCTTCCTTTTATTTTTTTATTTTTTTGCTATTTGCAGAAATTTAAAAAAATGTCGCAGGAGACAGGGATGAATTTTGATGTCGCTCTAAATGGCAGTAAGTGAAAACTTACCTTAAAAAAATAATACTGTAGCATATTATGTTTTCAATGGTTAGTATACATCTTGAGCGTGTTATTTACTATTAGATGTTGCCCATTCCAACTTCAGTGTTGTTAGTACTGAAATTTTGATTTCATTTTCCATTATAGACAATGATGACGATGATATCGACTTGGCAGCTTTTTACCATAATGCTTGGCTTCCTCAGGTACCAAATTATAAAAAATATAACTATAAAGGTAAGGCGTTTAAACTAAAATGCCAAGTCCAAATCCAGTAACCGAACTGAGGTAAAATTCATCGCTTATAGTGCAGTAGACAGGACAAGTCTATAACTTAGACAAGATAAATCAATAATCTACAAAAGATAAATATATAACTTACAAAATTAAATGAAAATTATATCAAATATACACGTGCGAAATCAGCTACTGACGTATGATGATATTTTTAGTAATGTATTATTATATATTCTTTTGATTCACATCCATCTTGGATCTCACAAGGTTGTATAAGAATTTCTATTGATGTTATTCAATTAGATTTGATGTTTATTTGACTCGTTTGATGTGAATCTTTTGTGTATGAAATGATTTAGATAAACTGTACCTTAATATAGAGGAAATCCACAATCCTGTTTGAATGATTGAACACAATTTTATTCCAACAAGTTGAGATGATAAAAATAACAATAACACAGAACACATGTACCAGTATTATATGATGAAACTTAATCAGTTGAGATTCTTCTATATCGTACTAAGCCGTAATCCTATCTTTAAGAAAGTGGTCAAAAACAGTCCTCACACATTAGCGCCCAAGCTAGAACTAAACTAACGATATTCAACCCTCGTGCATATGACGTATTTTAATGCTATGACGTAGTGTCTAGACATATACATGTTTTATTCCTAACACGGAAACATTTCGGGTTTAAGATTATTTCTTTTTAACTTTAGTTAATAATAATAGAACCAATATAATTATGGAAATAAAACTTTTGTAACACTCGCCCCCCTTAAGACACAAAGGAATTACAGACAGTGTTAAGTATGGAATTCTTTGTAGAGTACCCATAAAATGAACCGAATTCCCAAACTATTCGTAAGATTTAATTTACTATTGGACAATCTTTTTAAGATTAAAATGAACCATATATTACATATCCCCTTAATAACAAAGTCGCTATTATGGAATCCCTTATCACATTATCTTATCAATGATTATTAATTAAACATTTATTTATCAATTAATATTTACAATTATGATTATTGTGTGTACAACGTTGACCATAAAACTATTACCACCAATAACCAATTCCCATAGAATTGATATGAATTACCCAAAAAAGTGGAACCGATTAATAATTGATAGATAATTCTTTAGAAAGTTTAATTTTTTTATAACCGATCATAGTATCATTAACTAATGATTTTCAGTTATTATATTATTATTATGATGTCTCAATTATGACATCAAGAATATTTTAAAAAATGTGATAATCTCAGCTGATTTAGCTTTTACATAGCATAAAAATAAGACATCCAAATTATAACATGACGACATAGAAAACAAACGATTTGCAAAACACATCAATAATCAATTGAACAAACACAAGTGTGGATGTATTCAAGTTAAATACCGGTGTGTGTGCAATTGATGTATGCAATAGTTACCTTTTACCTTACAAAGTATGATTGTTTCTAGTAGAATTTGAAGTTCTGTTCTGTAATGTTTCATAGTGTAACAATTCAAAACATAGTTTATTTATTGTCATATAATACATGTTAATTAATACAATGAATGACATAAAAGAAAACATTCACGAGAAACTGGTTTCCTCTTGTTCAATCAGTCTTGATCTATTGCGTACATCTGCGAATAGATTAATATTAATATGTTCATTAATTTGACCTTTGATAGCGGATTGTTCGCAAGCGGGTAAATGTGCCAATTTTTCATTAAGGGTTTTTAAAACTTTTGTGATTTTTAATTTGCTTTCTGCCAATTCACGTTCAATTTCGGGTGAATTATTCGCGACTCTAATAACAGTGTTTACCGAGGCAACAACTTTTTGTTCTTCTCTGGTAATGTTTGGTTTAAACATATTGATATGGCACACTCGTTGCGATTTCCGTCTATCAGGGGTCTTTACAAGATAGTTAACCTCACTAAGCTTAGCCATAACCTCGTAGGGTCCTGTAAACATGGCACTCAGGGGTTGACCAGACAGTGGCGTCAGCATGAGAACTTTATCACCAGGTTGGAAGATACGGGTTCTTGCGTTGACGTCATAATATACCTTCATCTTGTCTTGTGCCTGCAAAAGATTAGATCTGACAACTTTTAATGCATTATACAGTCTATTTTTAAAATTTTCCACGTGTGTCAGTAGACCAGTGTCTTCAGTGGATGATAACCATGTCTCTTGTAACAGCTTTAGTGGTCCACGAACTGTGTGTCCGAATACCAGTTCAAAGGGACTGAAACCAAGAGATTCTTGTACAGCCTCTCTGGTTGCGAAGAGTGCGAAGGGAATACCACGATCCCAGTCGTCGTTATGCTCGAAACAGAAAGTACGGAGCATGTTTTTCAATGTTTGGTGGTATCGTTCCAGTGCGCCTTGACTCTGTGGATGATATGCACTCGATACTGCATGACGAATACCCAGCCGTTCTAAGACTTGGCGAAATAACTTCGATGTGAAATTTGAACCTTGATCTGACTGCACGGTTTTCGGAAGACCATATCGGGTGAAGAATCCGATAAGTGCATCAGAGATTTTGTCGGCATTAATGCTACGTAGAGGAATAGCCTCTGGAAATCTCGTTGCCGAACACATTATAGTGAACAGATACTGGTGGCCAGCCTTAGTTTTAGGCAACGGACCGACGCAGTCTATAATGATGTGACTGAAGGGTTCTGAGAATGCTAGTATGGGTCGTAGAGGAGCTACCGGAATGGTCTGATTCGGTTTGCCGACCATCTGGCAGACATGACATGATCTGCAAAACGATGTGACGTCACGACGTAGGCCAGGCCAGAAGAAATATGGAAGAATCCTGTCGAAGGTTTTCTGTATCCCTAGGTGACCAGCATACGGTGAATCATGGGCCATATGTAGTATGTCCTTGCGGTATACATTGGGTACCACGATTTGATGTACTTCGCTGCATGTTTCATCGTCGTTTTCTTTCCCTCTCCATTTCCTCATCAACAACTCATCCCTCAGGTAATAACCTGCGGCCATTGTTTCTAACTCTCCTTCATTCTTTGCTTCCTCTTTTAGCTTCCCGATCTCTGGATCTTTGCCCTGAGCAAGAATGAGTAGTTGTCTAGGCGACAAATAAATTATTTTGATCAGTATGACTTGAGTGACCACCTAGAACATCCGCCATGAAGGTTGCTTGGAAGTCAATCTCGGGTGTTGGTTCTGGTTTCTTTGTCGATTCATCAGTCATCTGTTGTTTCTCCATAGCTCTGGTGATAACACATACTGAATTTTCAGTATTCTTACACTGAACAGAGTCTTTGGGTTCTTTAAGTACAGGATGTACCTGATTCTTGGCAATGTCACTTCCTAAAAGTAATGAAATGCCTCTGTAGGGAAATTTCTTCACTATCCCAACAATAACAGATCCAGTGAAGTAATTACTCTTCAACTGTATACGATGTAACGGTGCCGTAAGTGTCCCAGCCATAGTACTGATTAAGGCATACTGGCCTGTATGAGTCAATTTCGACGTTGGTACAGTATTCTTCAACAGTAGAGATATATCAGCACCGGAGTCACGTAGAATTTTAATCTTCCGTTCTCTAGCTTGATTATCTATAGGTGACACATAGCCCTCGCTAACATCCGATAGCATGCACTCGGGTAGTTCTCTGCCTACTGAGTTTCTTGCTACACTACTGCCTCCATAAGTAAACGTTTTATTTACTGATTGTTCATCTGTCACACTCCCTTTGGAGTTAAAACTAGAATGTTCAATAGCCTCGGTCTTCATTTCAAAGACTTTTTCCGACTTTGAGCAATTTGGACATGTGTGTTTCGCCATCTCTTCATGACTAACATCAGATGTCTTTCTTTCAGCTTTAGTTCTTTTGTGGGCAGTTTTGTTTATTTGAGTTTCAGTTTGTACGGCGATGTGTGATAAAACCACGTTGTTCTTGTTTTTAATGGGTCTTTTCTCTTTATGTAGACTCCAACAATTCTCTTTTATATGTCCATCTTTCTTACAGAATGTACAGGTAATTCTCTTTTGTACAAAACTTGAATTCTCTTGTTTATCGGCTTTTTGTTTACTTTTATCCTCTGTCGATCTTAACTTCCTCTCTGTATTACTGTTTTGAGTCCTCAAACTTGTTCTTTCATTTTGAACATAATGGCTATGCGGGTGAATAATGACGTATTCATCGGCTTTTACTGCTGCTTGTTCTGCTATTTCAATACCACGATCATCCAAATGAACTTTTATATCAGTGCGAATCTTCTCAGTAAAATCCTCCATCAGTATGAGATTATATAGTTTTTCATAATCTTTATTCACATTCTTAGAACGTAACCATCGATCAAGATACTTTTTCTCTAATCTCAGGAAGTCAACATGTGAAACTTCTGGTTCCTTCTTGTATTCACGATATAATTTTCGATACTTTTCTGGAGTTAGAACATAACTCAATAGTACTCTGCTCTTTATTAGTTCATAATTATTGCATTCCTCTGGAGTCAAATTCAATACTACATCTAGAGCCTTGCCTTTTGTTAGAGCTGAACGTAAAAGTACTGCTTTCTTATCTTCATGAAATTTATAATCAATCGAGTTTCTCTCGAAGACCATAAAGAACTCATCAATCTCTATGTTCTCCATGCTTGGTACATGCTTTTTAAACTTATATAGTTCCACATTATTTGTTTCCTGCATCGTATAAGTTGACGAACGAGACTTTGCCAATTCAATCCTTTCATTACTAGCGATTCTTTCTTTTTCCAATTCCCCCAATCTTCTCTCTTTCTCTGCTTCTATTCTTTTACCCTCTAATTGTACTTGAATTTTTAACTTCTTCATTTCTAACTGGAATTTCATGTCTGCACTTAGTTCATTCACATTCATTTTAAATTCATGGTTATTTATGTCTGTTTTCAGGGTTTCTGATACATTGAGAACCACTGATTCTTCATTATTCATAGTATTTTCTTCAAGCATTCTACCATGTCTTTTCAAACAGTCCTTAATTTCTTGAATTAATTTACTCCTTACTGGTGTAACTTCAGTAATGTCTATTCCCAGAGAATTCTCAATCTCTTTTAACTGGGTTAGTGACATGCTATTTAACTGTTCTGACGTGATAGCAAAAATATTCAATTGCTCCAACGTAAGATTAGCTTCCGCCATGTTTTATATTAATGACGTAAATAGAAGATAAAAAATTTCAACTTTACCTTTTATAAAGTCCTTTGAAATATTTTTACACCACTTAATATTTGTAGAAGATAAATTTTAAGGATGATTGTGTACAAAGCTGAAAACAGTATGTCCGAACACAGACAGTGCCTCCCACGTAGACAGAATTTGAATAAATATTTGTTGTAAATCGTTTTCACTAAAACAGTTGTATATTCTCAATTTCTTATACATACAAACTTTAGATCCAGGACTCGAGCCCCCAATCTTTTGTCACGTGCGAAATCAGCTACTGACGTATGATGATATTTTTAGTAATGTATTATTATATATTCTTTTGATTCACATCCATCTTGGATCTCACAAGGTTGTATAAGAATTTCTATTGATGTTATTCAATTAGATTTGATGTTTATTTGACTCGTTTGATGTGAATCTTTTGTGTATGAAATGATTTAGATAAACTGTACCTTAATATAGAGGAAATCCACAATCCTGTTTGAATGATTGAACACAATTTTATTCCAACAAGTTGAGATGATAAAAATAACAATAACACAGAACACATGTACCAGTATTATATGATGAAACTTAATCAGTTGAGATTCTTCTATATCGTACTAAGCCGTAATCCTATCTTTAAGAAAGTGGTCAAAAACAGTCCTCACACATTAGCGCCCAAGCTAGAACTAAACTAACGATATTCAACCCTCGTGCATATGACGTATTTTAATGCTATGACGTAGTGTCTAGACATATACATGTTTTATTCCTAACACGGAAACATTTCGGGTTTAAGATTATTTCTTTTTAACTTTAGTTAATAATAATAGAACCAATATAATTATGGAAATAAAACTTTTGTAACAAGTGGTAAAAAAAAGTTCTGCACTTTTCGGTTTAAAAACACAACTCATCAAGAAGTACTTTTTTTGTTCTACACTCATGTTATCACTTTCAGGCTGCGTATAGGCAATCAGTGGACGAAGGAATATTCAAGTCCATTATGGAACGTGAGCGTCGAAAAGTAAGTTATTTTTGTATTATATAACTCATGCATAACAATAAAAAACAATTACAACTTACATGTCTTGTCCGAAAGCAAACATGTTTAGCCAAGACAGACAACTCGTATCAGGTTTTATTCATGTTTCTAAAATGTATCTTATACCTTTATCTTATAAGTTAACAGTTTATCATATAAGTTTACAGACGTACCTACTAGATATAGAAGTTTATTACCTCCACTAGGCTCAAAACTCCTGCAGTGTGGCAGGTATCGGTCGGCGGCAGGGATTCAACCCGCGAAGTGTCAGTTGACAGTCCGCTGAAATAACCACAGGACCAGCCGGCCATTTTAGAACAATCGTACGTGTAGGGTTAGCTATCTGGTGGTATCTCATAAACTTGAAAAGCACTATTGCATAATGTCTTCTCAAAGTCTTTTTCTAATGGTATTTATTTCATTTCTAATGGTATTTATTTCATTTCTGATGGTATTTATATAATTTTTAATGGTATTTATTTCATTTCTGATGGTATTTATATAATTTATAATGGTATTTATATAATTTCTAATGGTATTTATTTCATTTCTGATGGTATTTATTTCATTTCTGATGGTATTTATTTCATTACTGATGGTATTTATTTCATTTCTGATGGTATTTATTTCATTTCTGATGGTATTTATTTCATTTCTGATGGTATTTATTTCAGTTCTGATGGTATTTATTTCATTTCTGATGGTATTTATTTCATTTCTGATGGTATTTATTTAATTTCTGATGGTATTTATTTCATTTCTAATGGTATTTATATAATTTCTAATGGTATTTATTTCATTTCTGATGGTATTTATTTCATTTCTGATGGTATTTATTTCATTTCTGATGGTATTAATTTCATTTCTGATGGTATTAATTTCATTTCTGATGGTATTTATTTCATTTCTGATGGTATTTATATAATTTCTAATGGTATTTATTTCATTTCTGATGGTATTTATTTCATTTCTGATGGTATTTATTTCATTTCTGATTGTATTTATTTCATTTCTGATGGTATTTATTTCATTTCTGATGGTATTTATATAATTTCTAATGGTATTTATTTCATTTCTGATGGTATTTATTTCATTTCTGATGGTAGTTATTTCATTTCTGATGGTATTTATTTCATTTCTGATGGTATTTATATAATTTCTAATGGTATTTATTTCATTTCTGATGGTAGTTATTTCATTTTTGATGGTATTTATTTCATTTCTGATGGTATTTATTTCATTTCTGATGGTATTTATATAATTTCTAATGGTATTTTTTTCATTTCTGATGGTAGTTATTTCATTTCTGATGGTATTTATTTCATTTCTGATGGTAGTTATTTCATTTCTGATGGTATTTATTTCATTTCTGATGGTATTTATTTCATTTCTGATGGTATTTATTTCATTTCTGATGGTATATATATAATTTCTGATGGTATTTATTTCATTTCTGATGGTAGTTATTTCATTTCTGATGGTATTTATTTCATTTCTGATGGTATTTATTTCATTTCTGATGGTAGTTATTTCATTTCTGATTGTATTTTTTCATTTCTGATGGTAGTTATTTCATTTCTGATGGTAGTTATTTCATTTCTGATGGTATTTATTTCATTTCTAATGGTATTTATTTCATTTCTGATGGTAGTTATTTCATTTCTGATGGTAGTTATTTCATTTCTGATGGTATTTATTTCATTTCTAATGGTATTTATTTCATTTCTGATGGTAGTTATTTCATTTCTGATGGTATTTATATAATTTCTAATGGTATTTATTTCATTTCTAATGGTATTTATTTCATTTCTAATGGTATTTATTTCATTTCTAATGGTATTTACTTCATTTCTAATGGTATTTATTTCATTTCTAATGGTAATTATTTCATTTCTAATGGTATTTATTTCATTTCTAATGGTATTTATTTCATTTCTAATGGTATTTATTTCATTTCTAATGGTATTTATTTCATTTCTAATGGTATTTATTTCATTTCTGATGGTATTTAGTTCATTTCTGATGGTATTTTTTTCATTTCTGATGGTATTTATATAATTTCTAATGGTATTTATATAATTTCTAATGGTATTTATTTCATTTCTGATGGTATTTATTTCATTTCTGATGGTATTTATTTCATTTCTGATGGTATTTATATAATTTCTAATGGTATTTATTTCATTTCTAATGGTATTTATTTCATTTCTAATGGTATTTATTTCATTTCTAATGGTATTTATTTCATTTCTGATGGTATTTATTTCATTTCTGATGGTATTTATTTCATTTCTGATGGTATTTATTTCATTTCTGATGGTATTTATTTCATTTCTGATGGTATTTATTTCATTTCTAATGGTATTTATATAATTTCTAATGGTATTTATATAATTTCTAATGGTATTTATTTCATTTCTGATGGTATTTATATAATTTCTGATGGTATTTATTTCATTTCTGATGGTATTTATTTCATTTCTGATGATATTTATATAATTTCTAATGGTATTTTTTTCATTTCTGATGGTATTTATTTCATTTCTGATGGTAATTATTTCATTTCTGATGGTATTTATATAAATTCTAATGGTATTTATATCATTTCTGATGGTATTTTTATTTCATTTCTGATGGTATTTATTTCATTTCTGATGGTATTTATTTCATTTCTGATGGTATTTATTTCATTTCTGATTGTATTTATATAATTTCTAATGGTATTTATTTCATTTCTGATGGTATTTATTTCATTTCTGATGGTAGTTATTTCATTTCTGATGGTATTTATTTCATTTCTGATGGTATTTATATAATTTCTAATGGTATTTATTTCATTTCTGATGGTAGTTATTTCATTTCTGATGGTATTTATTTCATTTCTGATGGTATTTATTTCATTTCTGATGGTATTTATATAATTTCTAATGGTATTTTTTTCATTTCTGATGGTAGTTATTTCATTTCTGATGGTATTTATTTCATTTCTGATGGTAGTTATTTCATTTCTGGTGGTATTTATTTCATTTCTGATGGTATTTATTTCATTTCTGATGGTATTTATTTCATTTCTGATGGTATTTATATAATTTCTAATGGTATTTATTTCATTTTTGATGGTAGTTATTTCATTTCTGATGGTATTTATTTCATTTCTGATGGTATTTATTTCATTTCTGATGGTAGTTATTTCATTTCTGATTGTATTTTTTCATTTCTGATGGTAGTTATTTCATTTCTGATGGTAGTTATTTCATTTCTGATGGTATTTATTTCATTTCTAATGGTATTTATTTCATTTCTGATGGTAGTTATTTCATTTCTGATGGTATTTATATAATTTCTAATGGTATTTATTTCATTTCTGATGGTATTTATTTCATTTCTAATGGTATTTATTTCATTTCTAATGGTATTTATTTCATTTCTAATGGTATTTATTTCATTTCTAATGGTATTTACTTCATTTCTAATGGTATTTATTTCATTTCTAATGGTATTTATTTCATTTCTAATGGTATTTATTTCATTTCTAATGGTATTTATTTCATTTCTAATGGTATTTATTTCATTTCTAATGGTATTTATTTCATTTCTAATGGTATTTATTTCATTTCTGATGGTATTTAGTTCATTTCTGATGGTATTTTTTTCATTTCTGATGGTATTTATATAATTTCTAATGGTATTTATATAATTTCTAATGGTATTTATTTCATTTCTGATGGTATTTATTTCATTTCTGATGGTTTTTATTTCATTTCTGATGGTATTTATTTCATTTCTGATTGTATTTATATAATTTCTATTGGTATTTATTTCATTTCTAATGGTATTTATTTCATTTCTAATGGTATTTATTTCATTTCTAATGGTATTTATTTCATTTCTAATGGTATTTATTTCATTTCTAATGGTATTTATTTCATTTCTGATGGTATTTATTTCATTTCTGATGGTATTTATTTCATTTCTGCTGGTATTTATTTCATTTCTGATGGTATTTATATAATTTCTAATGGTATTTATATAATTTCTAATGGTATTTATTTCATTTCTGATGGTATTTATATAATTTCTGATGGTATTTATTTCATTTCTGATGGTATTTATTTCATTTTTGATGGTATTTATTTCATTTCTGATGGTATTTATATAATTTTCTAATGGTATTTATATAATTTCTAATGGTATTTTTTTCATTTCTGATGGTATTTATTTCATTTCTGATGTTATTTATTTTATTTCTGATGGTATTTATATAATTTCTAATGGTATTTATTTCATTTCTGATGGTATTTATTTCATTTCTGATGGTATTTATTTCATTTCTGATGGTATTTATTTCATTTCTAATGGTATTTATTTCATTTCTGATGGTATTTATTTTATTTCTGATGGTATTTATTTCATTTCTGATGGTATTTATTTCATTTCTGATGGTATTTATTTCATTTCTGATGGTATTTATTTCATTTCTGATGGTATTTATTTCATTTCTGATGGTATTTTTTTCATTTCTGATGGTATTTATTTCATTTCTGATGGTATTTATTTCATTTTTAATGGTATTTATTTCATTTCTAATGGTATTAATTTCATTTCTAATGGTATTTATTTCATTTCTGATGGTATTTATTTCATTTCTGATGGTATTTATTTCATTTCTGATGATATTTATTTCATTTCTGATGGTATTTATTTCATTTCTAATGGTATTTATTTCATTTCTGATGGTATTTATTTCATTTCTGATGGTATTTATTTCATTTCTGATGGTATTTATTTCATTTCTGATGGTATTTATTTCATTTCTAATGGTATTTATATAATTTCTAATGGTATTTATTTCATGTCTGATGGTATTTATTTCATTTCTGATGGTATTTATTTCATTTCTGATGGTATTTATTTCATTTCTGATGGTATTTATTTCATTTCTGATGGTATTTATTTCATTTCTAATGGTATTTATATAATTTCTAATGGTATTTATTTCATTTCTGATGGTATTTATTTCATTTCTGATGGTATTTATTTCATTTCTAATGGTATTTATATAATTTCTAATGGTATTTATTTCATTTCTGATGGTATTTATTTCATTTCTGATGGTATTTATTTCATTTCTAATGGTATTTATTTCATTTCTGATGGTATTTTCTTTATTTCTGATGGTATTTATTTCATTTCTGATGGTAGTTATTTCATTTCTGATGGTATTTATTTCATTTCTGATGGTATTTATTTCATTTCTGATGGTATTTATATAATTTCTAATGGTATTTTTTTCATTTCTGATGGTAGTTATTTCATTTCTGATGGTATTTATTTCATTTCTGATGGTAGTTATTTCATTTCTGGTGGTATTTATTTCATTTCTGATGGTATTTATTTCATTTCTGATGGTATTTATTTCATTTCTGATGGTATTTATATAATTTCTAATGGTATTTATTTCATTTTTGATGGTAGTTATTTCATTTCTGATGGTATTTATTTCATTTCTGATGGTATTTATTTCATTTCTGATGGTATTTATTTCATTTCTGATGGTATGTATATAATTTCTAATGGTATTTATTTCATTTCTGATGGTATTTATTTCATTTCTGATGGTATTTATTTCATTTCTGATGGTATTTATTTCATTTCTGATGGTATTTATTTCATTTCTGATGGTATTTATTTCATTTCTGATGGTATTTATTTCATTTCTGATGGTATTTATATAATTTCTAATGGTATTTATTTCATTTCTAATGGTATTTATTTCATTTCTGATGGTATTTATTTCATTTCTGATGGTATTTATTTCATTTCTGATGGTATTTATTTCATTTCTGATGGTATTTATTTCATTTCTGATGGTATTTATTTCATTTCTGATGGTATTTATTTCATTTCTGATGGTATTTATTTCATTTCTGATGGTATTTATATAATTTCTAATGGTATTTATTTAATTTCTAATGGTATTTATTTCATTTCTGATGGTATTTTTTTCATAGTCAACAATGCTCTTGCATCACATCGAGCAACATGTTGAAGACTACTTTATCCACTTCTTACAACAATTGATTTTTTAAAATTAAAAACTATTCTTGATATTGTTACGTCCACAATCCCCTTGTGGTCAGAGCCGTGTAGATATCGTTGATTATTCTCGTTCGTCCTAGGGTAGACATTGATTATTATTATTTCTATTTCAATATTACACGAACTCTCCTTATGGTTCTGGGCACAAACTCAGGATTTGCGTTCTAACAGTTCCTTTCCTTGATGTTGTAGTAGTAAATAAATATATTATCGTGTTGTAAACAATGAAACAAAAAATAGAATAGTAACTTGACGAGGAAGCTTAAGAGTAAATGTTGTTGATAATTTAATTCTGGTGGTAAAGTATATACATGTACAATAGATGTAGTATTTTCAGCAATAATAGAATAGTGCCAACACAAGCGTCCATAACAAGCTCAAAGAAAAGTATTTACAAAACTAACTCTCTGCAAAAACTCTGCAGAAAACAGACTGCTTTTTAAAGACAATGCGAATCATTAAATACTCCCGTGGTAGTGCGGGGGACAGAGCTATTACTAGGAGGGGTGAAAATAATGCTATCATTACAAAACTTATAATAAAAATGATAGGAACTCCCCTGGCCGAGAATAATAAACCATTCCGAGAATTTGAGGTTAGCATAAACACGGAATCCTTAAATTACCAAGAATCGTTCCCCTTCGTTACTAAAAGTCAAGGAAATGGAAAAACTAAGCCCCGCCCACAAAATCTTGTGTAGGGAGAAAAAGAGAAGGGGAAAAAGCATTGTGTGTTCCAATACTTGGAACCACCAATATATGACAATATAAAACGCATACAAGTTTGATAACAAGGACAAGTTGTTATTGTAAACTACTGCGTAGTAGGGTTGCTAGAAACCTTTTTAAAAAATAGCGGATATCCTCAAAATATACTGGACACCCTCCTAATTCTTTCCATCCTGTGTATCCCGTCTATGGAGAACTTGGCTACACGTCTACTATTTTTATAGCGTTTATTTATAGCTGGTATGGACTTAACTTAAGTTTACAGAGATTCCTTTTAGATAGAGTTATTCCAACCCAGGCACAAAACTACTGCAATGCGGCCGCGATTGGTCGGAGGCAGGGCTAGAACCTGGTTTGTTATGTGTAATTGACTTCTACATCTCGTTTCAGCTGGACATGTTCAGATCAAAGGAGCGCATTGTCATCGCTGACCTCAAGGACTGTATGGTATTCGGCTATATGAAGGCGTCGTCCTTGACGGATATTTATTTTCTAGGCCTTGTACAATGTGTTGAGGGATACAACTATGAGAAAAGAGGAACCTACCTTAGGTATGATCATTAATCGTTGTTCTAACAGATAAACTGCTTTTATTAAACGTTTGAAAGACTTCTACAACTCAAAAGGAATTTCTCTGAATCGCGAAGAAGGAAGTGTATTGGCTGAAGCCTATCGCTTTTTACTTGATGCTTTGACCTTTTTGTTTATATTTCTTATATTTCCTAACTATAATTTCAAACTAGAACATCAGCATATAAGTACTCTGTCTACCCAAGTGGCATTCGGGCATGGTATGGGTTGCCTGAACAAACCAGGAAAACAAGTAACTTAACATCATTTAAAACATTAATAAAGATGCAAGACTAGACTCGGACCACGGATGACCGTATAACACAATAATCTTCTTTATTTGGCCGAATTCACTGGTCCAGAATCTACCACCGTGATAAACTGCCAGGTCCCATTTGTTAACAAAGTGAATAATCTTGGTGTTTTATTGGATCCCACGCTGTCTTTCGACCATCATATATCTCATCTCTGCAGAGGTCAATATCTACAGTGGCGTAAACTCGGTCAAATACGACCCTATTTTCCACTGATTCTGCAAAGACACTGGCAGTCGCCCTGATACTTTCGCGTATCGACTATTTTAACGCCCTGCTAGCCGGCCTGCCCGAGAACAGGCTACAGCGAATACAGAACAGTACTGCACGCTTGGTTATGCGCAAGTCAAAACGAGACTCGGGAACCGCCTTTCTACGCTCGCTCCATTGGCTCCACGTGAAAGCCAGAATTGAGTATAAAGTGGCGCTGCTTTGCCATCAGTGCATTTTTAATAACGAGTTCCCGTCCAATCTCAATGAAATAATCACACCATATGTCCCACAAAGAACACTTCGTTCTGCCTACTCATCGCTTCTGGAAGAGCCCCGTTTCTCTCTGACGACCGTTGGCCTTCTCAGTATCCGGACCGAAGGTGTGGAATCTACTTCCAATTCAACCCAGGCGAACAAGCTCTACTGCTACTTTCAAAAAGAACTTAAAAACTCATTATTTTAATATTTACCTAGATAACATTAAAAATGCTTTAGACCCCTACTGTCTTACTGATGGGTTGGGTCGGTTAATGCAACATTTATTTGATTTGTCTTTTGTTTAAATCATTAATTAGCTCTATCACCTAGCCTAGAGTAATATTTGTGTTCTTAGTTGTATGTTAAACGCGCTCTGAGCTTACACTATGTTTGTTAGCAGCGCTGTACAAATATTATTATTATTATTATTATAGAAGGATCGTCTGTAATATATAAGATAAGATAAACAGGTGGCTTTACATTCCAGGTACCCAGCGTACAAAGCTTTGACAGAAACAAACTGCGTTGGAATCGCAACCTTTCCAGCTCAATCTGGCGACTCTATCATCGGGGCAATTCAAAATGTCGTGAGTATATGCTTTAATATAAACTTTTCCTACCGTATATATTACAAACTTTACTTCTTCTTTCCGAGTGGCATCCGGGCATGGAATGGAAAACCAATTACTTTGCATATTTAGAGCATATATTCACCATGGAAAAGGGTAGGACGCAAAAATCTTCTTTATATAAGAGCTTCTGTAACATATAACAGTAAAGTAACCTTCGGACCAAACTGATCCTAGGGCTGGTGAAGCAGCGTTCACCAGTTTCTGTGGCCACGGCGTACTAGGGGATGTGTGGCCAGCACAAGGTCCAGCCGCCTTTACTTTACCCTAACTTGTGTCAGGTACCTATCAGAGCTGGCTAGACTCAAGGACACCCTAAAATCCTAGCCTGCAATAGGATTCGTACTCAAAACCTTCGAATTGCCAGTTGAACGCGCTTCCGCTCGGCCACCGAGTCCCTCTGTAATATATAAGTTATAAGATCACATTAATTAATTTTTGTACTCATTACAAGTCTATTTATTCAAATAGTAGACTTTAAATAACCACCGCAAGGTGCAAAACAATGTTTTATTTCGTTTTTCATTCAATTTATACAATTATATTGAGGAAAAAATTGATTCATTGTTATAATTCTATAGTATAATTTCTACAGAATATAACTAATCTTTTAGAATGAAACTTATGTAGGTAGCGATAAGAAAAATTCGAATTCCTATGTTTCGTCATAAATATTGAATTAGTTTCATTCCATTTATTGCCTGAATTCATTTCTTCTATTCTTGTCACTTCCGTTTCTGTATTTTCCCCTCACTGTAGGTCCAGGTACTGACTGAGGAGCTAGACAGGTCCGTGGAGCTGATCGTCGTTAAGACTAGCGTGGTTCCAGGTCTGCCTCCAAGGGTCATACAAATCATCCCGATGGATCTGCTTCGTCATGACAGGCTTCATCACCTGGCCCGATATATGTTGGAGGCAAAGTATGACATGAACGTTCACAACTGAATTTTTTATATTTGTCTTTTTTTAAAAAAATAAAATCTGACCTATATTCTGGAAAAAAAAAGTTATTTTGTATTTTTATTTAGTTTTTCTTCATGTAGATGTGTAGCTATAAACAAAAATGTATTTACATTGTAAGCCTAATTTTGGCGCAATTTTACCTTTGCGCCAGCAGATATATTATATATCCTCTGCTCCAATACCTCCGTCAGATACATCTTTAGCTTCATGTAAATAAAAATATATTGTTTGAATGCGATAAAAAAAAAGGTTAAGTAGAATATATTTTTTAAAAACGAGGACAATTTAATTATATTAAATATTTATGTGTGTTAGCAGGGCCGTTGCTAGGGATTTGGGGGCCCGGGGGGGGGGGGGGGGGGGCTTGGCCTCTTTAAGGGGCCTTGCATTTTGACATTCGACATTATGACATAAGAAAAAAACAATTTGGACTCTCCTTTGAGGGCCCCCCTTAAGTAGGGGTCCGGGGGACTTTCGAATTTGGACCCCCCCTCCCCTAGATACGCCACTGTGTGTTAGGGATAATAAGTCTTTGATCATGGATGACTCTCTTGCCTATGAAACTATATGAATCCTAAGGTCGTTATAGAAGTTTAAGTTATAGTAAAAAAAAAAAACTACAACAGCCTTAAGATAAGAGATTAATAAACTCTTGGTCTAGCCCTTTACAAAAAAGCATACAATGGCTATAAATTATATGTATAGTGTCATAAACAAATGCATACAACTGGATACTATATTTTTAATGGTTAATAGTTTTTTGACTCACTTTATAATATATTTACACTTAAATAGAGATTTACAAATATTTGGGATAGGAATGGGTGTAAAGTTTACCATCGGACCAAATTGATCCATGTAGCCGGTGAAGCAGCGTTCACCAATTTCTTGTGGCCACGGCATACTAGGTGATTGTGTGTCCAGCACTAAGCACAGCCGCCTTTACTTCACCCCAACTAAGGTCAGGTACCCATCAGAGCTGGGTAGACTCAGGGACACCCTGATATGCGTAAAAAGTGATAATCTTCTCACTAGTACACATCGTAAGGAACGGATAAGAGTCTACAGTCAACTGTATTCCACTGTCTGTCGGAGTCAACCGAGTCGAGAAAAACAGGCGCATGAAAACGTTATCCAAGTTTGATAACTCATACAGGTTCGTCAAATTTTTTAGTTTAATTACGTCCCTTGTCGATTCTCTCTTGTAATTAAATTTAGTTTTTGAGAGAAGATTAAGTATCTATAAATAGAATCTCTAAACATACAACTTACAGTTGTCGCCCCTTTTTGGCGAAAGCAGCGAAAAAGAAGATTTGATCAATAGTCCAGATTAACATGCAGCAGGTGTGTTGAAATATAACAATTAAAATACTAATTGAGGTGCAGAGGCGTAGCAAGCGGATAGCTTGGGGGGGGGGGGGGGGAGAGGTGTGTCCTTGGGCGCCTAGGTAAAGGTGCGCTAAGATTAGAATTGCAAAGATATATCATAGCTTATAATAGATAAATGTTATTTAACCCGGAGAGTGTTGGGGCGCCAGTTTTATAGTTTGTCAATAAACGCAAAATATTCTAGCTACGCTTCTGTTGATGGGGTGACGGAGTGGGGAGGGGCGGCTTTCTTTCTCAACAGTAACTTTTCATGGTTGCAGTGAAGTTCTAAATATAGTATAGATCTGTGCAACACTTGACTCAAGTGTGTGTGTAGTGGCTTACTCTATGCTTACAGTGTAACAACTAAACAATTATTGGGATGATGATTCATTGTAAACTGCTGGTAATCTTTTTATTTTCTTATAGTATCTCTATGGTTTTCGTTACAATTCTTGTAAATTATTTGTTACAATATTTGTTACTTGGTTCATCGTGTTTTCAAATTATAGTAACGTTATCCCAAGTACATTATACTACCCTGACATGTACATAATATTACAAACCTAGTTTAGTAAAATATAATCATTACCAGTACTATATAACCATAAACGAGAGATATAAATCAAAATTACTTTAAAACATTGTCATAAGTTCTAAAAGTGTAAGCATAACCTCTAAACAAAACAGTCATAAATTATACCATTGTAAACATAGCCTCTAAAGATAATAGTTTTTTTTTCTGAAAGACTAATCTTGTTCTGCTTGGGGTAGTCTACATTTTAAGGTCCCAATAGTGAACCAACCATAATATGCTATCAGCTAAATTGTAGACAGTAGTACAATTAAACAGAGAAACGTTGTCCATAAGTTTAGATCAAATGTACTTTGTCTTAGTAGTGCTCATAATGGAAAAAACAGTTTTGCAGATGTAGGGTGAAGGAAACGCAGGAAGAAATTCCACAGAATGTTTTGTTTAAGATATTAATTAAGCCTTGCCATGAAATCTAGATGCTGCAAGGATTGTGCCTAAACCATCGACTATCATCATTCATCAGCTATCAACACTCCATCTTGCAGAGTGACATTCGGTGCTATATTATGTAGATTTATGATACATTGAGCTCCTTTCAGTCTTCATTGAGGTCATTTTACGGTTAAACGGTTAATTAAATAAGTCGAGTGTTCACTGTTTACATATTCTATTGACGGATCATCAAGTTTTTCTCCTGTATAGGCGATGGTTGTTGAAAAGTTGTGAGACATATAGTCTAGTAATTATCTTTCAAAACTCTACTGTTTATGCTTCAAGCTTAATTTTCAGTTCACATACCTTATCAGCCAATGCACAACTCAATGCCGTCTATCCTTGTTTGAAGGTGTTGAGCTTAATGAAGATATTAAGTTCTATACAAATCTACAAAATCTTGATGTTACTTTTAACCAACTAAAACTATAATCATTTATTAATATCTTAAGGCAGGTGCCTGCAACCTTTGGATAATTGTGTTCCAGAGTAGGATTTCTAATTCATTCAGTGTGCAAACTACCTAAAAGTTTTGGTCTTTTCTTGTGTAAGGGACTTAAAACTGCCTATTTTTTTCGGTAGGGAAATTGCTGTGGCACGAGTGTCTTAGATTGCCAACCACTCTGTTAACATTTCCAATGTTAAATTTTATTTCAATGTAAGAATGTTTTCCGTTCGTTTTTATTGTTGTTGATAAAACGTCTACAATAATCGTTAATCTTATCTTGACCACCGTTTGGCAACTAGCGACCGAGAGTTAGCGGACCGGCTTAGGTCTAAGACCCACACTGTGAGAAGCTCTGATATAAACAACAACACTGCAGTTATTACATGTGTAAAATTACGTCATGCTTCCGCGCATGTGCAACAGGTAGCTACACCATTCTTGTTCAGATTGTGTTACAGGACGGTTCCAGCTCAATAAATATTTATATGACTGCAGCTGTGACATTGATTTATATTCTTTTTGTGATTTGAAGATACCGGTGTGTCATTTTTTAAAAGGTTAGTAAAAACCTGTAATTAATCAAATAGCACATCAAGCACATCCACATAGACCAAATTAGGACATTCAACAGTAGCGAATCTAGAAAACTCTAGGTAAGTTTGTTGTAATTAATAGATCTAATACTAAATGATATAAATGTAAATTTAATTTGTTATTTTGTGTTATCTCTGTTATGTTAAATGGATATTGATAGCTAGAGATTCGTCTCTTTAACAAAAAAAATGGCTTTGCTTAAGTGGAAAATAGTTTTGTTTTGTGTTGCCTTAAAATGGAGGTCTTTCTCAAAATGGCTTCTAGTTCATTTACAACTGACGTTTGAAAATCTACTTTTTATCTTTAGTTTCTATTGTTATATCGTTAGATGGATCAATCTATTATACCGAAATTAATTCTGACTTTACGAAACTCATTTGTATTTATTTGATATCTTCTTCTTTGGCGTCCATCGTAAACGGCGGAATGGGGTTTCGTATTGTCATTTTGGCTGCGTCTCTCCCGGTATTGTGTCCAATGTAGGGTGTTTATTCTGACCACGACTTTAACTTCAATGATTGGTCAATCTATTTATCTGAATCTTATTACACAATTTATAAATGTGAATGGATTAAGTCATGATACTATCAGAATTGACATTGCTTCACAATGATTACTCCCTATACTGTACTTATTTAGTAAGATTAAGAATAGTCTTATAAAGTCTATGAATATTTCAACACATAATATTGACATACTACGACTTGTTTGTATGGATTTAACCGAACTTGGGTACTATATTAGTGTACATATTACTCAACCCATACTAGGGCCGTCGAAAAATGTTAATAGTATGTTATAAGTGTCTTAATAGATTAATTGCATCCTTCTTAGGTTTGACTTGCGAGTTGTGTAAATTAAGCATTTATAGATTTCACAATGTATTTATTTATTTTTAAAGTTGCATTTTTAATTTGCCGCTGCTAATGCTGTTCTTATTACTGTTGGTGCTGTTTTTACTGTTGTAGTTGATGTTGTATATAGACCTACTACCTTTGTAGCTGATGTTGTTTTTGCTATTGTATCTATAATACATTGCTAGTAAACTAAACTTATAAAAAACGAAAATATTTTAAAATTGAAAAGATATACTTTTTTTTTTATTGATGCTTGAAGGTCCGATAATAGCATACTGACTACTTTTGGGCTTCATAAATGAGTTAAATAGGTGAAAGGGAGGGGTAGGAAAATTCTTCATCACAAGGTCATTTGCTTCATTAATGTACAATATCTAATACAGTGAATTAAATAAAGAATGTATTTAATACAGTCGGGTATATAATGGTTGTACTTAATAAAAAAAAAATATTTAATAATAATAATATTTGTATAGCGCTTCTAACAATCATAATGTAAGCTCAGAGCACATTTAACATACAACTAAGAACACAGATATAGTCTCTAGACTCTAGACTAAGAAATATAAAGCTAATTGATGATTTACAATTTTACAAACATAGGACAAATGAAATAAATAAAGCAATAACAGACCTAACATATAAGTAAGACAGTAGGGGTCTAAAGCATGTTAAAAATATCTAAGGTAAATATTGAAATAATCAGCTTTTAAGTTCTTTTGGAAAGTAACAATAGCAGTGCCGTTGCAAGGGATTTGGGGGCCTGGGGGCTTGGCCTCTTTAGGGGCCCCTACATTTTGACATTCGAAATTATGACATGAGAAAAAAACAATTCGGACACTCCTTTGGGGGGCCCCCCTTAAGTAGGGGCTCGGGAGGACTTTCGAATTTGGACCCCCCTCCCACTCCCCTAGCTACGCCACTGAACAATAGAGCTTGTACATGGAAGCATGTCCTGTACCCCTCCCCTTCTCCCACTTTCCATGATTCCGTTAATGGCTTGCCCTTGATCTTATCAAAGTCTCGTGTGTTATTGTTGGTGTGCAGATATTTTTACACGTCTCATTTTGTCTGTGTGCTGGTCTGTCAAACTGTGCAGTTAGTTACGCTTAAAGCGCCTATTCATAAAACAGCGACATGTTATTGTTGTGCCTCCATTGAACCGTAGTTCGCCTATCAGTGTGTTGCAGTGTTGACGGTGTATCTATGACTTCCGCATTTCCTCGAATCAATTGGGGGGGGGGGGGGGGGGGGGGGAGGTATTTTGGGAAATGCGCATGACTGACTTCTGACCGCGGCACACGCGCCGAAGGGAACGATTTAACCTTGACCTGCACCAGGTATCTTGGTACAGGAATACATAAATTAGGGTAATAGTTTTGGTCGAACCGTGTTGTGGATATAAAACATTTTAGTTTTACTAATGTTTTTTTTTATACTATTTTTATTTAAATATTTCTGTTCACAATTGATATTTACCAGTCAATACAATACGACATGCACTATAAAGCCGCGCCTTCCCCCCCCCCCCCCCCGCCCCACAAACTGTATTGCTGTATAGTGTGATTGTAATCAGGGGCGAAGCCAGAAATTTGTTCCAGGCGGGGGGGGGGGGGGGGGGGGGGGGCTGAACTTTTGCGAATTGAGTACATATAAAAAAAATAATCTGGAGGCGTTAAGGCATAACCATAACATTTCGTTTTGTACTCCTCTAGATCTACATATTTATGTTTTTGTGCTTTTTTATATCTCAGGTCAGTCAAATGGCCCACACACAAGAAGAAGGCCTGGACTTGCATGGCCGAAATATTAACATGGGTAAAAATGAGTTGTTGATTTCATTTGAACTATTACATTACTGTCTGTATTTTTAGATTTGCTAAGCATTAATTATCTCAGTAATTTGATTAAAGAATATCACGAAATTATTTCCTGCATTTTTAGATATTAGTACCTACCTTATAGAAAGAAAGAAAGACATGTAGATAAATAGATAGATAGACTGATATAGATAGATAAATATATAGATAGATAGATGGATAGATGTATAGGTACATAGATAGATAGATAGACAGAAAAAAGACAAACAGATAGATAGATATATACAAGATAGATACATAGAAAAATAGATAGATAGCTAGGTACAGAGATACATAGATAGATAGATGGATAGACAGATAGATACAAAGATAGATAAATAGAAAAATAGATAGGTATATCGGTACAGAGATAATAATAATAAATAATAATGATGACATTTGTATAGCGCTACCAACAAACATAATGCAAGCTCAGTGCGCATTTAACATACAACTAAGAACACGGATACAATCTATAGGCCAAGAGATACGAAACTAAATGATGATTCAAAACTTTACAAACTTTTAAAGGTATCAATGGAGCTTGTTTGCCTCAGTTTAATGAGAAGTAGATTCCACACTTTCGGACCGGATGTTGAGAAGGCTTTAAGGCCAACGGTCTTCAGAGAGAAGCGGGGCACTTCCAGAAGCGAGGAGTCGACAGAACGAAGTGTTCTTTGCGGAACATACGGTTTAGTTAGTTCCTTGAGATAGGACGGCATCTCATTATTATAAAGGCACTAGTGGCAAAGTAACGCAACTTTATATTCGATTCTGACTTTCACAGGGAGCCAATGGAGCTGACGCAGGAGAACTGTCACACATATCATTTTGATACATAGTTAGATATATGGATAGATAGATAGATTGATTGATAGTAAGACTATTACCACATCTAGTTATCAGCATCAATATGCCGCTTACTCAAATATGATTACCTATGTTTATTTACTCTATTTATTGCATTATTTTTATTTTAACATTTCTTTACAAAAAAACTTGTTTGTTACAGATGATATTGACTACAACGATCTACTCTGGGTTAGTCACCAACATTTTATATTTTAGTGTAGGCTTACAACATATTATATAATATTATTTTTTTAATTTAGAACTCTTTTCTTAATACTATTTTAACACAAAAGAGTTGACATTATTGCGTAATTTCACTAAGGAAGGACAAGTCTAATAAAAATACTGTCAAAATGCTGTTTTAAATAACTTGTATTGAAATTTGGTATCCTATCGAAGTTTGTCAAAACGCTAACTTCAATAGGATACCAAATTTCAAGACAAGCTTTTTAAAACTACTACTGATGGTAAGGAAAAGATTTGTCTCATCACTGAAGAGAAAAGAGAGTAGCAATAAACTAAAAAGTACAAAGTCTTGCCCCAGCCCATCTCTGGAAGTTTTAAGATCACATGTCAGAGTTGCAACAGAATATGTCTCTTGTGGATTCGACTCCACAGGCCCAGCTAAACCAACCTTAAGTGCGCAAGAAATCTAATCATTCGGCATTCGGGAATGGATTGTGTTGCCTGAACAAACTAGGAATATCTGTAAAATCATTTAAAACATTAATAAAAATGCAAGACTAGACTCGGACCACGGTTGAGCGTAGGACGCAATACTCTTCGTTAGAGAAAGAGCGTCTGTAATATATAAGATAAGATAAGGAATCAATAAAAAAAAATACAATATAAAATAAATACCAATAACTTACGCCACTTTTAAAAGAAATTAAGTAATCAGGACTTGTAAATATTGGTCAAAGTAAATAAAAACGATATATATCTCGTTAAATAGAATTCCAAACTACCGGTACTTCTCGCAACTAACTTTCGTCTGAAGTTTGCAAAAACAACAACAGTATTTACACAAATAAGGTCCTACGTTGCGGAACCAATTGAACGGGGAGGGGAGGAAGGGGGGGAGGTTAAAATAGACATTCATGTTGTTCTTGGGGAGAAACATTTCTGGAACGCAAAAGAAAGGAAAAACTCTCGATTTGCGCACACGTTGTTGACATTTTAAAATACCACAAATCCTAACATTCATTTCGTAAACTGTTTTAATAGCCGAAGAATTGGTACTGTTCAACGCAGGGAATGGGAGAATGGGGAGAGGTAGGCGGAAGATAGTAACCTTGAACAGTCAACCATATCCTCCCAAGTAGGCGGAGCCTAGTGGCCGGAAGGTCAATGTCATGTCACTTATCTAATATCCCGACAAATGTAAATGAATAAGAAAAGGGGGTGGGATGCCTAAACGAGTGTAATGTAAACATAAAAGTACTAAAAAAACATTACAACTATTTTTTATGCAACGAAACAAATAATACTATCAATTCTTGTTGTTTATTCTCGTCAGACCAGTGATTTCAGGGATAAAAGAAAACTGATTTTTGTAGATTTGGATCGTTACGTCTTCTTCAATCATTTGCAGCTTGGGCTACCAAACTATGTTGGAGTGATCGGGTTTTTAAGCCTCAATAAATACATTGACGAATATTATTTTATAAACGTACATAGGTCAGTACTCACGTATTTCTTTATCAATTTACATGTCTTAAGATTATGCATGCATAAAAAGTCGACAAGCAAAACATTTCCGGTCTTTTTCGATAATTTAATTTAAAAAGCAAATCTGTGTGCTACGTTTCTGGTTGTACCAAAAGATGGAAGAGATTAAATTTTCTTTTATTTCCAAAAGATGTTGCCAAAATAAAACGATGGATTGTGAATGTCTAGCGTGAAGAATCACATATTTATAATCTCAATTGTATTGCTTGATGCAAAAGAATTTTCGTTTTATACTTTTATGAATCTACGAATTGTGTTTTTTTAATAACCAAGGACGCAACTCTTTACTAATTTATTTTATAAACAAATTCTTAATTTAACTTAAAGCAAATAACACTTTGAGTATTAATTATCGCCTACTCACTTTTAATGTTAAAAACGGATTCCTCATAACTAATATTGTAGCCTGTGTATATTTCTAAAAGACTAGAACTGGCCATCGGGGTTGAAATCAATTGTCAAACACCAGCAAAAGCATGCTTTTTTGTTTACGGAAATTACCTAAAATAATAAACAATTTAAAAATAGAACCGGAAGCACGTGACCTCTTCCAATTAAAAAGGTCACGCCTCATTAAGACTTGTCAATACTTTGGGTTAAAGTGATAAACAAATAAAGAAAGTATATCCAGGATTTCAAGGTGTTAGTGCTGAGAGGGAGGGGGAAATGATTAAAGGTTGCGGAATGTATGAGAGGGAAGGGGCGATGTGGGCATATAGTGTCGATAGGAGGGTGGGGAGATATATTCGCGTAAGAATATTACTACTAGTATATTACTTTAATGGGTAGCGAAGGTCCTGGGTTCGAATCCTGGTGCAGGCTAGGATATTTTCCCGGGACAAGAGGGTGTCGCTGAGACTTGCATTGACACAACATACATTGAAAAACACGCTATTCTATCTGTAGTTAAAATCTAATAACATTAGCTCTAGCCTTTATTCAGATATACATTTTTATTTATGAGTTCAATTCGTTTATTTTTATTTTTTTTGCCAACAGAATCAGAAGACAGGAGAATGTCCATTTTTTTGTAAATCGCTATGACGAAAGACATTTGGACAATATTGTCTACTCTGTTAGTATGCATACTTTAAAACTGAATTTTATATGTATATAAATAATGAAGCTAAAGTCTACAGTGTAATTTTTCATTAGGTGATAAGAAAATCGTTTTTATTTCTCAGTGTCAGACAATTTGCATTGTCAGCTATCGTTTCCTCTATTTTAATGTCTTTGTTAATTTTTACAAGAGAGTTGCTTACTATAAGAGAAATTCAAATTTGAGTAGTATAATATATATTTTTAAATGATGCTATATATACAGCAGTACTTATTGGTTTCCATTTATTCCATTTTTTTTGTCTGATAAACGGCCAGGTACTTCCCTTGGTTGTTGTTTTTTTAACAATAAAATTGAGTAATAATTTGTAAAATAACAAAATATGTGAAATCATTTTTTAAAAAGTTGTATAACATGATTTTTATAAAATCTAAGTTACTTTTTTAATACTTCACAGTACAAAACATTAAATGAAAATTTAGATGTTGGCGTCGACTTCGTTTTCATTTCAAACGATATTATTATGTCCTTGTTTGAAGGGGAGACGATTATCAACGCGAGCCTGAGACGTTGTACAGTGTTCCGTCTCCTTGGCTTGATGGGCTATATTGATAACGTTATAATTTAATTAGCCGTAAGTATAAAAACATGCTAGCTTTAAAAATTGGGTTGATCCGATACGTTTTATAAAACATTTAGGTAGTTATGAATAGACTTTTATTTATTTTTTATAACTCATTTGGTAAGCATTAATAAAAACACTTATTATTGCTTAATAAAACATTAGTTGCTTAGGATCAAGTATGGTATTTTAATGATCTGCAATGACTAAATATCAGAACAATAAATAATGGATTCATAAACCAAACTATCGATAATGTAATTAAACAAACAATTCTAATCCTATACCTGAATGGACAATGCAGTCTCGTGGTGGAAGCTCTGCAGAAGAGATCAGGCATCTGTTACCCAGTTTTGCAAAGAGGCGCTGCCTATTTCAGCAGATTTAGTCCTCACCGCGGCGTTGTAATCACAGGGAATCAGAAGAGACGGTCGTGCATGTGCTTTTAGACTGCACTGCCTTGCAAGAGCATAGAGGGGATGGGAATGGTCAACTGTTTGCAACACACCTATAATATGTTGACTTGGCTAAACTGTGTAGCACAAGTGTGTTTGTTGCCCGAGACCTAAGAGATTAGCCTGGAGAAGCTTTGTACAATATGACAGGGGTCGGCAACCTTTTAAAAAATGTGTGGGATTTCTAATTCATTCAGCACGCCAGCATCCTAAAAGGCATACTGCTTTAGCACTCAATTCCTTGTAGAAGAGACTTGAGTAGCCTTTTTTTTTTTTTGGGGGGGGGGGGGGTCACGTACCGTAGGTTGCCGACACCTATTATAGGACATAGGCTTAAGTAATGAAGAGACGACAATTCTGATCTACCTATACTTTCGCCCAACAAAATCCTTAAGGGCTGAGCAGACTTAGGGACATCCTATAAACCTGGAAAAATATTTTTCGAGAAGGATTTGAACAATACACTATTGGAAATCAACACTTGAAAACCTGTTTCCTGCCCCACCACCCCAACGTTCAGCTTACAAAAAAAGTAACATTTTATGACAGAACCAGTTTTCGCATTACACCTAAGCTTGTGTTTTATTCTTCCACCCGCTAATGTGATTCTATTTCTGTATTTGTTTCAGATCACAAGCTACTCAAGAAAGACTTCATGATTCCTATAAAAAAAATTTTTTTAGATTAAAAAATTTACAAAAAACACTTTGTTCAAATGTCATTTGTTAAGTTGTCATTGTTTTAAAAAATTATTTTTGTCTCTGCTAATCTTTGAAGTTCTTAAGTTGGCCGTATCATTAGCCTTGATCTATCCCATGCATTATTCTAGTAGTTGTTTTATGGATACAAATAATAAATTTATAGTGAGTAATTTACTTCTCCTCAAATAGTTATAAAGCGGAATAAAACTGGAGTATGTCTTTTCATCAAAAAAAGTGCCAACTGTATCCAAGAAAAAGTAACAAATAATAATTGCAAACTACTTCATTCATGGTAAAGACCTAACTCAAACTAAAAATGCAAAGTACTTAAAGGATTCATAATAACTGATAAATTATCTTAGAATCCACATATTGATGAAGTAATTAAAAAATCTTACAAAAAAGTATGCTTTATAAAAAGGAACTTTTACAATTAATGTAATAAGAATATTAAAATACTATCTCACATTAGTTTAACCTATCCTATACTAGAATGAATATGCATCATTTGTATGGGACCCATCAACTAATGAAAACCTTTTTTTTTATTTTAACAAATTTAGAAAAGAGCTGCCAGATTCATTGCTGGTGAATATTCACAACTGACAAGAGTAACAACAATAGTTCAATCACTAAACCTAGAAACACTTGAGGACAGAAAGGCAAAGAGTAAAGTAGTAATAAAACATAAGGCATTAAATTCAAATTTAGAAATACAGCAACATAAGTTTAACATAACAGCCTGTTGCAATGCTCATATAAACATAAGGACAACTTTCCTTATATCTAATGCGAGAACAAATGCATATTACTCGTTCTGCTCGAATGGCATCCAGGCATGGAATGGGTTGCCTGAACAAACCAGGCAAAACCAGTAGCTTAATAAAATTTTAAAGACTAATAGTAATAGAAATGCAGGACTAGACTCAAACCACGGATGTGTGTAGGGTGCAATAATATTCGTTATAGAATGAGCGTCTGAAATATATAAAATAATATAAATAATCTTCGCAAACATAAATTTGAATTTTTGTTTTTGCTAATTACATCAGTTTTGTCTGACCTTAAGTAACCTGAGCAGAACCAAACTGTTTATAAAGATAAGAAGGATTGAAGTACATGAAAACAAAATTTACAGACATAACCTCAAGCAAGGAAAGAAACAAAACCCTATAGTTTTTATCCAGCAGGTTATCTTATAAGTTACATACGTTTCTTCTGTACAGGAGTATTGTGCCACACGCTTTTGTTTAAATCTAGTCTTGCATTTAATGAGGGTTTAAAAATGATGGTTTTGGTTTACTAATTCTGGTACCCCATTCAATGCCCAGATACCTCTATGGTAGAATGAGAATGTATGAAAATTCATCCTATAATGAAATTACATTGAAACTCTTAATTTCACAAGCCCCTAGCTGCCCTAGCTGCATCCTGTTTCTTATAGTGGTAAATGATCGGCAATAGCCCAACATAGTAACACAAAGCTCTCTATAAAGAAGACAAAATAATCTGAACCACAGAAATATATCCAGCAATATTATCAAGGTTTTAGGGGACGTCCATTAATTACGTCAACAAAATAGGGGGAGGGGGGGTCTGAAAAAGTTTGACAATTGTTGACAAGGGTGAGGGGGGGAGGTCAAGAAAAGTTGACGTCAACAATGTTACTTTTTTAAAATAAATAATGATACAAATTTATTACAAAATTTTAGGCTACATTTGTCATGTGCCACTTACATAGCAGACATAATATATAAACATGGTTTTACGTTAATATAAATATATTAATTAAAATTACGGACGCTACATTTGACATGTCCTTTTTGTGTTCATCTTGTTAGTTTGTAGATCTATGTATGAGTGGAAAGTGGAAACTAATGCAATTGTTAGCACGGCAAAATGACCGACCAATTTTAAAAAACGTCACCTTCGCTGTAGTCTAGCGAGCCATTGTGACTGAAATAACAAAAGAACATAAACACACCAACAAACATTCTGCAGAGTACGTTCAGAAACAGAAACCCAGTTTTTTGCCGCTCAGTAGGCCTACATCTAAATTAGGCGCCGTTCTGTTATTGAGTCCTGAAAGGACTATGAACACCGTCCGAGAGTCGACTGCTTTAATTCAACGCCCATGGTTGAGTCTTTTCCAAGTTCCAACCCTTGAAACCATGTTTGGATCAGCGGCCATCTACTCCGACATGGAAAGATATGAGTAGGCAGGCATTGTCCTACAAGGCCGTCGCTTGTTGGGTCGGCTTGCTCTGTTCGGATTCCCCTTTTACGAACGTACATTTGCTCGAGCCATCCATGACCTGCCTCGTATTCCTGTAATGTGAGCTGACGGTGTGTTGGCCAAGCGGATTTTGTCTGACACGGAGATGTCATCCCCTCAAGGCCACCGTTGAAAGCAGCCGTCTTTACAGGACGTTTTGTATACCTTTCCGTACGTCGCATCAGCCCCCACCCCAGAGACGCCAGAAATCGGACATTGGGGTAGGCCTACCTCACAGGCCCCCTCTAATGGAAGAACAGAACAAGCCGATTAATCTCCAGACTTGCAGCTCGGGATACCACGCCTCTCTCCGTCACTTACAGAGATGGGAGTGGAAGTATCTTGGCGACCGCTTGTCCCATGCATATTAGCTCACTGGTCAGACTCGGGGAACCAAGTTTAAAGGTCTAAAAAAAATAAAATCGGACGAGCCCGTCTTGTGTCCAGGGCGTAACGTTTAGGGTTGAGCTCAGCTCTGTCCGGACCCGCTGCGGGAGCTCTCCCCCATGCGTTCGCCCGCTGGTGTATTCTTAATGGGAACGTATCGGCGGTTTACACACTTCGCCAACTTTGGGGCTCATAAGTACAGAAGTGAAATTAGGCGCCAGAGACTGGCGTTCGTTATATATACCATGTAAGCGATAGCTGGGATGGGCAATAGAACTAAAAACAACAAAAGGCCCAATTCTGAGACTATGTTTGAATTGCATTGAATGAAGAGTATTGTGTGAATCCAACATGGTTATTTTGAAATATTTCCTTCAGAAAAATAATTCGTGGCCCATGAAGTCCGAAATACTTAGCCTACCATGCCTTTTAACATCCCTAATTCTGATATATAAACTAATATATTTTTGCTGACACGTTATAATGGATGAAACATTAAAATTTGGTGATTAGGCTAAATATAGTAATTTTTTAGTTTTAATTTCTAATTTTGTAAAAAAAATATTTATGAGATAAAAATGTATTAGTAGGCCTATAGTGGCGTAGCCAGATTGCAAGGTGTGGGTGGCAAATAGTGCAAGGTAGGAGCGGTAGGGGAAATGAAGCCAACGACCGTGTGTATAATCATATAATGTGTGTGTGTGGGGAGGGGGGCAATAATGCAAGAAGGAATAGTGAACATATGGTTAAAATAGCAGATTAATTTACAACTGGTGCACAGATTCCCCCTAAGCTATTTAACAATTAACATTGTACTAAAATCTCATTAGTGAAACGTACAATCAGAAAGTATTCAATATTTCTATATGTAAAGAACAATAGTAAATAAAAAGGAAAGAAATATTGTTAAAATCCTCGGATTGGAAAAACAAATTGGGAGGGGCGATGGGGGATAGTAAGCATGTTACACCCCTTTCGTGGCAAACGCCTATGAGAGTTCTATCTAGTCAATATAAAATCCTTAAAACAAGTCTTAAAATGTATTATACAATTAATTATAGTAAAGATCTAGACCTTTCCGTTTCAAATCTATTTTAAACATAAAAGCTAGCGTTTAATTATTTTTTTTTATTGTTATAGGGGGGGGGGGGGTAACGAATTGTTGACGTAATTATATAGGGGGGTCTCTGAAAGTTTGACAGTTGTTGACAAGGGGGAGGGGGGAAGGTAAAAATCGCCAAAAAATTGTTGACGTAATTAATGGACGTCCCCTTATAGCCAATTCACATAACCTATTAGAGCTATACGTAGGATCTCTTGAAACACTAGAAAACTACCCAAAAACAGCCACATATATTTAAACACATGCTATAGTGTTTAGATAAAGGCTAAAAGTAAGTGGCCCAGTCGAGCAGATTTGATCATCTACGTGAAGCAGTTCATTGCCCAGACTTTACTTTTCCTCAACTAATAGTCTAAGCCGGTAGATGCCAAAGTTAAAAGGCTTTCACGTGACTTTCACTTTTCTATCAAAATTAATTTCCTAAACACTGACCCTGTAAAAAAAATTTCAAGTGACTTAGACTTTCTTTTAATCCTAACGATTCGTTTTAATTATAGGTTGTTTATTCCTATAACTATAACTCGCTTACATGGATAAATTAGTATTATAAATAGTGTAATCAATTCTAGCCTCGATTACACATGTATTATGGAGGCACTATCCATTATTTTTATAGATCAGTGGCTCTAGACGCTTACTCTATCAACAGCTATTCTATGACTTTATCTTCTTTTAATTTTGCAGTTGTAACTATTGCTGTCGCCGTCTGCTCTTTAAGTGGGTGACAGGAATTTAAAGAGTTAAGTGGCGGGGTGAGAGTAAATTTGAGTTGTATGTTATAAAAAAACTTTGTGCGATGATTAGCCTAGTTACAGAGGAGTGGCAAAAAGACTGAAGGATATTCAGAAAAAATGCAATAATGTGAAAAACCGTAAAAAGAGAAAAAATACTGTTCTGCAATGAACTAAACATGCATGTTTGAATGTGTAATATAAGTTTTTTGAATCTCAAATCTTGTGTAACAACTGTATCTTATTATTTAAATAATGGTTATACTGTCTCAATATGTAAAAATCTCAAATACGATAAAAATAATACTTTTTTTTTTACGAATAAATAGATCTAGACAGGTGCCTATCCCTTGGTCATGAAACTGGTTCCTTTCTTTTACTAATCCATGTGCCCTGACCTGTAGGCCCTATCTGTGTTGAATATAAACATTCTTTTTAGTGCCATTTTCTTTTTATTAAAATTGGTCAAATAAGTGTTTTATTAATAGTTTTTAATATATAACGATTTTTAAAAATCTTTGGTTTATATATTCTTATTTTTGACTTTTGACTATTCTTGTAAAAAAAAATGTATTATCAAATTTTTACATTGTTAACCATTAAATTTATCGTTCAACAAAGAGAGATTATCAGCTCCATCCTCTTGTAACTTTTTATTCTTAAGTTATTTCCCCTTGACCACTCGCTTTACCTTTTAAATTATCTATTACTGTGAATTAGCACGTAGTAAAATTTAACCCTCTTCCGATAGGCCTGAATATCTGTTCCCAGCCGTTTTTCTATCTTTTACACCTTGACTCTTAGGCATGTTAGTAGGGTGTGTGTATATATGTATGTGTGTCTATGTGTGTGTGAATGTGTGTGTATATGTGTGTGTTTATGTGGGTATGTTTGTGTAAGTGTGTGTTTATGTGTGTGTGTATGTACATCTATATGAGTGTGTGTTTATATGTGTATGTGTGTCTGTGTATGTGTGTGTCTGTGTGTGTGTGTTTGTGTGTATATATAGGCCTATATGTGCATAGGGTCCTCACTACATTCGCCGCATTTATTTAATAAAATTTTTGCCCTTTTTTTTTTCAGTCGGTCTTATAGTTTCTTTCTGAATTTATTTTTCAAGAGTCAGTTTGGCAGATTTTTTTGTATTAAGCCCCATGGACTACAACTGACACACACACACACTCGCACACACACACACACACACACATACACAGTGTAATACACACAGATACATATTATACACACGTATACGTAACTGTCTAAAAATAGACTAAAACTGAAAGTAGGTCAAACGTTATTTTACCGCGAACTCTAATGGGGGTTCTACTTCCTTAAAAGCATTCTCCATTACCTTCTACCTAAGCATTCAAATCTCTTGGATATATTACTTTAATATTAAATACATATTACATGATTACAATGTCAGTGCCGAGTTTAAATCATATTCTTTACGACTATTTTAATATTTACAATAATGGTAAGTAAAACTTACATTTTTTATCTTACCAAATACTCTAGTGATTTGAATTATTTGTAGATATAATTATTATAATATTTAATATAGATAGACTAGACTCTAGGTCTAGTAAGTTCCCTAAATATTTATATAATAAGCTATACGACAAACAAGTTTAGTTGTATTTCAAAATATGTAGGCCTACACTTTGTATATAATTATAGGATATAATTATAAACAGTTCATACAGTATACCTGAAGCATTAGCCTACCTTCTTTTTTATCATATCATAAAATGTAGATACATCATTATACTATTTATACATTGGTCCAATGATTGGATAAGCTTTAATTTTCTTCTATTACACATACCGTTCACATACGATTATCAGTAGCCTATCGGTCTATTGATTATAATCGATAAAGCTGAAGATGTCGATGTCACTAGTAGGTCTAATGCATAGGTGGGCATATTTTTTCTTCATTGGTCCGTATATGAAATTTAATACAACTAGACGGGCCAAGCATTCTGAAAATATTTTTTTACTACAATACTTTACGTGAGCCCTGTGTGTGTCACAATAAAAGGGGTTGGCCAGGGCGTGTTGTGGCCCGCGGGTAGCCTGTTTCACGCCCCTGGTATCTAAGCAAAACATTACTCCTGTTTGAGTTTCAGTTTCGATGCTTCTATCTGTGTACTGTTTTATCTTTCAATACAGATACTGTAGATAAAATATGTTTATAATAAAAATCCATAAAGCTGTTTTGTTGTTGTCATGGTGATATTGGACTGTGTTTCCACTAACACACTAACACACCCTCCCAACACGCACACCACTAGACGTAGTCAACTTCTACTTCTACATTTGAAAAATACCCAATAGTTCTCTTACACTTATATTTTCTCTCCACCCGCGTTTTGGCTGGCGTACCGAAGGACCTGGGTTCGAATCCTGGTGCAGGCTAGGATTTTTCCCCCGGGTCTGGAGTGTGTCCCCTGAGTCCACCCAGCTCTGATTGTTACCTGATCTTAGCTGTGGTAAAGTAAAGGCGCCTGGGCACTGTGCTGTGTAGGGCCTACAACATATTGTAGAGCATACAATAATGAAGATAAATGTTCAGACTGTATGGCCCATGTTGTTTTTGTTTTTAGTTCATTATGCTGCCCAGTGACGCAAAATGTTTGACAACCATGGTTTTCTAATATTGTTTATAGCGTAAAAAGAGTTATTAAAAAAAATTATAATAAATAAGCTAACAGACTGGCAAACAGGATAGATACAGTGATACATAAATATACTAAAACATTAGATAGATATATGGATAAAAAAAATGCTAGATAGTATGCTGATTGATAAATATATAAATAGAAACAGATAGATAGATAGACAGACAGACAGGTAGGCCTAGGTAGGTAGGTAGGTAGGTAGACAAACACACCGTTAGACAGACAGACAGGTAGGCCTAGGTAGGTAGGTAGGTAGGTAGACAAACACACCGTTAGACAGACAGGTAGGCCTAGGTAGGTAGGTAGGTAGGTAGGTAGACAAACACACCGATAGACAGACAGACAGGTAGGCCTAGGTAGGTAGGTAGGTAGGTAGGTAGATAAACAGACCGATAGACAGACAGACAGGTAGGCCTAGGTAGGTAGGTAGGTAGACAAACAGACCGATAGACAGACAGACAGGTAGGCCTAGGTAGGTAGGTAGGTAGACAAACACACCGATAGACAGACAGACAGGTAGGCCTAGGTAGGTAGGTAGGTAGGTAGACAAACAGACCGATAGATACAGGTAGGCCTAGGTAGGTAGGTAGGTAGGTAGACAAACAGACCGATAGACAGACCGACAGGAAGGCCTAGGTAGGTAGGTAGGTAGGTAGTTAGACAAACAGACCGATAGACAGACCGACAGGAAGGCCTAGGTAGGTAGGTAGGTAGGTAGGTAGGTAGGTAGGTAGACAAACAGACCGATAGACAGACAGACAGATACTTTGTTACTAATCTGTGTTACAAATGTCCTCGAAAGTTGAACAGCTTTAAATACACAATAACAACAAAATCAATATTAATAACAACAATATATACATCTACTGTGTTTAATACAGTAATCTGAATAGAGCTTCTTTAAATATAAAGCTGGGATAGTTCATAGATCTTAAAATAATATTCAGCGACCTATGTAATTTCATAATATCATTCTACGCTTCAGAAACTGGTCTATTTATAGATCAGCGCCCCCCCCCCCCCCCCTATCCAGAAATAAATCCGTCAGAGCACATAATTTATGTGTCGCTAAAAACTTTTTTATCATATCCTTGTTGACTAATCAAGTCGTTATACTTGTGCACATTGAGTATGCACCTGTGCATCTGTTGATAATGTGTAATGGTTTAAGCTTAGATGTCGTATGCTTTAAGTTTCGATTTCTATTTGTCGCTTAGTATACATTCGAAATGGTGATCTATTTTTCCTGGAAGGTTTTTGCTGACGTATGCAATATTTTCAAAGTCGTCTGCTTTATTTTATTTTCACAAATCAAGTCTGATTAAAACACACTAACAAATCTCTCAGGGGTCGTCCATATGTTAGGTTCATGAAAAGAAAAGTACAATTTGTATTCACCTTTCAATCTGTTGCACTTAGTACTATTGGTGACCATTCCCCTATGTCTACGCACGCACTCCCCTATATCTACGTACGCCTAATAGGGGATTGTGTAACCAGCACAATGCCCAGCCGCCTTTACTTTACCCCCAACTAATGTCAGGTATCCATCAGAGCTGGGTAGACTCAGGGACCACCCTCCAGACCCTTGGAAAAAAATTCTAACCTTCTCCAGGATTCGAACCCAGGACAATCGGTACGCCAGCCGAGTGGGATAAATGACCGATGCGTAAATACATTTTAACTTATTTACTATAAATGGTAACGCTTTAGAGTGTATAGGTCAGGGGTGTGCAACAGGTGGCCCGCGGGCCACAACCCGTCCCGCCAGACCAGTTGGTGTAACCCCAGCTAATAGTGTTTGTTTTTATTTATGTCCAAATGTATTTACAATTTACTTAAGTCTAGTTATCATGAGATTACATTTTCCTATGGTAACTGGCCCTCTTTGTCTTTCCAAAGTTCCAACGTGGCCCAACATTAGAAATGTTGCACAGCCCTGGTATATGTAGTTATACTTCATGTATTGCACATACAGTATATTTACTGTGCTCTTTTTAGTGTAAAAAAAGATAATCATATAATATGATTATACAATCTATAACTGAATGTATGCCTCTATTCTCCACAGATTTTATCGATTATGAATATACCGATAACGACGTACACTCTAGAGGTAAGATAAAATATAAATAACAAAAAATTGTTCTTCCCTCTTCAAAATGTTTTTGGTCTATGTTTTAGCAAAGACTAGGCTATAATAAGATGGACCACTTGCTTTAATATTTCTGCTATTTCATGACTCTTTTGTATACAGCGGAGCCTTCAATGCAAACGTAGGAGCGTAGAAGTCATTTTAAGACATCGTTGTTGGATGCGCACGGAAGAAAAAAAAGGTCATAGATGCTCTAAAAATAGACCAATGGTCCATCTTATAATAGTCTCAGGTTGTAGCTATAATGAGAGCTGGCAGTAGGTTTTAGGACGTGTAGGATTGTTTGATTACTTGTCTTTAGGTAAAGAGTCACGGAATATATTAGAATAGAAGTTACATGTCTCAGTGGTCTGGACATACAATAGACCAGTGGTCGGCATATTACGACACTCGTGCCCGATTTGGATAAATAGATAGATAGATAGATAGATAGATAGATAGATAGACAGATAGATAGATAGACAGATAGATAGATAGATAGATAGATAGATAGATAGATAGATAGATAGATAGATAGATAAATAGATAGATAGATAGATAGATAGATAGATAGATAGATAGATAGATAGATAGATAGATAGATAGATAGATAGATAGATAGATAGATAGATAGAAAGATAGATAGATAGATAGATGGATGGATAGATAGATGGATAGACAGGCAGAGAAATAGATAGATAGATGAAGAGATAGATAGATAGATAGATAGATAGATAGATAGATAGATGGATGGATAGATAGATAGATGGATGGATGGATTGATAGATGGATAGACAGACAGACAGAGAGAGAGATAGACAGAGAGACAGACAGATAGATAGATAGATAGATAGATAGATAGATAGATAGATAGATGGATACACAGTAGATAGATAAATAGATAGATGGATACACAGTAGATAGATAGACAGATCGATAGACAGATAGATAGACAGACTTGGCACGCAAGGCGATTTTCAATGGCACGCGGGATGACTTTTAGGCTGTTGGCACGCTGAATGAATTAGAAATCCTACTTTGGCACAATATTACCAAGAGGTTGCCGATCCCAACAATAGGCAATAGTCGACCATGTCGCCTGTACAACGTTTTAGTCCAACAACTTTACTAGCGGTATTTACTTTAAAAAAACAGTATCCCATCGGATCAAATTGGTCCATAGGGCCGGTGAAGCAGCTCTTCACCTCACATGTTTCTGTGCACACGGCATTCTAGGGGAATGTTTGGACCGCACAATGCCCAGCCGCTTTTGCTAACTTCTAAAGTGTCTTCATGCATTTTTCAGTACATTGGAATTCTACATTATTTGTTTTAGATGTAACCTAACTTTTCTTGAACTAAGCTTATTCAAAAAGCTTCATTTATTAAAACAAAAACATAGACGTTTAAATGTTAGTAAATATTATAGTCGGAATCTGAAATAATTTGTTACCCAGACATAGCCTTATAAGATAAGATAAGCAATGCTTTATTGATCCAAATAAATGGAAATTTGATTTGATTACATAAATTCCGTCTTTCAGCATATTAGCCTATATAAAGCAATATTAAAGAAACATTTGTACTCAAACACAATAGACATTTGCGCAAACTATCATACCATTTATCATACAAGAAAAAAGTAGGCCTATCATTTAAGAGTCAGCTATTGAGCCATTGTATTTCCTGGCTGAAAGGTGATTCTTTTAAAAGTGTCTCACTGACAGTGGAACAAAAGAGTTCTTAAATCTCTCTGTTCTTGCCCTTATAGAAAGAAGCCGACCACTTCGACTAGATATTATGTAGCTACTGTTAAGCGGGTGTTCTTGATCTTTAAGGATTTTATCAATCATAGACAGGCACCTTGAATTGAATAGATCTGCAAGAGATGGTAATTCAGTCTGTGTAGTACGAGAGGCTTTGTTTATTAGGCGGTCTATCCTGTATTTGTTCAATGTGGTGGTATTACCATACCAGCAGGTGTTTGCGAATGTTATGATAGGCCTACTACCAACAGTCGCCGAGTAAAAGAGATTCATAATGGTTTTCTCTATATGAAATGTTTTTAGTTTACTAAGACAGAAAAGTCGTTGGTGGATTTTCTTACAGAGGCTTTGGCAGGGGTCAGACCAAGTCAGTTTGTCAGTAATTGTGACGCCAAGATATTTATATTGCAAGACTTGATCTATTATTTGGTTGTTTATGTGCAAATCAGTCTCCTTCCGGAAGTCTACAATCTATTTCTTTCGTTCAACAATTTCTGTGGTTATACAAAACAAAATATAGGCTAGACTCTACATTTATGGCCTAGGGCCTACTGACGAACACATTCATTTATTTATTATTCTGTGTGTGGGTTATCCAAATGGCGCTATTTCTTGTGATGTAATGTAATATCATTTTTTTTCCCTTTTTTTAAAAGCCTAGAGAAATTTAGTTCTGGTTTTTGTATAAAAATGAGTTATTTGTATAAGCTTATTAGTTGCGCTATAGGCCTAGGGCCTATAGCTACAAATGATAGGCCTATTGTTATTATAAATTTAAATTTTAAAGATTCAACTTACGTAGGGGAGTTGAATTAATATGTGTGAGGTCACAGCTAGTATCTTATTTGTTCTAGAACATTAGGCGATAGTTAACTGAGCAAGGATTGGTAAGGAGGGGGAGTCGGGAGGGAACGGACACATTTTTATAAATATAATTTTAACTTTCAAGAACAGTTAACTCAATAATCCCAAAGCAAAACATATTTACACAGTTTGTTCCCTTTGACCATAATCACACAAAAAGTGTCTGGTATACAATTTAAATTATTATCTTTTGGCTAATAATTGCACAACCGGACTTGGTCGAGAGCCTGAAACCCGGTTCTAAAGAGGCATCAAAACCTAGATTTTAGTTATCATTGTAACATCTAAATTTTTCAACAAACGTATCTTATACTTGTAAGATTCAGATGGTCCTTCTATAGCCTACAGAAGATTATTGCATCCTACGTTTATGCTTGGTTGCAGTCTAGTTTGGCATTTTTATAATTGTTTTAAATTGATTTTTAATGCCACTCGGGTAGAAATAGAAGATTTTTTTATATTTTTTTATTATTTGTGCATGTGGCATAAGATTTTAAGAAATGTGTTTTTATCCTTATGACTTATGCTTATAGGCATAGGCCTAACTATTTTAGCATTGTTGTTGTAATTTCTAAGAATTTCATTTTTTTTTTAATAATCATTAGATCTAGACTACTCCTTTTTTTTTATATTCACTCCTCGAGTGTTTCTAGGTTTAGGGAGTTTAGTCACTTATTATTTAACGATTGGTGTTACTCTTGTCAGTTGTGAATATTCATTAGATCTAGTAATGAACCTTGCAGCTCTTTTCTGAATTTCTTTTGTCTTCATTACTTTCTCAACATGTGGATGTCATGTTAATTTTTTCTTTTTATTCCTAAGTCGACTACGTAGGCCTACTTTGAATTTTAAGTTTGGTTTAGGTCTTTTATATGAATGAAGTAGTTTGTAATTATTGTTTTATATTTTTTGATACTCATAACAGTTGGCACTTTTCTTGAAGGAATGTTACATTCCCATTTTTTTTGTATTCTTCCAGATCCTTTTGTAAGAGTTTACTATCTTTTTCTGTTTTTATTGTTCTGTAAAAGAAGCAATCCTTAGCAAATAAACTTACTTTTGTTCCTGTGTTAATGCTATTGGGTAAGTTATTAATATAAATTAGAAATTGTAGGGGTCCTAGAACAGTTCCTTGTGGAACTCCTGAGTTTACATATTAATATTGTTGATGATTCAGAATTTAGAGCCCATTAATTATCACTGTTTGTTCTCAACCTCTCAGTTGAAGAAAGTCCTGAATCCAGGACTAGTAAACTAGCATGATGACTTTATTGAAATCTTAAGAAAAATCTTGTAATATAGCTTTATTGGTTTCACTTTGGTTGTTATTATCGAGGCCTAATCCTTTAGACAAGGCGTCTATTTATTTAACCTATTAATAATTGAGTTTCACATGATCTGTTTTTCCTGAAGCCATGTTAGTGTGGGCACAGTGCATTATGTTTGTCTAAGTGATTTACTATACTACTATATAGATATACTATAAGTAAAAAAATTAATTTCTAGTTTTTGATGGTTATATGCTGATTTTAATGTGTTTCTTTTGTTCTTTTCTTTGGGTTTTAGTAATCAGCAGGTGTAATTTTTTTATTGTTTTAATTTGTGTGGATCTAGCTAGTGGTTTATCTAGGTTTAATTAATATCTGGGCAAGTATGTTTTAGTGGTGTCCAAGTCATGAGAATTAAATAAACCTGAACTAAATTGTGGCAACCCTCACTGTAGGCCTACCCATGCCTATCACTTGCACCCAATCTCCTTTTTTTCCTTTCTTCTTCCACTAAACCTTCTTTTTCTTGCATTGTGACCAAAGACTTTAACACTTTTTCTGTTTCTTGTAGTTCTATTGGGTGTCGTCGATCGTCAAAATGGTCATGATAATAGATGGAGCGTATCAGAGTTGGCAGGTCTAAACATCCAATTAAAGGTAAGCCATACAAGGACACATCTATACTATAAATAAATTACATGAAGCACAGAAGACATTAAAAATGAATAACATTTTATGAAGTCTTTACATAAATACGAAGAAACTTCAATTGTATAAAATAACTTTAATGTTAAATGCCCTCTGAGCTTACATTATGTTTGTTGGCAGCGCTATATACGCCTAATACAATTATTATTCTTATATATATATATAATTTATTATTATTATTATTAATTATTGCATAGGCCTACTTGCTAATTGATTGTTTTAATCCTAAACTTTAAGACACCCATGAAACATTTGTGTTGAGTTTTTTCTTTGTATTGTATCTTTTATTGCTGCTGAATTGTGAATTTTTACAAAAAAAAATTTCCATAGCCTGTTCCAACGGCAGACGACAATTTGGTAGACGAAGTTTTTATGGCGGCACTCTGTAATATAAAAGCCTCCAAGGTGAGTCGAACGTATAATTTTAAGCTTATAAACTATATCTATCTAGAGAGTTTAGTCAGACGTGACCTACTTTAGAGTTTCAGGACTCATTTCGTTAAAGAGTTCTATTTCCTTAATTTAAATCCGGTCCGTATGGTATATGATGTCTTGCTTCCATTGTCCCTCATAGACTCTGAAGTAATACCCTTAGTTTATGATGACTCTGCATCATGACAAAAATGACAATTTAATTCTTGATTATTACATTTTAATCTTAGAAATGAAGTTTTAACCCTAGATTGTGACTCTCTACTAATAGAATATTGCGTTTTAGTTATAAATTACAATTTCTTACTATACTACTAACTGTGTGTGAAAACCCATCATAGGTACATACGTACCACTCCACATTTTCTGGAATCATTCCTTAAAATAACCAACAATTACACCCCCCCCCCCACACACACACACACACCACCACCACAATCATCCCATCCCCCCATTCCACAATTGTGCATTAGACTATTTTGTTCTGCAAAGTCATATTGTCCGGCAAACCACATTTATCCTTAGAGCAGATTTCACCAGTTTCTGTGGCCACGGCATACTAGGTGATTGTGTTGCCAGCACAATGCACAGCCGCCTTTACTTTTCCCCAATTAAGGTCAGGTACCCACCAGAACTGGGTAGACTCAGGGACACCCTCCAGACTCAGGAAAATTGTCTGACAATGCCAACTTTTAACTAAAACAAATAAAAATCCCAAATATAGCAAAAGAGATTTTCCTCTATTATGTATTTCTAGTCACTTCGGCTTCAATCTATTTCCTCTATTTGTTGAGAGTGTAGAGAAGCAGGCATTACAAAGTTTTATTTATGCCTACTACAACAAATTAGCTAGTAAAACTGATATTTGTGCAATTGGTGCTACATCTAGTGACTTTAACTACCATTACTGAAATGCATTTTGCCATTTTTTTAACAGCTTTAAACTTAGTATAAAAGTTAAACTTTGGCTAAAGTCTAAGTAGTTTTGGCAGAGTGACTTAGTGGCAAACATAGGCTTTGGGGTTTGTTACATTTACTAAATACAATGTATTATTTTAATTGATACCGTACCTAATTAAGCCTCAGTGGAATGAGTGGATGAATATGGTACAGATATAAATTTGCCAATTTCTAATTTACACTTACAAAATAATTAATGTATAAATTAAAAAGCATTTTTTTATTAATAATTAATGGCTTAAAATTACAAATAATGAAACTACAGAAACTAATTAGCCATTTTCTTTTTTATGTACTGTTGATGTGAAGAGTTGTCTGAGTTGGACATAGTCTCATTGATAATAAAAGAAAATAGACTTTTGAAATTCGATAAATGTTTACTTTTTGTTATGACAGTTTTCCAATCTATGTCAAATGGGCACCATTGTCCTAGTTAACTTGGAGGACATATCGTTGTTCCAATGCCTGAAGGCCAACAACATCCCAGACAACGTGTTTGTCATTGCCTTCGCCGGTTGTACTAACAGGTACCATTATCACCATCAGCAGTTCTACCAGAGGTATGTGTTATATCCCGGTCTTTTGTCATCTATCTAGTGTCTGGTTCACTATGAAATAATACACTCAAGCCACTCGATGAATGTTTAAAGAAGAATTTAATGCTTGAACTTTTTGTACAATAATTACATTCAACTACATTGGTCAGTAATAAGCAGCTTCTTTATTGCTCAGCAAAAACAACAACAACCTCTGTGTGTCTTGTCTATGCGAGACAATTCTAAATACAATATGAAAACATTTATAACATATTATACATATATAACATTTGTCATATATTGACTGACCTCTTTCAATGGTTTGACCAGTGGCTTACTAATGGGTTGAATGTGGTTGGTTATCACTTGGATATAACAGTGAGCCGCAGTGTTCACATTTTCATTTTCTAGCATCAAGACTCTAGACAATTGCACACATAAAAACAATAGGTAGACTCAACAATGTTTTAATAAGGGCCTCATTGTTAACTTAAGTTTACATCTACTGCATGACATATCACCTACAGCAAGTGGTGTGTGGCAATGCTCAGATAAACATAAAGACAAAAACACTTTCCTTATTCCTTATGCGAAAACAAATGCATATAAGTGCTCTTTCTTCCCGAGTGGCATTTGGGCATGGAATGGGTTGCCTGAACAAACCAGGAAACCAGTAACTTAACATCATTTAAAACATTAATAAAGATGCAAGACTAGACTTGGACCATGGATGAGCATAGTACACAATAATCTTCTTTATAGAAGGTGCGGAGCGTCTGTAATAGGCTATATAAGATAAGATACGCATTGGGATCTACAGAGTGTTACACAATGTATTCTGCCTTAGTTTACTACAAGTGGAAATATTTTCTAAAAAAAATATTTTACATTGTCACATTATGATCAGGTTCTCGTCGTACAATGAGCTTAAGTGTCGTAACTTAGTTCAGGTCGTGATTAACGACGGTCGTAGACAGAACGCAACCACGGCCCAACTTCGGGAAACGGTAAGTGAGCGGAACTTTTCCAGCTGGAAAATTTATATGGAAAGAAAATTTAATTTGGAAAATCAATTTCTATCATTTTTTGTTCGCTACGCATTTATAATGTTGTAAAAGAACAATTAATCAGCTATGATTAAATCATCTATGGTTATATCAGAGATAGTTAAATCAGCTTTGATTAAATCAGCTATGGTAAAATCCCCAATAAGGCCATATATTTTTGTAACACATTATAAATATCAAACGTAACTTCAAGTTCTTACCACAAGTCTATTATGTTGAATTGACTAATTCCTATATGTACAAATATATATAAATATATATATTTATGTACACTTATATCTGGCACTGCTTGGGGTCAGTGTAGACTAATGGCCAAAGCTGACTGTGTGTAAATCCTCCCTTCAATGCATTTGGTTCCAAATTTCATTTTCTACATAATTTAGAATTACACATTTACCCAACACAAAACACATTACATATAGTAATTATTTAAAAATCGTTATATAGTATTTTAAAAGCCATTCAAAAGCCATTGTCAATGATAATAAGTATAAGACTGTGATGTCTGTGTGGAACATTGCTTGTCAGCTACATACTTATCTTCTAGACCTAACTATCCGCTACGCCTTAACTTATCATATTGTCAATGGATCATAAAATGCCCGTGTTTATAAGCTGTACACCTTGGAACATTGCTTGTCAACTACATTACTTATCTACTGGACCTAACTATCCGCTAAGCCTTAACTTATCTTCTTGTCAATGGATCATAAAATGCCCGTGTTTATAAGCTGTACACCTTTCATTCCGCCAACAGTACCAAAAGCTTGACCAACAGCTGGAGGCATCAACGAAAATAATCGTCATAGCAACCAGCAATGGAGTCCTACAGGGCCAGCGCGTAACCAACGAGCGCGCTCGGCTGGTACAGTTTCTCGATCCAAAAGAGCTGTTGAGAAATGGACCAGAAGTGAACCTGGGAGACTACCTGCCCTGAGACAAAGCATCTCCAAAACAATCAGGACACGGGCAACTGTTATATAAACATTCCATTGATGCTGAAAATGATGTTGTCCTATGTCGTCTGCTGCTGTTACTTACATTTGATTTGAATTTTGCTACTTATGTCAAATAAAGATTTGGAAATTGATGACAACTTCTTAGAGTGCAAATATTTTTGGACGCTTGGAAAAATGAAATTGTGAAAAATTTATCAAATATCATGAATTTAAAAAAAAGTCCATATATAAATATTTCAAAAATAATTGCTTACCATGTAATTTAAAAGATACCCAAAAATGATGTGAAAGTTTTTCCTGCAAAACAAAATCAGAAAAAAGCACAAAAGTAATCTGCTAACCCATTTGTTTTGAATATGCCATTTGCAGAATATATCTCAACTACAATAATTTGAGATATTTTTTGCTGGAAAGGTGTCTAAAGGTAGAAGAATGATTTGTACCTTTGATAAGTTTATATCTGGAAAATGGAATAGTGAAGAATTTATGAAATATGAATTACAAAATATAAATACTCGGTACATGCAGTATATCTGTATGAAAATTGGGACATAGTTAAGCATGAAAAATAAAAAAAATGAAATAGTTACAAACAAAAATGTCATGGGAACTTGCCAGCAAATGGATCCACTGGATAATTTATTTGAAACATGTAATGCTGATTAGATTGGCAATAAACATCAACTTATTGGTAATATCTAATGAGCATTAAGTGATGATGGCAATTAGAAAGATCAAGTTAACACTTCCAGTGATAAAAATGCCAATAAACATCAACTAATTATTGGAAACACCTCATGAGCATTAATTAATGATATCAAAACATAATTATAGCAGGATAACACTTTCAATAGTCTTACATTATTGTATTCAGGGTTGTGGAGCGGAGCCGAAGTATGGAACTTTGGAGGTAGGCAATGGAGCCATAAAGGTGGACATTCATTACTAAAACGTTGAGTATTTGAGGTGGCCAATTATCCCAAAAGCATGGAGCAGTGGAGGTATTGATCACTGGAACGCTGAGCTGTCTGGATCTAGCCAAGGACATTAAAAACCCTTATCGAAGACACCAATAAGACTTTGGTTGCGATATTTCTCCACAGCCCTGCTAACAAAATAACATTTCACACACACACACACAACAATAGTTTATATAACAATTATATAATGTTTCACCATTGACAATATTGTTACTTATCTTGATATTATTTTCCAAAGAATGTTCTAATTTTTTCTTTTTTTTTTTCTTCTTTTTTTAAAAACAATAATTAATGTGGCCAACGTCCTTGGAGTTCAAACTCTTGCTCTGCCGGTATGTCCTGTCACGTGACGCATCACATTGTGGGAACTGAGAGAGAGAGGGCCAGAGAGTGGCCGTGGACCTTCCAGTTTGAAATTTCAATGTGAGCTAAGGAGTTGTAGGTTAATTGAAGGGAAGTAACTCAAATACAAAAATGTTTTGGGAGATAATCTATTTAAATCTTTGTAATCTAAAATTAATCATCAGAATCATCTGTCACTTTTTATTCAAAATTTTCAAAATGTTTCAATTTTATCTTAAATGTTGAAAATTAATGAACAATGAAATGTTGCATAACATATTTCTTTAAATTTATTTCATTATTCATAAACTAGATCTAATTATGCAACCAAGTGGGCACCTTTTCAAATTAAAAAAAACATAATGAATTTTATTCATTATAATTCAACTCTCCTTAGCTCAAACACTCTTAACAATTTAATTCATTGAAACAAAAAAGATTTGAAAAAAAATTCTGGAAAAAAAAAAAAATTATCAAATGAAATTTAAAAAAAAAAAAAAAAAAAAAAAAAAAGAACCAAAAATTACAAGGAAAAAAAAATTAAACAACATGAAAAAAAAAAAGACAAAAAAAAAAAGATTGTCTATACAAAAAAATGAAAAAAAAATAAATAAATCAAAGAGTCTCAATAAGAAAAAAAGTTGAGATAAAATGAACAAAAGAAAAATTATATTTAATTCACTCATGTAATAAATACTAAAACTTGCACAATAAAATATGTGCATGAAAACACACAAAAAAACAAAAGAAACAAATATTAAAAAAGAAAAAAAAGAGCAGAAATGGACGTCATAAAATTGTACCAGATAAAATTGTACCAGATAAAATTGTGCCAGATAAAATTGTACCAGATAAAATTGTGTTTTAATGTGCATGTGGATTTGAGTGACTGTGTTAATTTAGAAAAAGACCTAATGCTTATATAAAATTTCATTTTTGATGAAGATTTCTCTAAAAATGTTGATCTAATAATTTCATTTTATTAACTACTTATTGCTTTTGGTCTCGTTGAAATATATTGATTATCTTATTATATTCGTGACTATAGAATATCTTTTTTTCAAAATTAATTCTTTTTCACGGGTCCAAGTCAAATATTTTATTCAATCAATAGAAATATATACATAGAAAGGGAAATGTATTTTCATTTTACCCTTCATTGTAATTATTACCTCGGATAAAGCCGGGTAACTTTAACTAGTATATAAATATTATTGTAATTCCTAAACTTACATTGGACCATTTAAACAAATAATTAATACCAGAACTAGTATTAACATTCAAAACACCAACTAGTTTTGGTTTTTCTAATTTTTAATATATTTTTTTAAATTTCGTCTGGTCGCTTCACTGGAGAAGCGGGAAAGTGGGATGAGCTCATACTTGATCCCGTAATGGGACAAGTGACAACCAGAAGTGACATCTGGTCACAAGTATCACTCTCTTCTTGCAAAGACTAAATTTATTTTTATTATTAAAGTTTTTCTATATTTTGTGTTTAATATAAATATATTTAGATTTTGTTTGTGTAGGTCAATTACTAACTTGTGATATAGACTTTGGCTATTTTGTCACAATATTTGGCATAGTGGCCGAGCGGCAGTGCATTTGACCGGCAATTTGAAGGTTCTGGGTTCAAATCCTGGTGATGGCTAGGATTTGTTCCAGGGAATTGAGGGTGTCCCTGAGTCTACCCAGCTCTGGTGGGTACCTGACATTATTTGGGGTAAAGGAAAGGCAGCTGTAGAAAGTAAAGAAATGTGTGAACGCTGCTTCACCAGCCCTATAATCAGTTTGGTCCGAATGGTACTTTACTGTCACAATATGTAGGCTATACTGACACAATATCTAGGCTATTCTGTCACATTCTCTCAAAGCTAGTATTTTCTCATACATGTAACTATATACATTTGAAACAATAATGTAGCCCCAATAATTAAAAGTACCACACCAGTGTAATATCATTTATATCTTTTAAGTGTTGTTTGACTTTACTTCAGTTCTGTTACGCATCAAGTATCAAGAAAAAACCCATTTTTTGCACTAGACAACAAATACCTCATCTTCTAGTTTTTATTGGATCTCATTTTGTGTATAAATACTCTGGTTAGCTTATTTACAATTTATTGTTTTTGCAATTAGAAATAGAATAATGTTTAGTCAGTAAAACTTAACAAAACAAAAGTTTAGTCTTTGTAAAAAGAGAGTTACAGTTCTTTTTTTTAAATTCTGAGCTCGGGTACTTTTTACTAAGTATAAACCATTTTATAGTCACGTAGAAATTAGTTCTAGGTATTTTGCAATGTGTGGAATCATTTGCATATTGAATATCTAGCTTACTATACATTTTTCTTTGTAAATATCTATTTAACATTTATCCTGAAAAAATATTTAGTTTATTTAACTTTGAATGTTATACAGATTAATTTTATTATACAATACAATTTGTTTATGCTATTTTTACGAAAGGGAGTTGAGTGTTTGTAACAGAATAATTGGTACAAAAAATTCTATAAAGAAGATTATTGCGTCTTATGCTCTATTTTTTTATACAACAGAATTTGTTTATGCTATTTTTTACGAAGGCAGTTAAGTGTTGGTAACACAATGATTTGAAAAAAAAAATTCTATAATGAAGATTATTGCTTTTTACGCTCATCTGTGGTCTGAGTCCAGTCTTGCATTTTTATTAATGTTTTAAATGATGTTAAGTTACTGGTTTTCATGGTTTGTTCAGGTAGCCCATTCCATGCCATGATGCCACTAGTGATGAAAGAGTACTTATATGCATTTGTTCATGCATATGATATATGAAAACTGTCTTAGATCTTTTTTTATCTGAGCATTGTAACAGATAATTATTAATTAAATAAACAGATTGACATTTTAGAATTTGACATTGACATAGTTTTGTTTTTATTATTTTTTAATTATCATTTTTTTTTTTGGTCTTCAAAATTGTAAATTATAATAAAATATATTTTCTAAAAAGATCAGATAAATGAAGAATAAAGAATATGAAAGTTCAAAGTATTGTATTTCAGAAATAACAAAAAGATTCTATTTCAGAAAATAGATGGCTACCATAGACCCAAGCTACATTAGAAATAACAAAATATTATACATTAGAAAATCTATCATATGGTCTGAGATTTCAATATATGGTATGTGTAAAATTCCATCTTAAACAAAATAATGTTGTCAATAATATAATTTTTTAGTAGTTCACTTACGTAAGATTCTAAGTTATCCCATCTATCTTCAAGAACACGATTTCTTGTAATTATTATATGCTATTCTTTAGTACAACCACTGATCTATAAAAATTATTTATTTGCCTTTACAATAAATTTGTATGTACAAATTGAGGCTAGAATTAACTACACTATACAATTATCTATAAAAGCGGGTTATAGGAATAAACCACCTTTTATTATAACAAATATATACGATAAAAAGTATGTATAAATCCCTCGAAATGGAAATGTATTTACAGGTAATAATAATAATAATAATATTTAACCCTTCCCGTACCGACCTACTTCTATCTATGCTGCCTTCAGTTCTGCTATATACGCGCCCGGGACTGTAAGGGTTAACATACAGCTAAGAACACGGACATTACTCTAGGCTAGGAGACAAAGCTAACTGATGATATAAAACAAATATTTAAAAAAGTGAGTGATTAGGAAATCTCTTTGACATTTTACGTCTCTGTTGAATGAGAGGGGATGTAAGCCAGTATAATAGACTAATGGGAAGGAACTGCGGAAACAGACATCAAGAGTTATCTCCAGCCCTGAAGTCTGCAAGCAGATTCAACGGCTTCACTACAATACAAGATATATTTTAACCTTAATATAACGAATTGTAACAAAAGTATATTCTATGAACTTGTTCTTATCTTTACGATTATAATAAACACATACATTAGCTAATGTAACAGATATTTGTGAACCATTGTTTCTATGGTCTAAACATTATAATGTCCAAAACAGTGTACACTAGAAAATAATATATACATTACATTAGGAAGTCCAAAATAAATTACATTTTAGGCCTATATATAGTAAATGTATTACAATAAATTACACTAGGTGGTAAAAAATAGTATAGTACTAAGATAGTCCAGAAGGTCCAAAATATAGTACATTATAAAGGCAAAAATAGACCAATAAAAAGTCCAACATAATTACCATTAGAAAGCTGAAATATAGAGCATTAAAAAGTACAGAAATAATTGAAATAACTCAAAGGTGAGACTCTGTGGCTTTCTCTCGTGTGGTCACCATAAGTTAAACGGTGAAGGTATCTTGTTCCATTCAACTTAGATATGAGATACTAAAAGGGAAAACTCTAATTTGACGCAGACGTTGCTTTAGAGTACTTTATAATCTTCCACTAGTTTTTCTCTTCATTTCACTAATCGCCTAAAGCTGTCGACCGCCATTTCAAGGGAGATGATTAGACTGTTGGGGGTGTACTTTGACACTATTACTTCCCCTGTAATGATCTAGCTTTAGTTGTGTTTATTTTTTCAGCCTCTGGTGACTCTTGGTGCATGAGTCTGAAAATACGTAGACATAGGCCTACTTATTATAATCTGACATGTTACAGACGCCCCTTCTTCTTCACAAAATATAGCGCCCCACTGAGATCTGGGACTTTTCCATCCGAAGCGTCCTGAATATAAGCTCAGAGGTTGGAAGTAAGAGTTAGAGATCCGTCTAAGAAGATTATTACGTCTATTGTTTTTCCGTCTTTGTACATTTTGAGAAGGGTTTTGAAAAGATGTAAAACTGTAGGTAGGGCACATAGTAGGGCGCAACAATCTTATGTATGAATAGAGCATATGTGAATATATAGCATAAGATAAACTAAAATAGATCTAATTTATTTTCGATTTTTAACGCTGTTTTCGCGAATAAACCACAAAAGTATGAAGGCCTACCTTACGTACTGATACATAAACGTCACTGCTCCGTCCTATCTATGAGAACTCAAATCAAGGAATGAGCCATCAAGGGAACTGCGCTCTTCATCCCAGTCACTCCTCCCAGTTTGGATGGACACAAAAAGAAGTACCTGGGAGCAGGGACAAAGCGACAGGGGGGGGGGTTAGGGGGGGTGGCGTGCCCCCCCCCCCCCCCGACATTTTGGAAATTATTATTTTTTTACAGCTGATATGTTTCAATTTGTGCGAAAATGATAATCAAACGGCGATTGAATCGATCCTTGTGTATATGTATTTATAAAATCCGATGATTCAAATAAAAATTTTTGCAAAGCAATATTCTATAATTATAGCAACCTTGGTTTAACAAAATATCGTTCAGCAAATAAAACTCCTTACATCATTTTATGCGGTAAAACTCCTTGTGCAGCAAAGAAATTGTGGAATTTAGAGGTTATTAATTATTTCAATGCAAACGTCATCCCGTAGAGTCGACCTACAAATAATCTAAACAATTGATAGAAATGTATTTGAAACTCAAGTAGAGCTAAATAAAACGAGGTACGGTGGACGAGCGCGGCGCGTTCAGTTGGCGTATCGAAGGTCCGGGTTCGAATTATGGCTAAAGCTAGGATTTTTTTCACGGCTCTGGAGGGTGTCCCTAGTAGGCAGTGACCAAATAAACTGGTGAACGCTGCACTTCTGTACCCATGAGCCTTATAGCGGCGAAGTGTGGAAACCACCGATACGCTCCGTTCAAGAGTGTGATGTACGTCTGTCTTATTCGATGATGACCTTCTTCTTCAGCGTTCCATTTTGCTTTCCTTTGCTATGTCAGACTGGCATCCCTGTTTCTCTGATGAACCGGGTAGTTGTTTGTAAGAATGGCTTTTCTTCCATGGTGACTCCTTCACATGCTTGGTAAATAAAGCATACTTCACCGAGGATTAAAACCTAACGGTCTCCCTCAAATGATTTAGCCGTCCAGCTGAGGCGGTTTCCCGTAGCGTGGTCTCAGTGCATGCTACGGCTACGTGGAGCCACAGTTGAGAGCTGTGTGCCAGGTGGGGACCAAAGTTAGGTGAGAAACCCCTAAAGAGTACATCAGCTCACCCAATCAGATGTACTAT